>JAMZAV010000270.1:0-600000 GCA_024449915.1 Sweltsa coloradensis
CATTGAACCTTTATTACGTCTTAAATCGTTATTGCATAGATAAATGTAAGCAAAAACGATCAATGGGATGAAGAAGTTATAGACAATTTGTTACATGAGGTTATTTCTGTTAACTTAGTGGTTTATTAATGCGTTTGTTAAGTGCTGAACAAAAATTCGCGCTTGCATATTTTTTAACGAAAATGTATGTACTTATTATGTAATACAATGGAATTGATTCAAATCGATTTTGTAATTGAAATAACAAAGTTTTATAAGTTTCTTCTTCAAAAGGCAGATTAATTCTTATCACTTTTATGAACAAAATACATACATAACATACATGCCATCTGTGGAATCATTAGCAGAAGATGCATTAACACAAGATCAGAAGAACTTATTGGATGAGTAGCGAGCGAAGCGAGTGAAGCGAAGACTTCAATTTCACTGACCCCCAAAAAATTTAGCTCGGGTGTTTTTTTTTTGTTTTTTTTTGTTTGTATTTTTGTCTGTTTGTTCGCTCTCTACCGGGCAAACGGCATATGCGATCTTAAAGAAAATTTGACAGGACCTTCAAAATCTCTGGACTTAGACTTGCCACGTTTTTGGGTACAATCGAAGAAATATTTCTCATGAATATCAAACTTTTACGATTTATTTTTATTTTTTGTGCGATATTTTCGTGCCATTTGGGCCAATTCTGACCAAACGGGTGGGGCTACAACGTTCATGTTATACATGGACATTAAGGTTATGGTGATGAAGTACCTTCTGAAAGAAAAAGTTGAAAAAGTTAGCCAGAATCCATAGAAATAAAGCTTTTAATATAAGTTTTTTACGGTAAATAATACCAATTGACAAGAAACAATAGAAACTTGACAACAATCACCTACAATGCGTAGGCAACAAAACAAAGCACTTGCAAAAGTAAAGATATCCCACGCAAACTAAAAACTTTAAAAAGCTCACCCATCATCGCGGCGGGACTTTAGCGTTTTCCTTGTTTTTACTTAAATATCTTTACACATGTTGGTAAAATAATAATACATTGGTGTAGGTGCAGAGGACTGATTTCGCAAAAAAACAATTATTTAAATATTTGATGACGTGTAACGAAAAGTTTTAACAATCTCATTAAAGTGTTACTTTCTTACTTGTATCTATCATATAGTCCGAAATTGTTTGTGTACGCAATGTTATTTGGATGAGCGAAGCGAAGACTTCAATTTAACCGACCCCCAAAAAAATTAGGCTCGGGTGTTTTTTTTTTTTTTTTTTTCGTTTTTCTGTCTGTTTGTTCGCTCTCTACCGGGCAAACTGCATATCCGATCTTAATGAAAATTGTAGGGGACCTTCGAAATCTCTGAACTTAGACTTGCTACGTTTTTGGGTACAATCGAAGAAATATTTCTCATGAATATCGTACTTGTGCGATACTTGTGTGATCGTTTTAGTGCGATATTTTCGTGACATTTGGGCCGATTCTGACCAAACGGGTAAGGCTACAACGTAATATTTCACATGAACATTAAGGTAATGGTGATGTATTGCTTTCTGAAAGAAAAAAATTAAAAAAAGAGCCAGAATCTATAGAAATAAAGCTTTTAATATAAGTTTTTTGATTTTTTGGCGATATTTTCGTGCCATTTGGGCCAATTCTGACCAAACAAGTGGGGCTACAACGTTCATATTTCATATGGACATTAAGGTAATGGTGATGTATTGCTTTCTGAAAGACAAAATTGAAAAAGTTTGCCAGAATCTATAAAAATAAACCTTCTAAATATAAGTTTTTTGATTTTTTGTACGATATTTTCGTGCCATTTGGGCCAATTCTGACCAAACGGGTGGGGCTACAACGTTCATATTATACATGGACATTAAGGTTATGGTGATGTAGTATCTTTTGAAATAAAAAAATGAAAAAGTTAGCCAGAATCCATAGAAATAAAGCTTTTAATAAAAGTTTTTTACGGTTAATAATACCAATTGACAAGAAACAATAGAAACTTGACAACAAACACCTGCAATGCGTAGGCAGCAAAACAAAGCACTTGCAAAAGTAAAGATATCCCATGCAAATTTAAAACTTTAGAAAGCTCATCCATCAACGCGGCGGGACTTAAGCGTTTTCCTAGTATTAAATCAATACCATAATTATTAGTAATTAGAATTTGTTAATGGCGCAAGACGGAGACACAGTTATAGTGTGTATGTCGTTCTGCTAGTGATGAATATTGTATGCGTCTGTTGGTTATAATACTGGATGACCATCATTCTGAATTCTCTGCGAGCCAGCATCACGCATGATTGGATTTCTCAATCAACACACGACGAGTACGATTGAATTGTTACAACTGGCGAACAGTTCTCAATAGGATAATATAGCCAGTGCTTGCGTTTGTAATTAGTCAGCAAAGGATAAGCGAGATGTGATCAGTTAGAGCAATTAACAGAGGCATAAACGCCATGAAATATGCTTTCAATGGATAATGGTTCTAGAGCTCTTCCTATTATGCGTTCGACAGCTCATCGATATCCTATTAACTTGCCAGCCATCCGCGCTGAAATGCTATTGTCTTAGTGGATTCGGTACAACTCAAATGTGGTCGTAACATTACAATATTACATACACACGACACGAAGCCACCATAGCCAGTATATATAAGGTTTGAACGTGCGATCTATGAACTCTCCAACTGAGTATCACACAAGATCAAACATCCTTTGATAAGAAGGAAATTCAAGAATACGCAATATACAAATTAATCACTAAATTGTTTTATTGTATGTATTGTATTGTTATCGTAGAATTGGATGAGCGAAGCAAAGATTTCATTTCACTACACTGTAGAAAAAAATCCGGAATGTTTTTTTTCTTTTTTTTGTATTTTTGTGTGTCTGTTAACACGATTCCGGCTAAACTGATACTCCGATCGCCATGAAATTTTTTGGACGCCTTTGAAATCTCTGAACTTAGAACTGCCACGTTTTTGAGCGCAATCGGGAATTTTTTCTCATAAAAATCGCAATTTTACGATTTTTTTCGATTTAAAAAAAATGTCTTCGACTTTTAACACCAACGTGCTTTATCTGATTGTAATGATTTTTTCACAGAAGCTTAATTTTATGAATTAAGATATTCGTGTGAAATTTGAGCGTAATCGAAAAGTTATTTCTCATGAAAATCGAAATTGTACGGGTTTTTTTCTTTTTTAAACAATTCTTTGAATTATTACATCTATATGCTTTATCCTACTGTATTAATTTTTTTAAAGAACTTTAATATCATGAATTAATATATTCGTGTTAAATTTGAGCGCAAACGAATAAATTTTTTCTTATGAAAATTGCAATTTTACAATTTTTGCTTTTTAATCGTAATTAAAAATTACAAATAATTAAAATAAATTAAGCTTATTTTTTATTTAATTAATTTTAATTAAAAAAATCTTCGATTAAGTAATGATTTTTTCACAGAACAACAGAAATCCGCGTAACACATGGCAGCTCAATGCATTAATTACGCTCATCCAACAACGCGGCGGGACTTAAGCGTTTTTCCTAATAAAATAACTTTTGGTTTAGAGAAATCTAGAATAATTTCAAAACATATAACGACGTAAGTCTGTCTATGTTGTCATGTTATTTTAATTATGTTTCACTATTTTGTATCACCAATTCGTCATCTCATAAATATATCATAAGGCTATTTTATGTTGAATAATATGATTTGTATGATGTAGTGTTAGTATACGTTAACCACACGTTTTTTCATTTGGGTCTTCGCTTGAATTGATACTATTATGTCAACACGAGACTGTGATAAAAGGTGTTTAATTCTTGATTGTGAACTCTTACGTGATCGCACTGTACTAACGATGAACCATTCATGGTAGGAGGGTTCATTTCGAATGCTATGTAAAGCACGGTCTTTTGTGATCTCTATGAATTGCATTGAATAGTATAATGTTAGCATTAGATTAAACAACAAAACGTGTGGAAGAGTATTTTCATGCAGTGTCACTACAAAAATGGCTTAGCCATGGTCGTTGTGGGGTTACGTCGCAATACAAAGTCAGGACTCTCTCCAATACTCAAATGAAGCTAAAACATACTTCAAAGCTACAATAAACCCGAATTGATTATTTTAAATTATACCAAAACATAAAAAAATTAAATAGGTGTATTTCATTCTGATTAATTGATTCCGTATGTTTTCATTCATCCAAAATGAGTTGACAATTTGTTTGTTGGCTTGCCTCGAAGAGTATCTCGTAACATTGTATTCATACTAATTTATGAAGTTGCTATTATAAACTGTTAACAAGAACCTCATGAGTTCATGTATTTCATGGCAACTTTTATCAATGCAGCTCTTATTATTTTTACTTGGCTAATATTTGATTCCTTTTAGGTAAATTGGTAATCCATGTAGCCTATTTTGCTGTGTAAATCATTTTCCAAAAATGTCACTCAGAAGTGGGAATATATTAGTATACATCTGTTCGAAATGGACACATTATTCTGGAATTTAAAAAAATGCGGAACGATTCGTGTTGTAAATATTACAACAGGGCAGTTCTTGTGTTGTCCACTACTTTGGAAAATATACTGGAAAAAAATCTCCGCATATTTCCAGCAACATATTTTACCTAGATATCGTACTGATAAAACACATACAACTAAAAACGAAATTGTATTTACTGTTCATTGTTTATGTAGGTTGTTTTCCATATTATGGCGAAAATCTCTATACATGCATGTATTATTCACAGCTCTATATGAAAAAAAAACGAAGCACATAAATGAATACAATGGGTTCGTTAAAAGCATTGTAGCCTTATAAGTCCTGACGGGTGAAATTAGCACTGTTATGCTAAAAACAAGTTATAGTGATTTTTAGAACTGCAATTTTTACTGGTCATATTTCCCCATTATTCCCCATTAATGTTTTATGTTTTATTTCACTTATAAGGGATTGTTTTGAATTCTTTAATAGTGAAAGAAAACCCGACCATACATTTTTTGAAGAAAGGAACAAGAATTTATCAAGTCACTACAAAGCGTGAACTTTTGATGTTGATGCTCAAAATGACGAATTTAAGAATGAAAGTGCTAAAAATTAGTTTGAAAAAGCTCCATTCATCCACCTCTAGTGTTATAGTTGAATGTATACGCTTCAAATAAGCACAACTCCATCTTTTTCAGCATTTCTACTAACAAGTGCAGATCGTTATAACATCCTATCAAGATTTAAATAAAATTAAACATAAGAAAACGATAAATGCTTTCCCCTCCTAGAAGCCCTCAAGGCCATAAGTAAATGCATTTCAAAACACTTCCGAATTATTGGTTTTCCAAAGTGGTTTGCATAATATGTTATCAGATTAATTAATATAAAACAACAACAGCTACAATAAGTGCTTTGGAAGTTCCAAGTTCCCGTCAACTACTTTTTCACCTCGTCCTGGTTTTCCCAACCAATTTTTCTTGTTAAAATAAATAATATTTTATGAAAATCAAATTTAGAGTCTTCCCACTCAGCCACATAACTGACTCTTGACCTCAAATGGAATGCAAAGCAAACGTTATGCTATGCGCATGTCTCTGCCATACAACATTTCCATCCCCGTCTCGGCCCGGGGTAGAATTTGCCCAGAGCTTGGCTCTATTAATCGTGAAAGGCGATTCAAGAGAAAAGGTCCGTCTTGCAAACATCAGCTAAGATGAAGGGTGGTAAATTACTCCCCGAAACTAGAGGCGAGCTGTGGCAACCATCATCGGGGATACCTCCCCTTCCCTTGACGACCTCCCGACGACGACGACGACGACGACGACGACGACGACGACGACGACGACGAACGATGACAAAGACGATGACGGCCGCGACGTGAGAACCCTCACTTCTAATTCTGACCAGCATGGGACCTTCCTCCCCATATCGTCTAGGCTAGAGGGGTGCATTATGATCTAACGGTTGACGCGCCCTTAATAACAATAAACTTAAATATAGCATTTTCACATTTTAAATAAAGGTTCGTAAAGTAAGCTTTCGAAGCATTTTCTTATGGCATACTTACTGCTAGCAAGTATATTATGGAAATGTACTTAGATAGAGAATCGCATTTTCTTCTTTAAAAAGCTACTGTAATTAAAGCTTTAGTGTGAAAGTTAGTGGTCCAAGTGAGTTTCAGAATTTCCAAAAATATTAAGTATTCTATTTGTAACTTTACCATGGTAAGTTTCTTAAGAGTTTTACTATCAAAAAAAAATATATATAGTCTGTGAGGGTAGTTTTAAGTGAAAGTTCACCATTTTCAACACTCCTTCGCCTTATCACCGAGAAACATTACCTACCTTACTTCTCAATCTCATTCGTCGGGTAGCACTCCCCAAGGTGTATTTGTTCAGTTTTAATTCAATCCAGAAATTCGGTCGGGATAGATTTTGTAATTCCTCGATTATTTTAATGAAACATAAAAAAATCTTAGTTACCGTACCTTACTTAATTCTGTATTAGATCAGTTAAATTCAACCATGTGTCTGATACGAGAGATTTCAAGGCCGAGTGAGTGCCCAATGCAGTTTGTTGACTTTCAGCTGCCTCATAACTAGAAGGCCTAGGCAGACCGTTACTGAATATTTAATTAGGATAAGCGATGTAAGATTTCTCAAGTTTATGAACAGAATGTTCAATTTGACGGCTCTTGTTTCTAACGTATTCATGCAGTATTGAATAATGTAAATGTCTTGTTTGGTTTGAATTCGGCGCAGCTTCTGTTACAAAGTCGTAGAAGCCACGTAGCCGACGTGGGTGGGTGAGGGGAACACTCAACTTGGAACAATAATTCACGTCTCAGTTTGATTCGGTGTAGTTGTTATATTGTTACAGTTTAGTTGAATACTAGACTAAACTTTGTCTATTGGAAATGTGGAACTTGTACTTTACGGTCTGTTTGGGTTCGAGCTTGCCGTAGGGAGGAAGTTTTTAACAAAGCTATATTACAGTAATGACACTTCGTGGGGGGCCCCAAGTTGGTTTGTTTTAAAGCGGCATAAGTTAATGTTTACAAGTTGCGTGAGAACGACGAGCAATCCAGGTTATTTGACCCACTCCCCTTGGAATTCGTGTTACGAGATTTTCTTTCTTTTCTTGGCCACTTTACTACTCATGGACAAACACAAATGATGTTTGGTCTAGTTGTACAACTTGATTTTTTTAAACAGCGCTCTGTCTTTACAAGGTAGCTTTAAGACACAGAATAACCAAAATAAAAATAAATTTACATTTATACAAATTACATTTAACAATAAGTAAAATAAGTTACAGATTATCAAAAAATGAAGTGTTTAAGTTTCAACTTAAATAAATTACAATAATTATTGTACAATTCATTTGTTTGCATCAAATTACAAAAATGGAAATTAGTTTAAATTATTTAAGAACTAATGTTGAACATATTTGTTTTGAACATTATCACTTATAATCAAGATAACACGATTAATTATTCGCTATAAATATATTTAAACCCGTTATCAATAACCTAGAAACGAAAACACTTAAATTAATAGCAAACGTCAATCTTCCAGATTGTGTCAAGATGATTGATCAACTTGAGTATTTGTTAAATAAAACAATGGCGTGTAAAACCCAAATTGTGTACTATGTACTTACAAGTCATCGAGGTCAAGGTACAAGACTAGGCTGGTATATAAGGTGCACCTGGCGAGTGCTGGGACCATCCGCCAAGATGTTCCGTCTGGTAGTCCTTGCAGCTGCGCTTGTGTGCGTCTTGGGTGAGTATACGACAACTCGCATCATATACATTGACATTGCATTATTTATTTTAAGTTTTATATTGTTCAGTTATAAAGTTTGCCTTGGCCACTGAGAAAAAAATATCGTGAATTTACTAATAGAAATATGTGTGAAAGATGGTTATCTAAGAAGTGTCCCAAGCATTGTTGTACTTATGATTTAATTATTGTTTGTATAAAAAATATTATAATTATTCATAATAAAATAAATGTCTCTTTCTGGGCAAAAAGTAATACTTTAACAAATTGAAATAATTATTTTGATAATGAGAATTGCAATACAAATTGGTCACAATAACAATTTTCAAACACAATAACAATAGAATGTGTAATTTTAGAAACCTCATGTCATTTATTTTTATTTCCGTTTTGAATTGTTTCCATATTTAGTTTGATGGTGAATGATGATGATGGTGTATGAAAATTAGGTGGTTTCTGTACAGCACAGTCCAAACGGCCAAATAAATGGAAACAATTCAAACGGAAACAGAAAAAAATGACTTAGGAGGTATGTTGCTTGTTAGGACACCGCAGCCAAGCCTCTACAAGTTGTGTTTAACGTCCTCCATTGTAAATCAGTTTTTACAACTGAATAAGATAGACGTTAAATAAATAATTGGATGAGCGAAGCGAAGACTTCAATTTCACTGACCCCCAAAAAATTTAGCTCGGGTGTTTTTTTTTTTTTGATTGTTTTTGTTTTTTGTTTTTTTTTGTTTTTTTTTTGTTTTTTTTGTCTGTTTGTTAACTCTCTACCAGGCAAACGGCATATCCGATCTTGATGAAAATTTTTACAGGACCTTCGAAATCTCTGAACCGAGTTTTTTTTTTTTTTTTTTAGAATTTTTTTGATTTTTTGTGCGATATTTTCGTGCCATTTGGGCCAATTCTGACCAAACTGGTGGGGCTACAACGTTCATATTATACATGGATATTAAGGTTATGGTGATGTAGTACCATTTAAAAGAAAAAGTTTAAATAGTTAGCCAGAATCTATAGAAATAAAGCTTTTAATATAAGTTTTTTACGGTAAATAATACCAATTGACAGTAACAAAGAAACTTGACAACAATCAGCTACAATGCGTAGGCAGCAAAACAAAGAACTTGCAAAAGTAAAGATATCCCATGCAAACTAAAATTTTTAAAAAGCTCATCCATCAAAAGCGGCGGGACTTTAGCGTTTTCCTAGTTTATAACACTCATATTCCTTATACGGCTAGCCAAGTTGTCACCCAACCATCATTAACAAGAAATGTTCTTGAAAACCATATCGGTTACATTTTGGTATCTGACAAGTGACAAGTGACAACACTGTCACGTAAATTTTGGTAGGGGTGCGATTATTCAGTCTGTGCGAAATGGGTTGAAACTTAAAACATACTTCCCTTACTTCTCCTACAAGTATATAAATCGTCAGTGTTTCAATCGACCAACGATTCTACAACAGTAAAATTTTGCATGGACACCGAGTTTAAAAAAAAGTTTTGCAAGTTAACTGGAAGGCATTAGCCTACATCGAAATTAATCTTTTTACAGGCTTATATAAATTTAACTATGGATACTTATCCATCATAACCATCCTCAATGTGTGCGAAAAACAAGCGTTGCTACTATTAGTTATTTGACATTCGCTGTTAATCGATAATAATACCATAGCAAGTTGTACTTTACTTATGCTAAAATGTGTGGTTTTTTATAATACATTAATTATTTTTTAAACTATTATTTAAAAAAATTACATATTAGTTTCGAAATATAACTTAAAGAACTGGAATGAAGAATTTCCAAGCTGATGTACCCTTTTACATTTGCGCACTATAAATACATAAAATCTCTCGCCCCCTTGACTGCATTTTTCAAAGCTTGGCAAAATTGAATTTGGATGAACTATTAGTACTATTAAATTGAAATGTACAATATCATAGTTCTTGCAAATTCAATTATGCCAAGCTTTGAAAGAATTCTGCCACGGGGCGAAGTGGTTTTGCGTTCATGGTGTCCATTCTTTTCGATCTTAATACTTTTTAGTGCGTAATAATTTTGACTGTATTTTTACTTGTTTTTTTTTATGGGCTACAATATTCAATTGCAGCACACACGTCAATACATTCACACTATAACCGGAAGCTTCTAACGCAATTGATTTTTTGTGAGATTTGTACTGTGACCACCTGGAAACTAATTTCTCTAGGTTTTTCTTTGCTTCGTCACACGATTTGCATTATATTCTATAATAAATAAGCTCAACACGTTGTGTTTGTTGTGTCACACAGGTGCTCCACGCGCCCAACTCCCGCGTCCCAGGTATGCGCCTGGCTCGCGCATTGTTGGGGGGGTTGAGGTCCCCATCACGCAGATCCCATACCAGCTGTCCTACCAGGAACGTGGCAGTCACGTCTGCGGCGCTTCGATCATCAGCGCGAACTGGGCACTCACAGCCGCCCATTGCGCGGATGGGTAAATAATCAAAATAAAACATATTTTTACAGAATTTTGTCAGATTGTTTTCAAAGATGTTATATTTTTTTCAATGTTGTGCAGGAAAGCAGAAGTATAGATGATGGTAGTATGCTTCGAGCAAAATATATATGTACATGTTTTTTAATATCTATAAGTGTTTAAATTGTATCGATGTTAAAAATATGTTCCTCGCTCTCTAAGGATGTTGGTAGTTAGCGAACAAGACAGAAAAAAGAATTTAGAAACTATAATTTTCAAACTGATAGCCTTATTTTATAGGCTTATGTTTCTTACCATTGCAATATAATTAAAATTTAAACTTTAACTGAAATAATAGTTTTAATATACTTTAAAAAAATATATACACTCACTTTTGGTGAAGTAACTATAAAAACAAATGAGTATAAATGATCAAATTCTAGAAGATGAGCAACATTGAGCTCTGAATAGTTTTGACGCAGTTATATTTAGGTTAGTTATCTTCCAGTAACAACCGAGTTAGGTAATCTTATAATAATATTAATTTTGTGGAACCGGCCCTTAATAAATATTTCTTTACCGCACTGCCGGCGAGATCGAGTTCATGGTTCACACAGTCATGTTTCACGCATTCGATTTACAACCACCCTCCTTTTTCCAGATCTAGTGCATCAAATGTCAAGCTGAGGTCAGGAAGCGCAAGTCGTTCATCAGGTGGTGTCCTCCACGACGCTGCTCAAATTATTGTCAACTCAGATTACGACGCCTTCGTCATCGACTTCGACATGGCTCTCATAAGGATCTCAGACACGTTTGACATGTCCGCCAGCACTGCTGCGATCAAGCTGGCCACCACTGCTCCTTCCGCCGGCACCGCCTCCTTCGTCAGCGGCTGGGGCACCACCAGCTCCGGCGGTGGCTCTCTACCGACGAACGTCCGCGGGGTTGAAGTACCCATCGTCTCCAGTGGCAACTGCAACTCCGCCTACGCAGACTACGGTGGCATCACCCCCCGCATGATCTGCGCCGGGCTCGACCAGGGAGGCAAGGACTCCTGCCAAGGAGACTCCGGTGGCCCCCTGGCTGCCGATGGCGTTCTGGTTGGCGTCGTCTCGTGGGGACTTGGCTGCGCGGTGGCAGGGTACCCGGGCGTCTACTCTAACGTTGCTAATATGAGGCAATGGATCATTGATAACTCGGATTTGTAAATTAAAGAATCACTGTGTTTGAATGTGGCTTCCGCTATTAAAACCATAATTAAAATACAATGAATTTGTATTGCATATTCTGTATTTACTTCCGCAAACTTAAATTCCAGTCCTATTAATCCTGACCACATGAATATGAGCTATTCAAAGATAGAGTCCATTAAGTCCATTATGACGTAATTGACATGAAATAATTAACTATCCGCTATCTAGGATACGCAACAAATGCATGTGCGCATACACTTCACCAACATAATGGTAGGATTAATTAAGAAGAATTTTTTACACTTAATTTAGTTACAAAATTAACACATTTTCAACATTAGTAGCTGTGTTCCAAAATTTAAATTAAATAAATTATTATCTTGACCTATAGGTACACTAATTGCAAGCTATATTCTTAAGGTATATTTATAGTATGCGAAGAGTATATTCAGAGATATTTGATGAAAAGTTAATAAAAATAAATAAAATTTCCTAAGACAATTTGTTAGAAAACAAACAAAATACAAATTTTATAATAAATGATCGATATGTATGTCGCAAAATTAATTAGGAACAGGGCTATCTGGCGAGTATTATATTTGTATTACCTTACCTTGTGATAACCTTGTCAAGACTTGAAATAATTTTTCACTTAAAAATCTCCTAAACTTTATGAATGAATAGCTTGATGGATAAGCAAGATGGATCATAATAGAGCAGGCGACATCTTACTTTATTTGAACCCTAAAAGGCCGGGCTCAGCTTATGGTGAGACAAACAGTAGTAAATAGAAGTGTACCAATTATGTCGTTATGGTGTAAATTTTTATACCTTTGTGTTATAGAATTAATCCATTCTTTGAAATCTTCGTTGTCGCCCTAGATTATAAATTTATATCAGGAAAGTCATAAACATTATTCTAAATGATGTGTCACTGAGGAAAGTAACAGTTGGCGATTAGTGTAGTAGTAAAGAAGTATCTGCAGACTCGAGATCATCTGCCACAATGTTGCGTGTAGCGGTCCTCTCTCTAGCATTTCTCTGCGTCTTGGGTAAGGAATTCTTTATAATATCTTTGCATGTGAACCTTATGAATGTAATAACATAATTTAACTAGGGAAAAGCCAAAGTCGTTGTTTAACGAGTGAGTGAGCGTCATGTGTACAGTACCCGGTATCATTCTCCATACTGGGCTAGATCCAGCCTTGGGTATATGGGAGGAAATGGGATGTTCCCAGGTACTCAACGTTTGGCTCACTCACTCGTTTATCATCGACTTAGGCGTTTCCCTAGTTATTTAAATTGATCATTCAAAATGCGTATCGTGTTCGAAACGTATTAGCGTGAAACATTAACAAATTTACAAGATATAAACAAAATCACCTAATTTTTATTTCCCATTTAACACCCCTCAAAAATTATATGTGGGTGTAAAAAGATGATAAAGTTCTAACTAACTGGCATCGAGCTCCAACCTTCCGTGTGGTATAGGCTAAATGCTTACCACTAAGCCATGCCAGCCATGTAGATCACATCCCGCTAGCTGCTACTAAACAAATGCTATCGATATTTTAAAAAATCAAATTTTTATTTATTGTAGGCTTAAATCGCAATGGATCTAGCTGATTTTGTTAACAGTTCCCAGTAAACTCGTACCGGATGTCTGTTTAAAATTTCAGCGCAATCTGTTCAGCGGTTCGGCTGATTTTCGGCGTACAGACAGACACACAGAATCACAGAATGAGGGCCGTTTTAGTTGAATGGAGACACTCAGTCGCTCCACTCCCTCGTTTAATTTATACACTAGGGAAACGCCAAAGTCGTTGTTAAACAAGTGAGTGAGTGAGCCAAGTGTTGAGTACCCGGGAACATCCCCTTTCCTCCCCTCCCCTATACCTAAGGATCTAGCCCAGTATGAGGAATGATACCGGGTACTCAACACATGGCTCACTCACTCGTTTAACAACGACTTTGACGTTTCCTCAGATTAATTTAAATTGAACTGTTAAAATGCGAATCGTTTCAAAACTGTATACGAAAACATAACAAATTTCCAAGATAAACCATAATCACCCCAATTTTTATTGTTCCCATTTAAACACCCTCAAAATATATGTGGATTAAAAATATAAAAAAGTCGAACCAAACGGGTATCGAAACCCGACCCTCTGTGTGTATAGGCTATGCTTACCACTGTGCATGGACAGTCACGAGATCTCAGTCCGCTAGCTGTACTATAAACAAATTGCTATCGAAATTTAAAAAATCACATTTTATTTATTGTAGGCTTAAATAGCATGGATCTAGTGATTTTGTTAACAGTTCTCAGTAAACTCGTACCGGATGTCTGGGTTAAAATTTCAGCGAAATCTGTTCAGGGGGTTTTCGCTGATTATTGACGTACGACATGACAGAATCACAGAATGAGAACCGTTCAAGTTGAATGGAGACACTCGGTCGCTCCGCTCCCATCGTTTAATATATCTAAGTTGATTTTTGTTACTAGGAAATCGCCAATGTCGTTTTAAACGAGTGAGTGAGTTTTGTGTTGTTATTACCTGTATCATTCCCTATACTGGGCTAGATCAGCCTTAGTTATATTGGAGGAAAGGGGATATCCGGTATCAATACTTGGCTCACTCCTCGTTTTAACATACTACTTTGCATTTCCCTATTTTAAATTTGAACATTCAAAATGCGTGTGTTCAAACGTATAAGCGTTGAACATAACAATTTCCAAGATAAACAAAATCACCTAATTTTTATTTCCCATTTAATACCCTTCAAAATAATATGTGGATGTAAAATCTAAAAAAGTCTAAACCACCGGCATTCAGAACCACAAACCCTACCTTGCGGTGGCTAAATGCTTACCATTATGCCTATTCAGACCACATAGATCTCGTCCCGCAAGGTGCTCAACTAACAAATGCTATCGATATTTAAAAATACATTTTATTTATTGTTTGGCCTAGATCGCAATGGATCTAGCTGATTTTGTTAAGAGTTCTCGAGTAAACTCGTAACCGGATGTTCTGATAAAATTTCAGCGCAATCTGTTCAGCGATTCGGCTGATTTTCGACGTACAGACAGACAGACAGACAGACACTCAGAATCACAGAATGAGAGCCGTTTGAGTTGAATGGAGACACTCGGTCGCTTCGCACCCTCTTTTAATTAGTAGTACTAGGGAAACGCCAAAGTCGTTGTTAAACGAGTGAGTGAGCCATGTGTTGAGTACCCGGGAACATCCCTTTTCCTCCCCAATACCTAAGGATGGATCTAGCCCAGTATGGGGAATGATATCGGGTTCTATACACATGGACTCACTCATCGTTTAAACGACTTTGGCGTTATCCTAGTATTTAAATTGAACATTCAAAATGCGAATCGTGTTCAAACGTATTAGCGTGAAACATTAACAAATTTTCAAGAGACAAACAAAACTCACCTAATTTTTATTCCCCATTTAACACCCCTCAAAAATAATATGTGGGTGTACAAATATAAAAAAAGTTCTAACCAATGGACATCGAACCCCGATCCTCCGTGCGGTAGGCTAAATGCATACACTATGCCATGCCAGCCACGCACATCTTGTCCCGCTAGCTGCTTCTCAACAAATGCTATCGATATTTTAAAAAATCACATTTTTATTTATTGTAGGATTAAATCGCAATGGATCTAGCTGATTTTGTTAACAGTTCTCAGTAAACTCGAACCGGATGTCTGTTTAAAATTTCAGTGGAATCTGTTCAGCGGTTCGGCTGATTTTCGACGTACAGACAGACAGACAGACACACAGAATCACAGATTGAGAGCCGTTTGAGTTGAATGGAGACACTCGGTCGCTCCGCTCCCTCGTTTAACTAGGGAAACGCCAAAGTCGTTGTTAAACGAGTGAGTTAGCCAAGTGTTTTGACTTCTAAAACCGGACCGTCTGGTCACTTTACAGGAACTCACTCTGCTTGCCACAACAATTACTTAAATTGAATATTCAAAATGCGAATCGTATTCAAAACGTATTAGCGTGAAACATTAACAAATTTCCAAGATAAAACAAAATCACCTAATTTTTATTTCGCATTTAACACCCCTCAAAAATAATATGTGGGTGTAAAAATAAAAAAAAGTTAGAACTGACGGGTATCGAAACCCATCCATCCGTGCGGTAGGCTATATGGTTACCACTATGCCATGCAGGCATCGTCAACTTCGTCCCGCTAACTGCTGCGAAACAAATGCCATTGATCTTATTAAAAATCACATTTTTATTTATTGTAGGCTTCTATCGCAATGGATCAAGCTGACTTTGTTAACAGTTCTCAGTATACTCGTACCGGATGTCTGTTTAAAATTTCAGCTCAATCTGTTCAGCGGTTCGGCTGATTTTCGACGTACAGACAGACAGACACACAGAATCACAGATTGAGAGCCGTTTGAGTTGAATGGAGACACTCGGTCGCTCCGCTCCCTCGTTTAACTAGGGAAACGCCAAAGTCGTTGTTAAACGAGTGAGTGAGCCATATGTATAGTACCCGGTATCATTTCCCATACTGGGCTAGATCCAACCTTAGGTATATGGGAGGAAAGGGGATGTGTGATGTGTTGAAAGACAGACAGACACACAAAATCACAGAATGAGAGCCGTTTGAGTTGAATGGAGGCACTCGGTCGCTCCGCTCCCTCGTTTAATCATTGTTGAGGTCCAATTAAGTACATTACTGATCATAGATCATACAAACTAGTTTAATTATGAATTGTGTCAATAAAACAGTATCCTTCTCATAAGTAAATCAACTTTCTCATATTTAGTAGCAGGTTTAAAAACTTTAAGACACAGTTAAGAGTAAACATTAAACATGTATTTAAGAATATTTTAGTTTATTGGTCATATGTATTTAAAACATTTTTCGATAAAGGGTGACGAAGAGGCAAGATAACACATATTATGGCTATTTTTCTCGTGGGTTTGGGTAGATGTCTCTTGGTATTGAGTTCTACGATTGGTGGTTTGGTGCTAAGGATGACGATATGTAGTTTGCACCAACATATTACGAATAAATCATAAGTCATTTAGATCCCTGTATATTGTATTGCATTGTCAGGTTAACATAATTGTAGAAAGTGTAAAAGATATAAGCGAAAATGAAGCACATTCAGAATTCTATTGTCTGCAGTGATTCATTGAGTTATTTTAGTAACATCACCTCCATGTATTGTATAGATAGACCTATTGATCTCCCACTTTGAGTTGAGTTACACCTTTCTATCATTCGTTATTTATTCATTATTTAACATTCGGAATTTGGTGAAACATAATATTAATTAAAATAATAATTTAATCCATTAGTTTAGCAATTAAAATTTACAAATATAATTAATTAGCAAATTTTAGATCAATGCAAATGTTAAAAATTAAATATTTGCGTTCATAAAGGTATCAAATTAACAACTAATTCAAAATGTAATGCTTTGATTTTACATTCATATCCCAATTGCATACGTGTTTTATTTACCTCTCGTTCAGCCGGGGTGAATAATTAATAACTTCTTTTAATTGTCAGTCAATTGTCGAGGAATAGATTCTTTCTTTAGCTTCAGAGTTTATTCACAGCCCTATGGTAGATTTACCCTCTCCTGAAAGAGAATGTATAACTTACAGCCTGGTAATAATAATGAGTACTACCTTAAAAAAAGAAAGAACATAAAATGTCACAAGAAAAGAACAGCATGAATGAGAACCATGCATTTTGTTTTTATTTAACAGGCTTACATTATGGAAGGCCAAGGTAGAGGGATAAAAATATATAAGCTTTAAAATAATTTTAGCGTAGAGGAATTCACCTAATTAATAAAATATATTATGAATGAGAAACTATACTAGGAAAACGCTCAGTTGGACGCGTTGTTGAGCGAGCACCGGTACGTGCAACACGACCCGAGTACGACATTTCCATAATGTTACATACCAATAAGTCTTTTAGGTCTTGACGGATTTAGCTGAAAATTAGTAAAATAGGAGAGAATGGATAAAATCCACCGCCATCTAGAGGACCTTGACATCATTTCTTTGGAAAAACTATTTTACTCTTGATTTCTTCTAGGTGGCAGTACATAGTGACCAGAATTCTTGTGCGACTTTTCGTTGCCATGGTAACGTTACTTTTGTTAAAATGTAATTTCTATCTACACTACTTATCGGATCAAAATAAAATTAACATATTCGTGACCGGACGGAATTCTAAATGATTTGGCTACCTCAGATTTTGTCGCCGTTAAGTTTAAAAAAAAAACTTTAGATTAACTTTAATGTAACTTTATAACTTTTTGAACGATTTTGCCACAAAACTAATGGCATTCAATCGGGAACGAAACTTGCGGATGGTCAAAATTTCAACTCGATCCGAGCCTCCGTTTGACCGCTATCATGAGCCAAAAAAGCTGTGCGACTTTCCGTTGCCATGGTAACGGGACTTTGTTATAATTGAGCGAGCGAAGCGAGCGTCTCCACTTGACTCTTATGGCTCGAATGTCTGTTTTTTTTTTTTTTTTCTGTTACTGCTTCGATACAGGTCGCACCGTTTCTCTGATCGACCTGAAATTTTGCACACATGTACATACCACCTAGGCGGGTTGCTGTATAGTTTTGTGGCAAAATCGTTCAAAAAGTTAAAAAGTTACATTAAAGTTAATCGAAAGTTTTTTTTTCAAACTAAACGGCGACAAAATCTGAGGTGGCCAAATCATTTAGAATGTCCGTCCGATCAAGAATATGTTATTTTTATTTTGATCCGATAAGTAGTGTAGATGGAAATAACATTATAACAAAGTCCCGTTACCATGGCAACGGAAAGTCGCACAGCTTTTTTCGCTCATGATAGCGGTCAAACGGAGGCTCGGATCGAGTTGAAATTTTGACCATCCGCAAGTTTCGTTCCTGATTGAATGCCATTAGTTTTGTGGCAAAATCGTTCAAAAAGTTATAAAGTTACATTAAAGTTAACCTAAAGTTTTTTTTAAAAACTAAACGGCGACAAAATCTGAGGTAGCCAAATCATTTAGAATGTCCGTCCGGTCACGAATATGTTAATTTTATTTTGATCCGATAAGTAGTGTAGATATAAATTACATTTTAACAAAAGTAACGTTACCATGGCAACGAAAAGTCGCACAAGAATTCTGGTCACTATGTACTGCCACCTAGAAGTAATCAAGAGTTAAAATAGTTTTCCCAAAGAAATGATGTCAAGGTCCTCTAGATGGCGGTGGATTTTATCCATTCTCTCCTATTTTACAAATTTTCAGCTAAATCGGTCAAGACCGAAAAGACTTATTGGTATGTAACATTATGGGAATGTCGTACTCGGGTCGTGTTGCACGTACCGGTGCTCGCTCAACAACGCGTCCAACTGAGCGTTTTCCTAGTGTAATTTTTTGAACGATTTGCCACAAAACTATACAGCAACCCGCATAGGTGGTATGTACATGTGTGCAAAATTTCAGATCGATCAGAGAAACGGTGCGACCTGTATCGAAGCAGTAAAAGAAAAAAAGAAAAAACAAAACAAACAGACATTCGAGCCATAAGAGTCAAGTGGAGACGCTTTTCGCTCAATTACTTATAAACTAGGAAAACGCTCAGTTGGACGCGTTGTTGAGCGAGCACTGGTACGTGCAACACGACCCGAGTACGACATTCCCATAATGTTACATACCAATAAGTCTTTAAGGTCTTGATCGATTTAGCTGAAAATTTGTAAAATAGGAGAGAATGGATAAAATCCACCGCCATCTAGAGGACCTTGACATCATTTCTTTGGGAAAATCATTTTACTCTTGATTTCTTCTAGGTGGCAGTACATAGTGACCGCGACTTTTCGTTGCCATGGTAACGTTACTTTTGTTAAAATGTAATTTCTATCTACACTACTTATCGGATCAAAATAAAATTAACATATTCGTGACCGGACGGACATTCTAAATGATTTGACTACCTCAGATTTTGTCGCCGTTTAGTTTTTTAAAAAAACTTTAGATTAACTTTAATGTAACTTTATAACTTTTTGAACGATTTTGCCACAAAACTAATGGCATTCAATCGGGAACGAAACTTGCGGATGGTCAAAATTTCAACTCGATCCGAGCCTCCGTTTGACCGCTATCATGAGCGAAAAAAGCTGTGCGACTTTCCGTTGCCATGGTAACGGGACTTTGTTATAATGTAATTTCCATCTACACTACTTATCGGATCAAAATAAAAATAACATATTCGTGATCGGACGGACATTCTAAATGATTTGGCCACCTCAGATTTTGTCGACGTTAAGTTTGAAAAAAAAACTTTCGATTAACTTTAATGTATTTTTTTTTTTAACTTTTTGAACGATTTTGCCACAAAACCATACAGCAACCCGCCTAGGTGGTATGTACATGTGTGCAAAATTTCAGATCGATCAGAGAAACGATGCGACCTGTATCGAAGCAGTAACAGAAAAAAAAAGAAAAAAAAAACAGACATTCGAGCCATAAGAGTCAAGTGGAGACGCTCGCTTCGCTCGCTCAATTACCTTGTAAATTATGCAAGGCTACTTGTATTTTCAATCGAGTGCTGTAATTTGCTGTCAGTTTTACTACGGCGGTAGCTTGAGATCGGTTCCTGCTCTCTCGGCCGGCTGACGTCACAGTTGTTCAAAATCTTGCCCAGTTATTACGTAAGTGGGAAACGGAAAAAACTCAATGGTCACACTTTAAAAATTATTTTACATGGCGAACAAAAATTGCAATTACAATTTTTGATTTTGATATCAAACCTCAATACGAACATGTCCGTGAATGATTGTTTCTAACCGATTAACAAATATCGATAATCTACCAATGAAGGTCTATATTCATATTGCATCCTTGCTTGACGACATATGCAACGTTTAAGGAGACTTCTTGGCTACCCGCGAAGTGCGAAAGTGTCACAATTGTCACACCTAGTTAGAGACCCGAAGAGGGTCATGAATTGCACCCTGGACAGGCTTCCTACAAACATTATTTATTATTGTCACTCTCCTTGCAGGTGCCCCGCGCGTCCACAGACGACCCCGTCTGGTCTCTGACTCTCGCATAGTCGGCGGCACCGAGATCACCATCGCACAGGCTGCCTACCAACTGTCTGTAGAAGAGTACGGGTCTCACGGCTGTGGGGCCGCCATCATCAGTGTCGACTGGGCAGTAACAGCAGCTCACTGCTTGGAAGGGTAAACACATATAGTCTACCAGCAATATTAGCATGCATTTGGGGGTTTCGCCAAAAAATTATAAAATATCCAAGCTTATCGTAATCCATAACATATTGTTGGCGAACCTTAGGCAAGCGTGTTTCAAGTTTCACGCTGAATGGTTCAGTAGACACGTAAAGTAACTGAAAATGCAATGTATAAAATAAACATAGCCTATACCCGTACACCACTCTAAATGGTTTAAGGAAAAGGATATTGCATTATATTTATTGTTATGTTCCCGCCCAACGGACGGGAAAGCTGATGTATGTGGCAACACACCGTCACACGCAAGCTCCCGGCTCTCGTCGAAGAAGTCACCTGGGGCCGGCGACCACAGGGAGGACATCCGCGTGGCTCGGGTACTGGTACCGAGGTCGTCGGCGGCGGGGGCGGGCAACAGGAGGAACGCAGAGACGATCCAGGAGAGCTGTGCGTGAGACTCTACCACAGACACAGAAGCGTACATGATATTTGGTTGATGTGATAAATAATCTATTTACCAAAAACACTGTAAAAGTTTGTTAATGTGCTCCAAGAAAACAATCAAAACAAGAGTCATGTTAGTTGGTAATTATGTTGTGTCATGTATATATCAGGTTGTGTTTGCCTTGAGCCTTATCCCCGCTTCCTAGACTCGAGCATTAAGCGCGCGACTCTGATTCGGGAGGTTCTGTCGAGACCGGCTATCCTGACTGAAGTTTTTCCCGAGGTTTTCCCTAGTCGTTAATGCGAATGCACGGGATTGAGTTCTCTTAATCAGTCCTGGGACATCCCATCATAATTGTCCTATCCGCACAGAAGAGGGACATGAATAGCACCTTGGAGAGGCTTCCCACGGAAATAATCATCATCATCATTATCCATCGCCGTTTCCTGCTTCTGGCAGGGTCAGCTTGGGTTTCGCGACCAAATTCTTCCACTTCTTCCTATCCTCCCACAATCGAGTCTCTGCTACATTCTTCCAGCTCTCTCCTCTAGTATGTAGGTCTCTTGCTATGGTCTCCTTCCATCTCTTCCGTGGTCTCCCCCGTCTTTTTCTTCCTTCGATTCTTTTCTCATACATTCTCCTGGGCATCCTCTCTTCCGTCATTCGTTTCATATGCCCAAACCATCTCAGACGTGTCCTTCCCATCCTGTCACCTAACTTCTCCACCCCAAGCATCTCTCTGATGTTTGTATTTCTAATTCTATCTCTTCTTGTCTTGCCCACTGTGCTCCTCAGGAATCTCATCTCCGCCGCCTGAATTTGGCTTTCTTCTCTGTCACCCATAGTCCAGGTTTCTGCCGCATATGTGAGGATCGGTATGAAGTAGGTCTTGTATAGTGTCATCTTGCACTGTATAGGTATTTCCCTATCTCACACCAGACCTTTTACGCACAGGTAGAAGTTGCTGGCCTTTTGGATTCTGTTAGTGATTTCCTTTTTGATCTTCCCGCTTGCCATTATTTCACTTCCTAGGTATCCAAAACTCTCCACCACCTCCAGGGTTTCTGCTCCAATCTTGATCTCTGCATGGTAGTTCCTTACATCGCCTTCTCCTGGCATAGTAACAACCTTGCTCTTGATCACACTTATCTTCATGCTGGCCTCTTCAATGTGCCTCTTCCACAAGTCTGTGTATCTCTGGAGAACCTCCTCATGCTCCGACCATGCCACGAAATCATCGGCAAACAGCATAACCTCTACCTCTTCCGTTCCCTCATCTTTACTTTGTTGTGGATGTCATCCATCACTATTATAAATAGCAGTGGTGACAGCACACTTCCCTGCCTCAGTCCTTGTGTTATTTGGAACCACCCTGACAGCCCAAACTGTGTTTTTACACAGCTTTCACATACTATGTACATACTTCTAACCCTGTCTATCAGTCCTTTGTCCACCCCTTTTCTTTCCAAGCTTTCCCACACTACATTCCTTGGCACACTATCATAAGCCTTCTCGATGTCTAGGAAGACCATACTCATTTTTTACCCAGCTCCCAACTCTTTTCCATGGCCTGTCTAAGTATGAATAAAGGATCTATTGTGGATCTTCCCCATTCTAAAACCGTATTGTTCCTCATTCAACATGTGATCAACCTCTTCCCTTATTCTTCTGTCAACAATCCTTTCATAAATCTTTGCTGTGTGACATAGTAAAGTGATCCCCTGTAGTTACTACATTTTTTTCGATCACCCTTCTTGTATATTGGGACAATCACCCCTTTCTCCCAATCTCTTGGCACCTTCTTTTCCCTCCATACCACTCTAATCACTCTGTACAGCCAATGCATAACAACTGGGCCCCCAGCTTTGATCATTTCCACCACCAGTTCGTCAACTCCTGCAGTCTTCCCATTCTTCATCCTTTTTAATGCCATCTCCACTTCTTGCCAGGTCGGTCCATTCTCATCTTCTTCTTCCGCCACCCCTTCCAACTCTACATCTCTGCCTTCTGCATCTGCATCTGCTCCTGCATTCAGCAATTGATTGAAATACTCTTTCCAAGTTTCCTTGATCTCCTCTGCATCTGTAATGAGTCTCTCCGAGTCATCCGTTAGGTACCTTTGTCCCCCTCTTTCCTTCCTCTTACTCTTCACTATGCCATACAGCATCTTCTTGTTTCCTTCTGAGTCTTTCTCCAGTTTCTTAGCAAACTTCTTCCAATCTTCTGCTTTCTCTTCTTTAACCGTTCTTTGTGCTTCCCTCTTAACGTTTTTGTAAGCTTCTCTCTTTTCATCTGTTCTGTCCTTCATGAACTCCCTCCATGTTCTATTTTTCAGTTGTACTTTCTCCTTTACTTTGTCGTTCCACCAGCTTGTTACCATCTCTTTTCTTACCCCACTTGTCCTTCCACACGTCTCCTCTGTTGCCTGCACCAGTGCTCTCTTAAACGCCTCCCATTCTTTCTCCACTCCTTGGATCTCTCCCTTTGGGATCTCTTTCCTAATCCTCTGTTAATATTCTTCTCTGACTGCCGTCTCACTTAATTTCCATACTTTGAGCTTTCTTTCCGCAAATTCTTTTCTCTTTCGAACACTTCCTTCTATTTGGATATCTGCTACTAGCAGCCTATGGTCTCCATCTAGTCCTACACTTGGAATGACCTTTACATCCTTCAGACTCCTATGCTTGTCTTTACTAACAACCACATAGTCTATCTGTGTCTTCTGTTGCCCGTTCCAACTATACCTGGTAATTTTGTGGCTGTCCCTTTTTTGGAACCACGTGTTTCCAATTACCAGGCCGTTTCTGGCACACAGGTCTAACAGCCTTTCACCCTCTGTGTTTCTCCTACCGTATCCATACATTCCAATTACTTCCTCGTACCCTCGCCTTTCGTCACCAACCTGGGCATTGAAATCTCCTGGTATGATAATATCACGTCTGCCAATCAGCCCTTCCAGATGTTCTTCGAACTCATCCTTCGCTTCCTGATCGCACCCTACTTGTGGAGCATAAATTTGGCATATCTCCCATTCCTCATTTCTTACTTTAATCCTTATCTTTATAATCCTGTCTCCTTCTTCCCGTACTTCTATCACTTCTTCCTTCCATTTTGGGCTAACTTTTATCCCCACTCCATTTCTTCATGCTTCTTTATTTCCGCTCCACCATAGCCTGTACCCACCGTTCAACTCTAACTTTCCTCCATCCTTCCACTTCACTTCGCTCAGCCCCAAGATGTCGATCCTTCTTTCCACCATAACATCGACCACCTCATTCACCTTCCCCGAGAGGGTGATGAGGTTGATGGTGAATGCTAAGGCCTATTCTTCATAGGTATTGTAAAGAGTACTAGTTTAGTTTAACGGAGAGATAAAGAATGTGGTTTGCTTCGTGAACAACAACCACGACTGCGAAATATCTGCCATCCTACATTTTATACACCTCATGTTCGCCGCTTGTGATTTTTGTTTTAGTTTAAATTTGTAGCATTTACCAAGTATTATTTGTCTTCTTTCCAGTTCTAATGTCAAGAACGTCCGCGTTAGATCGGGGAGTAGTCGCCTCGAGCGGGGAGGGCAGCTTCACAAAGCTGCCGAGATCATTATCCACGAGGAATACGACGATGCGACCATTGACTTCGACATCGCGCTTCTCCGTGTGGCCACTCCGTTCATCTTGAGCGCCACCACCGCCACCATTCCACTGGCGAGCACCCCTCCGCCGGTCGGGACCACCACCATGGTCAGCGGGTGGGGCACAAAGAGCTCGGGAGGTGCCATGTCCAAGGCACTTCGCGGCGTTCAAGTCCCGATAGTCGCGCACGACGTATGCGACGCGGCGTACGCTCACTTCGGCGGCATCTCCGAGCAGATGCTCTGTGCCGGCGTGGCGGTCGGGGGCAAGGACGCCTGCCAGGGGGACTCCGGGGGACCCCTACGGGCCGGGGGGCAGCTCGTAGGGGTCGTGTCCTGGGGGCTAGGGTGCGGGTCGAGGGACTACCCGGGAGTCTACGCCAACGTGGCCGCCCTAAGATCATGGATACAAAAACACTCGGGCGTCTAGCGAGATTTATCTGTGGTTAAAGCTACCACTGCAGAGAAAGTGTTTGTACAAATAATTATTGATAAATAAAATATTTGTAAATCATATATTATTTTCAAACGTGCATTATTGTTAACGGAAATTTTAGATTGAGTAAATAATGGCTTAATGTCATATAATGCAAATATTTGTCACAAATTAAATTCGTGAGTAAACAATCAAAATATAAATAATTTCATTATATGGACATATATTATTTTATTGGTCCTCGTCGACTAACTCTGTAAAATTAATGTCATTTTCTCTTGATGTATTTGTTGTATATGTATATTTGAACTTGTTACTCAGGCTACAGAGGGTCACACGTGCCCTGCATTAGCCTTCCTGCCCGATGGGTAGATAAAATTCATTAAATATGAAGTAGTTGTAGACATGATTAAAGCAGCAGGAAAAGACGGGGACTACTGGATTTTCAGAGTGTTGACTGCAGCTGGGAGAGATAAAAAGATTCCAAAGGATTAGGAAAAGGGCATAATAGTACCAATAGTTAAAAAGGGTGACAACAAACAGTGTGGTAATTAATTATAGAGGTATCACTCTACTTTGCCAATGTGCCAAGCTGTATGAAAAAGTGCTAGAAAAGAGAATGAAATAAAAGGTGGAAAGAGGCTTGAGGGAGGAGCTACATGGTTTCAGAAGTGGACGGTCAACCGTGGACTTGATTTTCTCAATAAGACAGCTCATGGAAAGAGAATGGGAAAAGGGGAGGAGGTATGGATGGTTTTTCCGGATCTTACAAAGGCCTATGACAGAATGCCCAGAGAGAGTTTGGGAATGCCTCCGAAAAAAGAAGATTGATATAAGATTGGTGGAAAGAGTACAGAGTATGTATGTGAAGAATGTGAGTTGCGTGGAAACTAAAGATGGCATAACGGATTGGTTTGAAGTCAAGACAGGTCTCAGACAAGGGAGTGTACTGTCACCGATGCTCTTCAATATAGTACTCGACGAGATATTGAGGAAAGTGGAGAGAGGTAGGCCGGAGTCGTCCAGAGTCTTAATATATATGACGATATACTCATATGGGGGAAGTCATGGGAAGAGGTACAGAAGAAAGTGGAGAAATGGAATGAACGTACGGAAGGATTTGGACTAGAGATAAGCATTGATAAGAGTGAAGTGATGGGTATGGGGAAAAGTAAGAGGTCTGGAAATAGGAAAAATATTGTACTTCGAGGGGAAGAACTAGTAGAGACACATGTTTAAATACCTGGGTAGCATAATCTCCGCTGATGGTAAAGTAGTCGGAGAGATTGCAAGGCGTACTAGTATCGCAGAGAGTTTCTTTTCAGTTAGTGAGGAAACTGCTTTGGCAAAAAGAGGTGCCAAGGCGATGCAAACTTTTAATATACAAAGCATATTTTGTTCCGGTACTCACATATGGTGCAGTGACATGGCCAGTTGGGGGTAAAGAAGAAAGAAAAATTCAAGCTGCGGAAATGAAATTTTTAAGGAGTGTAATGGGAGTTACGAAGATTGATAAGATGAGAAGCACGAAGATAAGGAAAGAACTAGGAGTAGAGAGTTTAAACTTTAAGCTAGGGAAAGAAAGACTGGGGTGGTTTGGACACATGAAGAGGATGCAGAAGGACAGGATACCGAAGATACAGTATGAACAAGACGCAGGAAACATACAGAGAAAAAGATGGAGACCCAGACTGAGATGGGAAGAAGTTATAGCAATTGATTTCAAAAAGACAAAATGCAGCTTGGGAAAGGATTAACCAGGAAAGATGTTGGGAAGAACGAAATGTATGGAAAAAACTGGTGGAGGTCCCTGAGGAAGAAGACAGAGGAGAGGAAGAAAGTGAAGTTGATGACGCAGAGGAAGAAAAAGATGATGTGGGAGAAGCGTCAGGCATGGCTTTGATAAGCCCGGGGAGCCAAGAATGTGGCGGGAACCTCCCACCCCCTACCCGACTTAGTTGGAAATAGGGTTCGATATTAATTAATTGAAGTCGGATGACAATGTCCAGCTGATGAATCACAATACATAGTATATATTTCTTTACTATAGCAGATTATAGTAATCACCAATCAGTATAATATTGGGAACCATTTGGCACCATAGTTGAAGTTCAAATATAGATGTGGCGTCATAGCCTGTTCAACCTTCAAAGTTTTCCATATTTAGTTTATAGGACAGAGTTCAAACCAAAATATGTGAACAAAATCGTTCACATTTCTACTCAATGAACTAATTGAAGTTTTAGTGATACCTCCCTAGATTCATCAACCAAAGAATTATGTGTCTGCTTTGGTTCTAGGCATTACAGCTCTAAAGTCTTACACATTACAGCTCTAATGTCAACGTTTACACATTATATAATACATACATTCTCATGACTACAACATAAGTTTAAAATGTTGTGTCTGTAGCGCGATACGAACCCTGGATTTCTGCACTGGAAGCAAGGACACTTACCACTGGGCCAATCAAGTCAAGAAAATCACGGGTTGTAAAATGTCACCTTTAAATTTTCGTATTTTACTTGGTATTATCAGTTATGAGTAATTACGTTTGAAAATAAGACCACATGGAATTGGAAATCATCGGAAAACATATTGCTTTTAACTGCGATCTCATCCATACTCATACCATTTCCATTAGGAAGCTTTACTAGTTGGCATACATGTCAAAACAGCAGCCACACTGTCTTGGTCGTGGGGTGTTGTTAACGTCGCCAAGGTAACTTGTTTACCTATACTGTGTATTTTTAGACTCTGATTATCTTCATCTACGTAATTTTAAATTGTAGTCTAATTAACGTGAAAAGGCGGATTATAATTTGCACAATATTTTGGCTAAATATGGAACTCCGATACACTGGTGAAGTCTACTCATTCTTATCAACCAAGAGCTAGTTTTACA
Source organism: Sweltsa coloradensis (assembly GCA_024449915.1). Lineage (NCBI taxonomy): Eukaryota > Metazoa > Arthropoda > Insecta > Plecoptera > Chloroperlidae > Sweltsa > Sweltsa coloradensis. The sequence continues at coordinate 28,110 of JAMZAV010000270.1, forward strand.
TGTATTTTCCCGTCTGTGTAATGGAGTGAGGGGGTTAAGCCCACAGCTGTTATTGGGGTTTGGTCAGGACTAGGAAATTGGTGTCATTATGTTATAGCTTTGGTGTTGATATAAACAATTCCTAAAACATTAAAAAGTGTATAAATTCTATTCTTTGACAGAATCTAGGGCGTCCACCCCATGCCCTTGGATGCGCCACATGTGCGCGTTCAAGATGTCAAGAAGGGGTTCGGAGAAAAGCTTAGCCTGCAGGGAAAATAAAGGAAGTTCGCTTCTTTTGTAGTCTAGGATGTATCTCATCAACAAACCGAAATTGCATGTTCTCATGAGTTCTCTATGATTAAAGTTTAGCGGGAAAATGACATACGAGGGCAATGTTGGGTAGGGGTCAGATGCGGTGGGGATGCACTTCCCCTATATTTCCCCTCCTCCCAACAACAAATGATTCCACTTTCGGTTATTACCCTGTTGCATCATAGACACTCTCCACTTTATTAAAAAAAAAGTAATTCAAATATTACATTAATTTTGCTTCGTGCATGTTTCCCAAACTACAAACGCAATGTTTCGATTCAATCAAATTGAAACAAATATTGTCTTAATCATGAGGTAATTGTATTCAACCAAAATATGTCTATTCATTTGTGCCTGAAATTGTGACGCGAAAACAAGGAAAAACATTTTCAAAGCATTGCATGGTCGTGCACGAGTAAAACACCTATTTCATAACCATTGCGACCTAGTTTGTGAATATTGTAAAGTTGGATTTGTCAGTTTGACATTACCATTTGATATTCAATCACGCTTCGTAATTAAAGCTGTATCATGCAAGTTTTTACTACATTACAACTACGATATAATTCCAATAATGTGTCTATTTTTCAATTGCTGTTTTGTGCTACCGGCTGATATCTGATTGCCCCACATGTTAGTGCGCATTCATGGCGCTATGGCAAGGCAATGACGCGTGACCTTAGTTGTTACTTCTCTCACAGATTTGCTGCCATTGTATTCTATATCCAACCAAATACAAAAATTTGTAAAAAAAACGGCAGCCAAGCTCTCCTTCAAAAGTATTCGGCTGTGAATGCTGTGAGATATAAAAGTTGAGCCAAGCTTTTTATTCTTTCTCCCTAGTTTCGCTTTGAAAATAAGTAAGATCATTTCGCCTGTTGACGAGCGCCAAGCCAACGATTTTTGTGGTAAAAAAGTAAAATTTTTAACTCGAAATCATAAAAAAAATTCTTGGCCATGAACCAAATTCAATGGCCAAGGCAATTTTTTTATGATTTCGAGTTTAAAAATTTTACTTTTTACCACAAAAATCGTTGGCTTGGCGCTCGTCAACAGGCGAAATGATCTTACTTATTTTCAAAGCAAAACTATAGGGAGAAAGAATAAAAAGCTTGGCTCAAACTTCTAAATCTCACAGCATTCACAGCCGAAGACTTTTGAAGGAGAGCTTGGCTGCCGTTTTTTTACAAATTTTTGTATTTGGTTGGATATTACATCTTTTTGTTGTTCGTTTGCTATCAAGGTGTGAATGATTAAATTTGTTAAGTTCAAAGTTGTTTTTTTTTACATTTTTGGGCCCACGGTCCCCCCAAAGATACCCCTTAAATAAATAAATAAATAAATAAATAAATAAATAAATAAATAAATAAATAAATAAATAAATAAATAAATAAATAAATAAATAAATAAATAAATAAATAAATAAATAAATAAATAAATAAATAAATAAATAAATAAATAAAATAAATAAATAATATAAATAAATACATTTTTATTAGAGTCTACCCACTCAGTTATATAAACTGATTTTCAGTGGGGGACTTTAAATCAAAGCGACCAAGCCAACCCTGCAGGCCCCGACGCAATCGACGAGTGAGCGATAACCAACCAAAGATCGATATTTTTAATAGGAAATATATCAATCTGTGGTATGGACAGTGCGAACACCCGCGGATCAACGCCAGAATCAACAAGGCCGATTCAGAACAACTCTGAAATTTATTATGTGCTTCGTTGCTAGGACGGCTCCAAAGTCACCGTTTACAAACTCCTAAGACAAGAACTGATAGACTTAAGTCCAAATCAGAAGTTAAAAAACTTCTGACTTGAGCGGGAATCGAACCCTGGCCCTTCTGCATTGGAAGCAGATACGCTAACAACAAGACCAACGCACTAGCATAAGCACTAGATATTTAAAATGGTTAAGAGCATGTTTAATTTCAAGCTTGTATACAAATTACTACGCCTGAGTAATTACGCGTTTTGATTTTGCTAGGACGGCTCCAAAGTCACCGTTTACAAACTCCTAAGACAAGAACTGATAGACTTAAGTCCAAATCAGAAGTTAAAAAACTTCTGACTTTAGCGGGAATCGAACCTGGCCCGTCTGCATTGGAAGCAGATACGCTAAACAACACGACCAACGCACTAGCATAAGCTCTAGATATTTATAATGGTTAAGAGCATGTTTAATTCAAGCTTGTATACAAATTACTACGCCTGAGTAATTACGCGTTTGATTTTGCTAGGACGGCTCCAAGTCACCGTTTACAAACTCCTAAGACAAGAATGATAGACTTAAGTCCAAATCAGAAGTTTAAAAACTTCTGACTTTAGCGGGAATCGAAACCTGGCCTTCTGCATTGGAAGCAGATACGCTAACAACAAGACCAACCACTAGCATAAGCACTTGATATTTATAATGGTTAAGAGCATGTTTAATTTCAAGCTTGTACAAATTACTACGCCTGAGTAATTACGCGTTTTGATTTTTGATTTTGATTTTGATTTTCCCCGGTCCCAATTGCCCGGTTTTGTTATATGAGGTACATCTGAGTGTGGCCAAGTTTCAAAGTTCTAAGATGAACCGTTTTCTCGGTATAGCGTATTATTCATAAGAGTACGGAATTACCTACTTTTGATAATTTTGTTTTTTTCCGGTACCGTTAACCAATTTTGCTTTCCATATTCAAAAATGATAAAGAATGAGAGATATCAAAATGTATTGCACGTTTGAAACATCTCAGTTGTAGCGTTTTCTTTGAATGATTCATTTCTAAAGTTCAGATATGTTTTTTGTCATTTTTGGGCCCATGGTCATCCCAAATTTAGCCCCTTGTGTTTTGGACGCAAGATATTATAATGGTTAATAGCATGTTAATTTCAAGTTTGTACAAATTACCACGCCTTGGTAATTACGCGTTTGATTATCATCCAAATTTTGATTTTTCTCGGTCCCTGTTACCCGATTTTGTTTTGAAAGCAAAAGCACTGCGTCTGAAATACACCTAAGTGTGGTCCAAGTTTCATAGTTCTAAGATTTACCGTTTTCTCTGTAGGCTAAAGAACTCTCCGCGAAGAACTGCCACCCACCCACCCACCCACCCACCCACCCACCCACCCAACCACCAGCCACCAGCCACCAGCCACCAGCCAGCCTTAAGGAATTTGACGATGTTGAGAGCCTTTTTTAACACAGAACGAGTTGTCGGATCGGGTTGATTTTTTTTTGTGTATGGCAGGGACCACATACCAGGTCATATACCGAGGTTCAAGATTGTAACTCTTTCGGGCGGCGTGTGCAGATAGCTGAAAACCCCCCAACTCTTGTAGGTGTATATAGGGCCGGAGTTCGGTGTCGCCTAAGCATCGCATCGCTTGTCTGCCGGGCGACGACCGTCGCCCTAGATTATAATACGTGGTTCCCGTATCTAGGGCGACGGTCGTCGCCCGGCAGCCAAGCGCATGCGACTGCTTAGGCGACACGAACTCCAGCCCTGTATACAGCTACGAGAGTTGGGGGGTTTTCAGCTATCTGCACACGCCGCCCCGAAAGAGTTACAATCTTGAAACTCGGTATATGACCTGGTATGTGGTCCATGACATACAAAAAAAAATCAACCCGATCCGACAACTCGTTCTGTGTTAAAAAAGGCTCTCAACATCGTCGAATTCCTTTCGGCTGGCTGGCTGGCTGGCTGGCTGGCTGGCTGGCTAGGAGTTCTCTGCGGAGATTAATTTAGCCTACAGAGAAAACGGTAAATCTTAGAACTATGAAACTTGGACCACACTTAGATGTACTTCAGACGCAGTGACATTTGCTTTCAAAACCAAAATCGGGTAACAGGGACCGGAGAAAATCAAAATTTGGATGATAATCAAAACGCGTAATTACCAAGGCGTGGTAATTTGTACAAACTTGAAATTAAACATGCTATTAACCATTATAAATATCTTGCGTCCAAAACACAAGGGGCTAAATTTGGGGATGACCATGGGCCCAAAAATGACAAAAAACATATCCAAAACTTTAAAAAATGAATCATTCAAAGAAAACGCTACAACTGAGATGTTTCAAACGTGGAATACATTTTGATATCTCTCATTCTTTATCACTTTTGAATATGGAAAGCAAAATTGGGTAACGGGTACCGGAGAAAATCAAATTATCAAAAGTAGGTAATTCCGTACTCTTATGAATAATACGCTATACTGAGAAAACGGTTCATCTTAGAACTTTGAAACTTGGGCCACACTCAGATGTACCTCATATAACCAAAACCGGGCAATTGGGACCGGGGAAAATCAAAATCAAAATCAAAACGCGTAATTACTCAGGCGTAGTAATTTGTACAAGCTTGAAATTAAACATGCTCTTAACCATTATAAATATCTAGTGCTTATGCTAGTGCGTTGGTCTTGTTGTTAGCGTATCTGCTTCCAATGCAGAAGGTCCAGGGTTCGATTCCCGTCAAAGTCAGAAGTTTTTTAACTTCTGATTTGGACTTAAGTCGATCAGTTCTTGTCTTAGGAGTTTGTAAACGGTGACTTTGGAGCCGTCCTAGCAAAATCAAAAAGCGTAATTACTCAGGCGTAGTAATTTGTACAAGCTTGAAATTAAACATGCTCTAAAACATTATAAATAGCTAGTGCTTATGCTAGTGCGTTGGTCTTGTTGTGTTCGCGTATCTGCTTCCAATGCAGAAGGGCCAGGGTTCGATTCCCGCTAAAGTCAGAAGTTTTTTAACTTCTGATTTGGACATAAGTCTATCAGTTCTTGTCTTAGGAGTTTGTAAACGGTGACTTTGGAGCCGTCCTAGCAACGAAGCACATAATAAATTTCAGAGTTGTTCTGAATCGGCCTTGTTGATTCTGGCGTTGATCCGCGGGTGTTCGCACTGTCCATACCACTGATTTGCTATATTTCCAATTAAAAATATCGATCTTTGGTTGGTTATCGCTCACTCGTCAATTGTGTCGGGGCCTGCAGGGTTGGCTTGGTTGCTTTGATTTAAAGTCCCCCACTGAAAATCAGTTATATAACTGAGTGGGTAGACTCTAAATAAAAATTTATTTATTTATTTATTTAAGGGGTATCTTCGGGGGACCGTGGGCCCAAAAACGTAAAAAAACATCTTTGAACTTAACAAATTTAATCATTCACACCTTGATAGCGAACGAACAACAAAAAGATGTAATATCCAACCAAATACAAAAATTTGTAAAAAAAAAAACGGCAGCCATAGCTCTCCTTCAAAAAGTCTTCGGCTGTGAATGCTGTGAGATATAGAAGTTGAGCCAAGCTTTTTATTCTTTCTCCCTAGTTTCGCTTTGAAAACAAGTAAGATCATTTCGCCTGTTGACGAGCGCCAAGCCAAAGATTTTTGTGGTAAAAAAGTTTAATTTTTAAACTCGAAATCATAAAAAAATAGCTTGGCCATTGAATTTGGTTCATGGCCAAGAATTTTTTTATGATTTCGAGTTTAAAAATTAAACTTTTTTACCACAAAAATCTTTGGCTTAGCGCTCGTCAACAGGCGAAATGATCTTACTTATTTTCAAAGCGAAACTAGGGAGAAAGAATAAAAAGCTTGGCTCAACTTCTATATCTCACAGCATTCACAGCCGAAGACTTTTGAAGGAGAGCTTGGCTGCCGTTTTTTTTTTTTTTTTTACAAATTTTTGTATTTGGTTGGATCTCACTTACTACTGCTATAGTAATTTTTAATACAAATATAAAATATGTGTATTTTTAACCACTCAGCTTTCTTCGAAACTGCATGTGGTGTAGGCGAGGCCTACATGCTACATTCCACGTTTTATGTGAGACATTAACGTTTATGTTGGAAAACATCAATCGACCATGACAGCCTTCACAAACACATTACTTTTTTGTGTAATTATTTCTATTTAATTAGAGTTATTTAAAACTGATATTCACTATTAGCCTATATGCCGTACATAAATATTACATACAAATAAAAATTCACTTTTATACGCCATTGAACATTATATGACATAAAAATATCATCATAAGTATGCACTTGACAGTTGTTTGATTTATTCTAAAGAATATATTTATTAATGCATATATTGATATTGACGGTAAAATTATCAAAAGAACCTGCGACTAGCATAGGCTGTATTTTATACCATATGGTGTATAGGTCAACTAATTATACATTGACAAAGTAGACATCTCGTACTATCTATTATTTATGCCTACTTAGAATACGTTGACATAGCAAGCCAATATAATAGCTACGAATAACCTGATAACAATGCAATATGATGAATTTGTTCCACGTTTAAAAATGGACGGGAACACTTGTGCATCTTAATTTATTCTGTTCAATCAATTCTCTTTTAGAATTGATTTATTAACGCAGACAATTCAAATAAATGCACTACATTCGTATTGGTTTTACTGGTTGGTCGGATATGTATGTGTTCAGTATATTATTATTTCACTCACATGTCGATAGAGTGCAGTAATGAAATATTCAGGCCACCGTTAATACCTACCAGCTATCATCCTACATCTATGATGTATTAACGACCTCGTTTTTATCATTCAACTTTACTATACTGTAAGCACATGAGTGTATATTCCTGTCAATAATATTCCCGAGTCAATGTCTTTTTAAAGACCCAAATCACTCAATATCGCTCATGAATGGAAACTCTCCAAGTGGATTTTAATGGAACGTTGAATAATTAAACTCGATATAAATCAGGTTGCGATGACTTTGGTGGACAAATACTGATGGAATTGGCGACTGAGTCGAGAGCTGTTGACATTGACGGTCTCGACTCTCGAGGACATCGGGTCAATGTAGGGGGGGGGGGGGAGGGATTCATGACGGCTCGCGTCCGAGCGTTATGTCCTGTAACTTAACCAATTACTTCTCATTGCCTGCCAGATGTGACCTCGTGCCGTCTAGATTCGTGAGGAGGGAGGAGGATTGCAAGGTCATCTTGCAAGGAATGCATATTACAATAATCAGACGTTCTGTTTCAACAAACACAAATTCGAAAGAGTGAATTTCCACACGTAGGTAAATAAAAGTCATACAAATAAGTTAATGTCACGGTTGATCTCCAATTATATTCCATTCATTATGCTATAAAATAAATGGACTTGTGATTGAACTATGATTAAACAACTACCCTGCAATTGTAATAATTGTATTCAAAAGCTGGTTCAGACATCTATTTATCACCTAAAATAGCAATCCAAACATTAATTTTTTTATTATCACTTTTAAAAATGAATGTTTTGACATAATAACAAACATTAATAAAATGTCTTGTAACCAATATTCTCAAAACTCACAATATTGACTTTTTTAACCTAACAATACTATACTCAAGTTTACTGTAAGTTCTCTACGAACGTTAGTTTTCCTTCTTGTCTTACTATGATATGGTGATTGTAGATCATCATACGGTAAGGTACATGGCATTCTAACCTATGCAACACCCGAATGTTCTGAGATCCAAGCCCTGAGGACGGCGATGTCGGAGTATACCCCCGGGTATCCCGCCAGGCCGCATCCTATCCCCCACGACACGACCCCTACCAGCTCCCCCGCCGCCTGGAGGGGTCCCCCCGAGTCTCCCTGACAGGCGTCCTTGCCCCCCGTGGGGACCCCGGCACAGAGCATCCTCCCCGTCACGCCCCCCACGTCGGAGTACTCCCAGTCACAGTCCTCGTGGTCGTAGACGGGAACTTCCACCCACCGGAGCGTGCTCGAGAGCGCAGAGCCACCGGAGACGGTGGTGCCCCACCCGCTGACTGATGACCTTGTGCCGGGGGGCGGCGACGACCTTGCCAGGGGGATGATGGCAGTGGTCGCACTCAGAACGAAGGGGGTGGTCACGCGTAGGAGAGAGATGTCGTAGTCTAGGTTCCATTTGTCGAACTTCTCGTGTATGATGATCTGAGAGAAGTAGTGGAGAGTACCACCTTCCTGGAACACGCTGCTACCGGCTCGGACGCGATCATTGGCGAGGCTGCTTCTGCAAGTAGAAGTTGAAGAGAATACTTCGTATACTATACAATATATTTAAAAATGTGGTCGCTTACCTTAAAAAACAATATTTTAAATTGTCTTATCCATGAATGTATTTGTCCTTTTTGACACATTCAATTTAGGCAACTATTTATTACGTTCATATCAGACTACCCAAAGAAGACCATTTCAACGATGGACATGAGTCTCTCAACACCATTAAAACCTTAAAATTACATTGGTATATGTTCAACACTCGATATAGTTATTTATATCATTATTATATCATTGAGTAAAGCTGATTTCTTTCAGGATAGCAACGCTCGTTCAATTTAGGGAATTTCAATCCTGACTAAAGTTGGTTTACAAGAGTTTCTTTCACAATCAGCTGTAATACTGGGATTGAGTCTAAGAAGCATAATTCTGTTAACGTACCCAGTTTATCCCGCTTTCCCTCACATGTTATAATAGTTTATAATAGTAAGTCATCTGAAACTGGGCAATGTTGTGCCTCATCGGATTCCCCAAAAAAGACATGTTACAAAAAAAAAACTGCTGTCTTGTGTGTGGAGAACGAAACATTGCGCAAAGTTTAGTGTAAGACATTACACACACATAACAAAAACTTGTAGAAATACAGCCAAACCTTACACACTCAAAAGGAATGAGATCTAAAAAAAGGGCCAAGCTCATCTACCCTTCCACATAAACGTACAGTGTCCCATAACAGCATCCTCGAAAAGCTTGGCAAAATAGAATTTGCGATTATTAATTTAACGTAATAGTTTATCCAAGTTCTTTTTTTCTAATTAATTTAAATGTAATAACATGCAAATTCTATTTTGCCAAGCTTTTCGAGGATGCTGTTATGGGACACTGTACGTTTATGTGGAAGGGTAGATGAGCTTGGCCCTTTTTTTAGATCTCATTCCTTTTGAGTGTGTAAGGTTTGGCTGTATTTCTACAAGTTTTTTGTTATGTGTGACGTGTGTGATCTCATTACTTTTTCAAGTTCCATTACAAAATTATTTGTTAAAATATAATATTTTTATCAAGTTGATTTAAATTCTATGGTATTAGCAGTAACAATATAGGATGTAAAATATCTAGACCCGGATTCATGTACATCCTGGGTATAGGTGGTATAACCATGGTATAACGACGGTATAAGGACTGGACCCCAATTCTTGAGTTCGTGGGAGATGAGTTGAAAACGCAATTTGAAAACGAAGTCGTTTTCGTTTTCGAAGGAATTGGTATTCTTGAACGGTATCGTGGAAAAAAGTCATGGGTTGTGAGTTGAAAGCATTGATATTAACCCCTATAGTAGGCTAGATTAGCAGTCTCCTATACCTCCGCACAGGCGCGAGCGTAGCAAATTGAAGACTCAACCGGCCCATTTCAAGATGGCGATTTGGTGTTTTAATTTATGCTTTTTTAATGCAATAAAGTATTTTACTGGATTGTTTGATATGGTTTTAGCTTGTGCAGACATGGTATTAAAAAAAGAAACAATACGAAGTGATTGCATAAGGGAATTTAGTAATCATTTGGTGTTAAAGGCTAGTATGCTTACCTGTCAACCTGGCGGCAATCTTGAGAACTATTTGGCCACAAATCGCTCCCATTTGATTAACATGTAAACTGTCATTTTAAGATGGCTTCTAATTGTACCGGAAGTGGACCACCGACTGCTGGTCTAGCCAATTATATAGGATGTCTATGGTTGAAAGAGTATCACGAAATCCAAACACTTTAAAAAGATTTGCGTATAGCAAAGAGCTCGAAAAAGTTCTATATTTATTCTAGATGGCAGTGCCTTCATAAACGCGGGCCAATCGAAAGACGAGTTGTATGAAATGATTTGATTGTTGCAATTATGTAAACAAACAGATGAGCAAGCTCATATCAGAACAATGTTGTGCTGGCATAGGGTTGGCTAGGCTTGTCAAACATGTAATGTAAGTATGAATTTTACTAGTCCTTTAGCCAAATGGAACTTTAGACCTACACTTTTGCATTATAAATAATTTTCCACATCTGGGCCTAGGCCAGGGACTGTTTCTGATTTGTTTTATGAGAGGATAATGACAACGTTTCTCGTTTCACACATAGAAGCAAAATTTAAAATGTCCGCCATTTGTTAACGTATCGCACGTTCCCGCCTAACTCTGCTTATACCGTCAACAAGTGTCAAGTAACTATGGTTACTTGTTGATTGTATGCCTAGTGTTTAAGGCTTATTTTAAAACCCTTATTTGGAAGCCTTCCAACAAACTTTTTCAACTTTTTTTTTCAAAAGAGACTATATTTCTATAACCTTAATGTCCATGTAAAATATGAACATTGTAGTCCCACCCGTCTGGTCAGAATCGCGGGCCGACGTATTAGATGTTAGCAGTAGCAGTAGCAGTAGCAGTAGCAGTAGCTTACATCCTTAAAGTGATTTTGAGCATGTTTCAAGCCATTTTTTCACCAAGAAGGAATAACCGTACCCCATAAAATTTGGCATGTGTTTGTCAGGTACCTAAATCCCCTCGATTGTGATAGTTTTCAAGTTCACATCACGTTACATGACGGCTGGGTAACACCTCGAAATCACCCCAACTCTGCTTGGTGTATAAGGTGCTTGAGTGTGTAGCGCACCGCGGCTTGGCTGCGGCGCCCTAACGGGCACCTAGATGTAATGTGCCTTGCACGAACCCGTCAACGCTGCAGTGGGCGGCCGTGACTGCCCAGTCGACGGTGATGATGGAGGCTCCGCACCAGTGGGCTCCGGACTTCTCGTAGGACAGCTGGTAGGGGACACGTGCTATGTCCACCTCGGTACCCCCCACGATACGGCCGCCTACCCCAGGTCTGGGGCGGTGTAAAGTGCGCGGTGCCCCTAGGAACACACAAGTTTCTAGATTTCACATCCTAAACCTTGAAAAACAGTGTCGACTTGGAATTTAAATAGATAGATATTTTCGCCTGGAAATGGATCATAATTTCAAATTATTAAATAAAACAGTGTATTGTCAATTGTCAGTTGTCAGATTAATGTATTTACAATTCTAGCCTATAGGCCCATACACATACATTACAATAATTAATGGCATACATGACAGGGCTCTATTTAATTTTTTAGGGTTGTGTCAATACTCGAAATTCGAACCATGTCCTCGAATAGTTGTCTGCTGCTAGCCTGTTCGAATCGGATTTCGATTAGTTTGTTGAAATGTCGAATCCGAGCCCGGCACCTCCACCATGAGATTGTTTCCGGTTGGGCGGGCAGCCCCGTGTCTGGCAATCGTTCTTCGCCTGTTGCAATCTGGCCACGGCTATGAAATTTAAAACATTTCGTACTTTTGAATGTTAGGGGTGAACAAATCTAGTTTTTACCAGTATCTATTGAATATCGATACAATCGGAGCTCAAACAATTTTGCTTGCGATTTGGCTCGCATCCCAGTTTTATGACTTTCAATCTGTGCGACCTTCGAGTGAATTCTTAAATCGTTTTTCTATTTGGTAAAATATCTATATTTGAACTTCAACTTTTCTATATTCGATAAGAACCTAAAATCACTATTCTCAAAATTAATCCTTATTATATCAGTATTCGCACACCCCAACAAATTATGTTATTTGTACTGTCGTCGTCTCGTTTTGGTAAGAAAACACGTCCTTTTGGTGTGAGATGATAATATTATGATAATATTGATTATTATATTTTATATTATAAAGAGTATTTATATTATTTTAAATGATCATTATATTAAAGGTATAGTTATATTTGGAAGTGAACAATTAAAAAAAAGTAGGAAACACGACGTATTTGACCTAAAAGTAAGTATTAGAACAATAAAACAAGAATAACACAAGACCACCGTAACTTTAGTTATTTTGAAGTACGGAAAGACTGAAAGGCAACGTAAATAATAGGTTATTAATAATGCTAGGCTATAGTATTCTCCAGAATAAAAAGCTGTTAGTAACTCGTCCATGAAAAGTTATTTTAATTCTATGCTCAAAGTAAAGACAATTAAATCTTAAAGAAAATCAATCAATTTCAAAATATTGACATAACCTATATTCCTACATCAAGCAATCGAGATAGCTAAGTGGATAATCTTAATTCGGGCTCTGCAATCTTATCTGTCTATATGAAGCGATATATGATTCTGAATGTAGGATTACACGCCAAAATCAACATGTTATTAAGAAACATTTTGTGTCTTACTAAAAATAAAATAATTCGATGTTTCGTTCTTGAGGCAGGCATGTGATGTCCCGCTTTGGCGACTGTGTCTAGTTTCCTTGATGAGTGTGAATGGACCTGATAAGTTACTGTATTAGTTACCTACAGGAAACTAAAACTAATGGGAACGTTATAAAAACACTGCATATAAAACTATAGATCACTAAAGCATTGACTACTTGTGATTAAAAATTTTAATAATTAAAATACTTTTTCGAAGGGAAGTCTCCCTTGGGTGCCATTCTAACTAGGTATATTGGAGTAGGTACTAAGTACAATTGTGACGGAATGCCCGAAGGCTGTTTAAGAGGACTCAATCCCTTGCATTTGTATTAACGACTGAGGAAAACCTCGGAAAAACACCTACAGTCAGGATTTAGTTCTCGACGGGATTTGAATCCGGGACCTCCCGAATCAGAGTCGCGCGTTTAGCACCGAAGAGTCGGTGTGGTCTGTATCCTGACAGACATGGCTCAGTGTAAGCATGCCATGAAGCGAGTTGCAGGAGGTTGCAGTTCTATTGCGTTCACTGACTGAATATTGTCCTTCGTTAACTCAGTCAAAAACCGTATTCAGCGACATGCTTATAAAACGTCCTTGGAATCTTCCTATCTATCCAACCTTCTTACTACACATTGTTATCACGATGGGCTAGTTTTCCTACGAACTTCTCATTCTCACAACTAATTTGCTTGTTATAGTATATTTGGTGTGTTGGGCAGGCGTCCGCGTACTAATAGCATTGCTTTAGCTTTGTCGTAATCTAGATCCTTACGAAACCTATTTTGTACTGTTTAAATCGTTTGGTACAAATAAATCATTTTAAAATTTATTTTTGTTGAGCTGATTTGGATCTATAAGTAGACATAATAAAATTCATTGTTTTTAATTATTTACGTTATAAACTAACAATAAATTCTAACGGGTGAATAACATATTATGTGTAGATAAAAATACGTACTAATAAATAAACTATAAGTTTATTCCACTTCGGGATTGAACCCAGATACTCCGGCTCTATTCTAAAAATTGTTACATTGTTTAAATTCGTGTTGGAAATTAGCTGTGATATTATGATAAAATATGTTATTTAAAAATGAACTCTTATATTTGTTTCAACTCCCTACGTAAATAAAACTCATAAATAGTAATGAGATGCTCTAATTAGTGTATGGTGTGTTATTCTTACCTGATATACAAACATAACACATAAACAACAACACGAGTCTGTACATGGTTAAATATTTTTCCAACGGGAGACATAGTTCCACGCGTATCGCATTATATTAGTTGTTTACTTGTATCTCGATTAAAATCTCTTTGTAGACACAACAGTTGTCTCAATAAGATTAAACATTTCTGAGATAACCTTCTGTTGGAACTTATATAATTTATTCTCTTGGTGTTATAGGCTTTTAGATAGCAATATTTTTTTATGTGCACTTTACAAATTCTTAAAGCAAATGGTACTGGTACAACTAGAACGCTATTGCGATAACTAGGCCACAGGTTATGGTAAAGTATGATTAAATTGTTGGAAGTAATGTCGGCTTTCTATTGAGGAAGTTAGTAAATACTTTAATTATGATTGCTGGATGACGCTCTGTCAGATTGGGAAAAAGATGATCAAATTCTTGCATTGGTAATAAAATACAAGAATGCCCCCCTTCTATTGATTATTTCTTGTCCTTGAATTCATGAAGTTGAACGAAAAAATGTACAGCGGCCTGCTTGATATAATTATAAGGAGCCAAGTTTTTGGGATTCAGTCCGCTACCATTTGCTTCTAATCAAGGTCACGACCAACGCCATTGTGATAATGTTACGATATCGCATTGGTCACATAACGTCTTTGCAACATGGTAAATTCTGATGCACTGTTTGTCAAACGCAGAAAGTCATTAGGTCTCGAAAGTGATTTTTGTCGACGATGTGGTGCCTGCTTTCAATGTTTCTACACAGTATGGTGATCAATAGTTCGCGTGCACAGCTCGCTTGCATGTGTGTAGACCTATAAGGCTTGTCAGTATTACCCCGATAAGCGACATTGACTTCTCAGTCTTATCATCATGTTACACAGACTTACATATAAAACAATATTAACCTAGCTGACAGCGTAATCAGTCTGTTAATCGACTAATTGCTAACTACTGAAGCGTAGTTAATCCGATGGTAAGGACTCATGTCACACCCACATTAACAGCTCGCATACGCTGTGCTGTTTAGCCATTAGGACAATTGCTCATGGATTCGTTTACATAATTTACGGTTAGTGATAGAATGTACGGTATTAATGCGTACGCCACAATATACCCATGCAATGCGTCTCGACCTCTGTACAGTAAATGTAGGAGAAATCACAAGTGTCAGTAGTTTCTATTTTGGCAATGTTATAATGTACCTTTTTTATCTAGGTGCCCGTTAGGGCGCCGCAGCCAAGCCGCGGTGCGCTACACACTCAAGCACCTTATACACCAAGCAGAGTTGGGGTGATTTCGAGGTGTTACCCAGCCGTCATGTAACGTGATGTGAACTTGAAAACTATCTCAATCGAGGGGATTTAGGTACCTGACAACACATGCCAAATTTTATTGGGGTACGACCATTCCTTCTTGGTGAAAAAATGTCTTCAAACATGCTCAAAATCACTTTAAGGATGTTAGCTACTGCTACTGCTACTACTGCTACTGCTAACATCTAATACGTCGGCCCGCGATTCTGACCAGACGGGTGGGGCTACAATGTTCATATTTTACATGGACATTAAGGTTATAGAATGATAGTCTCTTTTTAAAAAAAAAGTTGAAAAAGTTTGTTGGAAGGCTTCCAAATAAAGGTTTTAAAATAAGCCTTAAACACTTGGCATATAATCAACAAGTAACCATAGTTACTTGACACTTGTTGACGGTATAAGCAGAGTTAGGCGGGAAAGTGCGATACGTAAACAAATGGCGGACATTTAAAAATTTTCTTCTTTGTGTGGAACGAGAAAAGGTGTCATTATACTCTCATAAAACAAATCAGAAACCGTCCCTGGCCTAGGCCCAGATGTTGAAAATTATTTATAATACAACAGTGTAGGTCTAAAGTTCCATTTGGCTATAGGACTAGTAAAATTCATACTTACATTACATGTTTGACAAGCCTAGCCAACCCTATGCCAGCACAACATTGTTTTGATATGAACTTGCTCAACTGTTTGTTTACATAATTGCAACAATCAAATCATTTCATACAACTTGTCTTTCGATTGGCCCGCGTTTATGAAGGCACTGCCATCTAGAATAAATATAGAACTTTTTCGAGCTCTTTGCTATACGCAAATCTTTTTAAAGTGTTTGGATTTCGTGATACTCTTTCAACCATAGACATCCTATATAATTGGCTAGACCAGCAGTCGGTGGTCCACTTCCGGTACAATTAGAAGCCATCTTAAAATGACAGTTTTACATGTTAATCAAATGGGAGCGATTTGTGGCCAAATAGTTCTCAAGATTGCCGCCAGGTTGACAGGTAAGCATACTAGCCTTTAACATCAAATGATTACTAAATTCCCTTATGCAATCACTTCGTATTGTTTCTTTTGTTTAATACCATGCTGCACAAGCTAAAACCATATCAAACAATCCAGTAAAATACTTTATTGCATTAAAAAAGCATAAATTAAAACACCAAATCGCCATCTTGAAATGGGCCGGTTGAGTCTTCAATTTGCTACGCTCGCGCCTGTGCGGAGGTATAGGAGACTGCTAATCTAGCCTACTATAGGGGTTTAATATCAATGCTTTCAACTCACAACCCATGACGTTTTCCACGATACCGTTCAAGAATACCAATTCCTTCGAAAACGCAAACGACTTCGTTTTCAAATTGCGTTTTCAACTCATCTCCCACGAACTCAAGAATTGGGGTCCAGTCCTTATACCGTCGTTATACCATGGTTATACCACCTATACCCAGGATGTACATGAATCCGGGTCTAGATATTTTACATCCTATATTGTTACTGCTAATACCATAGAATTTAAATCAACTTTGATAAAAATATTATATTTTAGCAAATAATTTTGTAATGGAACTTGAAAAAGTAATGAGATCACACACATAACAAAAACTTGTAGAAATACAGCCAAACCTTACACACTCAAAAGGAATGAGATCTAAAAAAAGGGCCAAGCTCATCTACCCTTCCACATAAACGTACAGTGTCCCATAACAGCATCCTCGAAAAGCTTGGCAAAATAGAATTTGCATGTTTACGTTTAAATTAATTACAAAAAAAGAACTTTGATAAACTATTACGTTAAATTAATAATCGCAAATTCTATTTTGAAAAGCTTTTCGAGGATGCTGTTATGGGACACTGTACGTTTATGTGGAAGGGTAGATGAGCTTGGCCCTGTTTTTAGATCTCATTCCTTTTGAGTGTGTAAGGTTTGGCTGTATTTCTACAAGTTTTTGTTATGTGTGTTCTTGTAGTTGGTGGTAGTAATAGACACAATAGCTGAACTATGTCTAAAAATTATCGTATAACTGAAAAAATATAATAAATAATCTGAAATATTGATCTGAGATAGATTATGTTATTGCGAAAACATTCGTAAAATACTCAGGAATACAGGCTGAAACCGACTACTTACTTGGCCCACACAAGTTGCAATTTCTCAGAATTAAAATGTAGGAGAGTGGCATCCGGCAGGTTAGAGGTGTGAAAAAGTTTACTCAATAGGCTTTCTAGAGAGTTTTTTTCCCGAAGTTTTTATCAGCCATGCAGCTAGAATAAGTAGGAATTAACTTATTTTATTATCATTTATGTATTTATTTTATGTATTTAACGAGTATCCTTTACAATTATCAAAACTAATTTACACTATAAAAATAACACCACTATAATATCAGCTTTGATATGTTTCCAAATTATAGAATGTACATTAATTTTAAAAATTTAATTTCTTAAGGTTGTGCTGTATATATTGTCTTTGTTTTTTCGAAATAGCAAAAATGTGTTTCGTGCATAAACATTCTCATAAATAAAACTTAAGTGTCGCAATCCAACGTGCAACTGAGATTGCTATTAGAGTACTGATAAGCGAAACGTGTCTTATCATACCACTCTTACATAAGGATATATTATAATCGATATCTTTTGTGAAGTTAATCAGAATCGCAGATTGCCAAATATTTAACGAGTACAATAACATGGCAAGTGTAATCAAACATGATGAATGAGGGCTTGAAGGTTGACCGGTGCTTGTTGTCTATTATCGATAGAGCTAGCCCGCTGTACGATGATAAAGGTAATGCATGCCTATCTCTCGTGTTATAAAGACACATAACTTATCTGTCTCTCTCGTTCACCTTTGCAACACTTAGTTCACGCAAACGATGTTCTAAGAACTAGTTATTGGTCTGGTTCACAATCCAACATAATAATCGCTGTTTCGCACACAACGAAGAACATATTCATTCATTCAACAATTGTTTCATCCTGTTCGAACATGCGATACTCTTACGAATTCAATGAGAGATGCCAGCTGCCATGATATAAAAAAATGTATTTGCAATTGTATTTGCTCATCAATGCACATACAAAATGTAAAGATGGCAACAAATCGAGAAAAGTGTTTAAGTTTTCCCCATGTTATGATAAGCGTATGGCATCTATAATAATATGTGATGTTGAACCGTCGGACTGTCACGAACCTAAGGCGAGTTCTGGCTGACAGTCGAGGATACTGCTTCTTGTAGCGAGACCTGTTACATCATCCCCAAAACGAAGCGATTCAATCAACGTCTCTCTTTTTCCTCTCTGGTCAGAGCTAGGGGCATACACCAACAACAAAAACAATTTTATATTACAATGTCGCCAATACTTATTAATATTGTTATCTAAACTAATGATAAAATAAATAACTATTAACTTAGCATGGTATGCCCCACCTCAAGATTTACTCTTACAGGGGTATACAAATATAATATGATTTCCCAGCAAACACAAGTAATCCCGCCCGTACATAAAACGTACGTTCAAGAACGTACGCGCACGTACGTTTTATGTACGTTTTCCCCCCGTACATTGCCCGTAAGAATGTGTCACTTCCGCCCGTATGTATAACACACGTTTTTTAATAATTTACAACATACCAGGGATGCGCCTTAACCGCACGGGAAACACACGTTTACGGCACTCAGTAATATTCCGCCCACACGGGAAACACACGAAAAACACACGTAAAACACACGTTTTCGGCACTAATAAATATTTAGCCAGCACCTCGCTTGGTCTGCAGGGAATAAATCCATGGCTCCATCTAGTAGAGAATCTGAAAAGTATAAGTTAGCTATGCCAATAAACAATTACTAAAAATACTAAAAATTATTTTATTGACTTATGAAGTACAGTACTCACATCAATTTAAGAGGCATTTCATTAGATAACTATGTCAGTTTATTCAATTTGGAAATATGCATTATTAGATAAATTTTACTTCATCGTGTGTATTCGAACCTCGGCCATGTGTCGCTCCTTCAACCTGGAATCTGAAAGCCAGTCACTAGACCGTTCGGCCACGGTGAACTGATGACTGAGAAGAGTTAAAACTAGCCTGTAGTTGGACGAGGCGCTCTCGTGTTTCGTCAAACCTAATAGGCCCCTATTCGGTCTCGAATATGATTTAAAGTTATAATTCTCCATAAATCAAAAACGTTGTATCATAAGTTTAGAAGGAAATATAACAATTATATTGCTAACAGTAAAGTTTGATGTAGATATATAATAAATTGAATTATACAGAACGGCAGAAGGCATTTATCAGTAGTAATTTGGTTGGAATCCTAAATAGATACATATATCCTGTATATAAATACATTTTGTCAGTGGTATTGTGCTAATATGAAAATGGTTGCATGGTCAATATATGATGATTGATTTGAGTATGAAATTCACGCTAGCAGTGGTGCAGAAATACGTACGTTGCCCATACGTGCAACACACGTACTCAAATGAATTACCCACACACCACACACATCCCACTCGATACGTGCGTTTTACGTACAGTTTACGTTTACATTGAGTACGTACGATGTCTGTGTGGGATATGTGCTGTCAAGCAACGCATAAGCAGTGCAGTGCCTGAACGCACGTTGCCCGCACGGGCAACACACCTCAATATAAGCGACTAACATACGTTTTCTATTACGTAGTGAACGTACGATGGCTGTGAGGGATATGTGCTGTCAAGCAACGCATAAACTGTGCAGTGCTTGAACGCACGTTGCCCGTACAATTCCCATATGTTCCAAAATACATATATACACACTACACACGAATTACACAGTACTAGAGTGTTTAACGTACATTTAACATACGTTTGACACAGTCGTGTGTTTGCTGGGTTAAAATGAATTATACAATAATATTTGGAAAAATAAAGTAAATTGATTTGAAATTCATTCCATACCATACGATGCTAAAACAATATTTTCGTAATTCATCCGCCGATATTCCATCTATCGGCAGTAGAATGTTCCGGTTCTTATTTCTTTTCCATTATTTCATCTTTCTCTTTGCGTTTGCAGTTGATAACGCTATTTTGTTATACTGATAGTAAATACATTCAAAGACACGTTGTGAAGTGATATCGCAAGTGATGTTTACGTGTGCGTGTGAAGTCCATTTTGTTACGAGCATTGGAAGTGCTACCTTCGTCTTCTCTCTCTTCAAACCATATTCCAAAAATATGTTGGCAGGTTGTTTTGAATAGGATAATAGTACGCGAGCTGTAAGCGCGCGAATCTAATTCGGAAAGTTCAGGGTTCAAATCCCGTCAATCCTGACCGAAGATTTTTCCCGAGGTTTTCCTCAGTTGTCAATGCGAATGTAGCAATTGAGTCCTTTAAAACAACCCTCGGATATCCCTTCACAATTTGTCCCAGATTTTTTTTTTATTGAATTGAATTGAACCCTGGACAGGTTTCCCACGAGGAATTTATCTTCATCACATTGTTGTATGGAAACAGATGGAATATTATAATTTAATGCAGGTATTAAGAACGGTTAATGTGGAAGTTTTAAAGATAGTCTTAATTCATACTAACGTATCAACATTTTTTTAAGCTACAACTTTAAACTACACATTCATATGATCTGTTTAAACGTATCCACCACCGTCGGTGTAAAACAAGAGTATCTCCAAGTGTGGTTCTTAATAATACGTAATTCGGTTCTAGCCATTGTACTTGTTAATTCAAGACGCGCCCTTGACCCTTCCTTCGCATAGCTCTTGAAAACAATTAAACTTGGTTAGTGGGGTTGAAAATATGCGTCTTCTGGGGTTCATTCCTCATCCTGGAACTAGGGTTTTAGCTGAGACGAAATGGAGTGAGGATTATTTTATTAAACTCAAAACAAATGCGAAAAGTATCTGCGCTTTCATCATGGTTCATCGCTTCCCCTCGCTGTTTCGGAACTCAACCAGACAGCAACTAGTTTGCAGTAACGATTGACTTGTTCCCGATTCACAAATTTCCCTATAGAATTGTAGAATGCGGTCTTGCCGACTTTGATGTCGTACAGTCGGGCTCAAAATTTCCCTTCCTGCTCTTATTTTCCAGATGAAATCAAGTTGCGTTTCCCCTTGGCAAGGCGCGGCTTCATCAAGCAAGCACAAGCAAGCGTAGTGAGGGAAGTCGACATTCCTTTGTTAAATCATGCAGAAGTAATAATGTGATAGACATACTGTCACTCAGTAAATACACCTGAGAGCCTAACAATGACGCCTCCAGCACCACCCCCGAACCTCACGCGCTGAATAGAACATGAACCACTAGAAGATTAGGTGGATGTATGTAGTTGCTTGCTAACTAAAACACAGAATCAAACCTAGCCTTCCATTGTGGTTTTAATTATATATGACTTGTAATGGCACAACAACAAAAATAATACAACATATTTTTGTAATAACACCGCCCAATATTATTGCCTTGTGTCAATAATGTATGTAGCCTAAAGAATCAACATGGAATATTATATTTCAGTAACTTATATTTTCATATTATTCCAACAACAACAAAAATTACAGCAAAATTTGCAATAACACCGTCCAATAATATTGCTTTGTGTACATTTATGATATAGCCTAAAAAATCTATGCTGGGATATAAAATGCCAGTACCTATATTATCATAATAATATTATCTTGTAATAGCCTGCACCTTGTCAGAAGTAGATCTGATAGAAAAACGAATTCTCCAGTCATCACCAAAATCAATGGAGATGTTTCTTTCTTTATTTCTATATATTATTATTATTTTATTTTTTATTTCAACAAATCAAGCTACAAAGTACAATGTACACTTAACATGTTGAAGAGAATCAGAGAGGGAAGAATGCCTGATTCCCTTCATTAAAACTAATTAAAATAACTTAGGCCTAATGTTATTTGAAAACAATGGATAAAATAGTCAATAAATTAACATAATGTTGTAGTATCAAAATATGGTAGGCCACATGTAGTATACCGACATATAAAACAATTTAACTAAAATATTCTTTTATTCTATTCTTGAAATTTGGAGCATCTTTGATTTCTAGAGGAATAGTATTCCATAAAGTAACAGCACGGTTATAAAAATGGTTTTGGTATATAGATGTTCTAGCACGGGGAGGGTTTTAAAATTAGGCCAGTATTATGTCGGTTAAACTGTCTTTTCTGAATTGTTATTCTTTTAAAAGGATCAAGGTCAGTAACACCGGTAATTAAGTTACTTAAAAATCTAACATCAGTTTGTTTACAATAATTTTGTATTGATGGCAGTCCACATTTGTTTAAGCGCTCAGAGGCACTTTCAGAATAAAAAACATTTTTTAAAATAATTTTAGTTGCACGGTTTTGAATAACCTCAAGTTTATGCATGTTTAGTTGAGAAGTTGGGTGCCAAGCTGGTAGACCATACGTTAATATAGGGCGAATAAGAGATAGATATGCAGTTTTTAAAGATTTCGATTTACTTTTATTTAGATTACGACTGACAAATCCTAACAACTTGGAAGCTCTGTCTCTAACGTTGTCTGTATGAAAATCCCATTTCAAATCTGAAGATATAGTGAGACCGAGGAGTTTAATAGTTGTTTGCCTCACTAAAGCATTACCTAAAAGAATGTAATTAGAAGCAATGGGTGATTTGGACCTAGTTAGACGTATGTACTGCGATTTGCTAGCATTAAGCTGCATACAGTTCAACAAGCACCAATTTTCAAGTGCAGATAGATCTGCTTGCAATGCATAAACATCCTCTAATCCTGAAATAGGTCGAAATAATGTTGTATCATCAGCATACTGGTAAACTTGAGATGACACACACTGAGGAAGATCTAAAAAGAAGATTGTAAATAGGAGAGGCCCAATTACAGACCCTTGTGGCACCCCAGAAGTAACATGAGCTTCTACAGATCGAGAACCATTAAAACTACAGATTGTTTCCTATTGGAAAGAAAAGAGCTTATCCACCCTATTACATTGTGTTCAACTTTATATCCTTTTAATTTTGCTATCAATTTTGTGTGAGGGACTTGGTCAAAAGCTTTTGCCCAATCTAATGCAATGCAGTCAACCTGTTTGACAGAAGTACATTCAAGTGAATTTAACCACTGATCGATAACGTCAGTTAAGAGAGTTACGCATGACCTTTTTGGTATAAAACCGTGCTGATTTAAATTGATAAGTTTGTTTCTTTTAAAGTGATTAAATAACCTTTTTAGCAATCAGTTTCTCCATACCCTTGCATGAAAGTGAGGTCAACGAAATAGGCCTGTAATTCTCGATCTTCAATCTATCTCCCTTCTTAAAGACTGGAACCACAGATGCTGTCTTCCATACATCAGGAACACATGCAGTAGATGCTGATAGATTGTAGATACTGCATAGAGAAGGAGCCAGAGCCTCAGCACAGGTATGTAGAATTCGGCCCGGTAGAAGATCAGGTCCAGGCGCCGCGTTGGGTCGAATCTTTTTTAAATATTCCTGAACTTCTTCTTCGATGAAAAAAAAATATCTTATTGGAGCTACTGGGCCAATATTTCCTGGAACCCAGTTAGTAGGGGAGACGTGTCATTAGGAGTAAAGTTGTCATGGAACTTTTTATTGAATGCATTCGCAATTTCAACTGGATCTGAAAGCTTGACACCATCGCAAGTGTAATGATCGGGTGCAAGACTGCCTTTTCTGCTATGAATATATTTCCAAAATTTCTTCGAGTCATTTCCCATCTTCCACACATATTCATCATGAGCATTTCTAATTGATGTTTTAACTTGATTTCTGATTTTTTTATAAACTACCTCTCGATCTTCAGATGGGGATTTTTTCCATTTACGAAACATAGAGTCACGTCTTCTGATATCTTTAATTAACTTATTAGTAATCCATGGAGGCCTTCGTTTGGAGTTAATTTTGATTTTTTGGGGAAATTTCCGAATTGACACAATCCCAGAAAATACGTACCCAGCAGTTCCACGCATTATCAATATCCCAACTATTCCAGTTGCAAGGAAGATGGTCTGCAAACAATCTAGACAGAAGTTCCCAATCAGCTCTGTTGTAATTGAGCACCTCAGACCGGATGACTTTGGATTTTTGCATCTTGACTTTTAATATTGCTGTAACTGCTAAGTGATCGCTCACTCCTTGAATCACTTCAACGTTGGAAATAAGAGAAGAATTGTTGCATAACAGAAGGTCCAGAATTGAGCGAGACGACTGTGTTATATGAGTGGCTTCCTTGACAAGTTGAGTAAGAAATAGATCATAAAAGCAGGATAAGAAAGATTCTGAAACAGAATTTCTTGCTTTTGGAACATTTTCCCAAGAAATATCAAGATTAAAATCGCCACATATCAAAACTGCTTCATATTTGTTAGCATTATCTGAGGTTTTTTGTAGCGAGGCAAGCAAAGAATTGTTCAAGCTATCAGATGAGTTTCGGAGGACGGTAAGCAGACCCAAGTAAGTATGTTTTACTTTTATATGTAAACTCAATCCATATACATTCAGAATCATTTTCAAGCATAGGCACGCGTATTGGATTAAGATTGGGTTGTACTGCTATAAGGACTCCACCACCTCTTCTCGACTGCCGATCTTTTCTGAAAATTACGTAGTCAAGATCTGGAAAAATTTCTTCATCGCTTATATCAGAGTTCAACCATGTCTCACTGATGCATACAATATGTGAACTTTGCTCTGTAACCAAAGCCTGAATATCTGGATTACTCTTTGGGTTTTTAAGGCTTCTGGCATTAAAATAAAGAATTTTAATACCACTAGCAGTTGATCTATTTGTTTCATTTTGATTCACGTCCTCTTCTGAGTCTATACTAAATAAAAATCAGAAAACGATGGCAACGTACAGGCCCAACAGTTCCACAATTCTTTTCCAGCTGACAACTCACGAAATTTAGATTGTGGAATATTGGCACACGTCCTATGACAAGGATTTTTACATTGAGCACAATAAACAAGAGCTGATTTTTTCTCCCAGACAAATCACATACTGAGCACTTTTTTGTAGGAACAGCTCCCTTATTCAATCTTGGACGGTCATATACACCAGAAAAAAGTTTGCATTTCCATTCGGCTTTGCTATCAAGGCTCTCTAATTTGGCAATGAGCTCTCTTTTTTGATCCAAAATATGTAACACGCCTTCTTCTCAACTCGGCCCTGAGTTCGTCATATTTCATGTTGTTATACATAACAGGCAGATTAATGTTGGCAATCTTTTGACGACGCGGCCGATGTGCTTGAAACAGAGTCCGAGATGTCACGATGATTTCTCCCAAGTCCCAAGTCTACCACGTTGTGGGTAGACACAGATGACACACTGCTAGTAGGTGGTAAATTGTAGTTACAAACTGGCCCTGGGTTCAATTCTACATCGCCTGACAGAGCCAGGAGAAGCAAAGCAACTACTATCATGTTTCCAGGGCATTTCACAGAGCGAGTAACCGTAGACCAGCGCTTCCTTTTACTAGGACCTGCCCAACATCCAATATTCCCTTTCAAAGTAGAAGAACCATAAGAACGGCCAAGTATGGAACTCAAGCAGATGGACAAACATGACATTCGGCACTTGGTACTAACCATGAGGTCTTCAACAGGCAATCCACAGTAGCGTCGTTGCATAAACAGAGTATTAATGTCACCACTAAAATTTGGAGTTTCAACGAATACTTTAAATACGAAGAATACTATACACAACCGTACCAACAAGAACGGGAACTTACGAAAAACAGCCATAGCTGTCAAAATAAAAAGCTATCAAAATAAACACTTCGTTGCTACGACGTGTAAAAAAACAAAACAACAGAATGCTGTCTACGAAATAGCAAAATACATCAATTTAAAACTGTTAAATCACACGAATTATAAAAGAACTCTTCTCACTAACAATACTACACGTAGATTAAATTCCGCTTGATCTATTGATATCAAATAATTACAAAACAGCAAAACAATTTACTTACATATTAAATAAACAGTAGAGCACAATAGGATTCTACTTTTGAAATCAAGTCACGCCTCCATCGCAAAGTAATTGAACCAAATATTATTCCATTTCTAGTAATTCTATTTTAAGTAACAGCATGAACTGAAATCCTAAAAAGAAAATATCACTTCTCTCATGCTAGACTTAAATATGCGTTTTATACATAGTTCTAATCTACATATAATAATGGAAGACAAAAAATAACCTGTTGACTTTTTAATATCCCCATGATAGATACCCAAGCAGCGTCTGGCAGATGAATATTCATCTCTTCATAACAGTACGATAAATATTCACAAAGGAAATGGATATTTCTGTGTTTCGCGATGAATCTGAACGCTTCAATGTTTGACACACAGGATCGTGTTGCACAATATAATATCAATGCATCCATGAATAATATCGACGATAAATACATTACAGAAACTTAAAACCCTGCCCGAACTGGGGTATGAACCCGAGTCTTCCACTAGCCAGGTGGAGCGGGTAACTTTGTAACATTTTGAAATTGTTAGTGCATTATAGAACAGTATGCGTTAAACCGTACCAAAACATCACTGCGCCCTCCGGCATGCGGGAGACCCGGGTTCAATCCACGGTCGAACTGGATTTTGTTATTTCTGAATAATTGTATTTACTAAAATTCAACCTATACAGGAGTGTTTCGCGAATAAACAAAATGCATAACGTTTCGATTAATGCAATATTGCTTTTTATTCGTCTATCACATTCAGTTAAAAAACTTATTTACAAAGGAGGACAACTAACTATATTTCTAATAACATAAGTGCAGACACAACAATGAACTATAGTTTAGTAAAGTTTGAAATAGTAACATTACAACAACCATGTATTAATAACACAACGAGACGATGAGTGGTGATAGATGAAGGTGACGGACGATGTTCGTGTACTTATATTTTGAATTCCCCCCGCTTGAATTATTCTCTTCCTGATTCACAATCCTTCCTAATAGGTGTCGTGCGCATTCTATTACTCACAACAAATGCCGACTAAGTACTTTTGTCAGCGCTCGGCCTTTGCCCTCGCCTTTGCAAGTGCAAAGTGCGTTCACCTAGGCCGCGCGCATTAGATCTGTGTGTGCATCTCATCGCGCCACCCAATACGTCTGCACTCGTCTCAAAGCTCTCGCCTCTCTCTGGCCAAACTCACGTGGGTTTTATTCATATTATATTAACAATAAATCTCTCTCGCAAGTGTTAGTGTAAGTTCTAACATAGTGCCGATTTACGCGCCCAATGACGCACAGCCTCGCCTGTTTGTGTTCACTGCCAGCCTCGTCGCCAGCACGTCAAACAGTACGTCCAACCAGGTATGTGGTAATAGCTCTGCTCACGGCACTATTCCTCTATAACATTTATCTCCCTCTATTCTTCGCACATACAGTCCACTCCTCTGGAGCTACTCTTCCACTACCTAGTGCAGTTTTTGGGGACTTTCTTGTCCCACCTTAGGTCTCATCCTGGTCTACACCGTGGTCTTCTGGCGTACAGACGACAACAAAACATTCATGCCTTATATGTGGAATTTGAACCCTCTTATAGTGGCATACCCTTCGGACCAGCGCCCTAATCGTACGAGCCACCGCGGACGTCTGCGAATAACCAAAACGGGATTACATTATGTAAGTCCGTTGTTGGTACAGTGATAGTCCATGCTATTAATGCTGAGTAGTGAATATCCTGGGGTTGGTCGATTACCGCTCATGGATCTAAATCTGAGATCTAACTGTAGTTTTATAAACGTACTAGCAACGAAGCACACACAAATTGTATGAAGAGGTTACGAATTAGTCGTGTTGATACCCTTGTTGATATTGTTGATTCTGTTGATCTTGTTGATTCTCCCTCGAGAGAATCGTGCCCAACCTTTGGAACGCACATTAATTCGTTACACATTTAGACGACGACGACGTGAGAAACTAGGGCGCTTCAACCGGTTAGATCATATTGCGCCACCTGTGATAATTAAAGTTGATAAGCTGAGTGTTTGATGATTATATTGTTTTCTAAGTGAACAAATAACAAAATAAAATGATGACAGAAATAGCAAAAAAAAGTTATGTTTGTGAATGAATACAAATAAATTTAAAAAATGTGTATGATGTGAATTAAATTTTGTTAAATAGATTGATTACTTTGAATGAGAAATAACACGTTTAGAAAACCGACAGTTTGACGACACTTATATAATATTAATACCAAAATAATTAACGATTTTGGTAATATCTTATTTTTCTTCGGTGTATGTATATATTATAATGCATCATACACCCATTTATAGCTCAAGTCAGGTGGGTAATAACGTCTAGTCAATACTACCACATTACATTTTTAATCGCCTGTGCTGTAGCTATAATAAAACCATGACTAAGGGATTTGGATGCTTCAGGTTGAAATATGCACCAGCACGCGGCGGAATGGCTTACGTTGTTTAACATCAGGCCACTCTAGCGAGAAGTGATATCAGGTTAATACAATTTTCCTTGTTCGTTGTCAAGGGCGGTTTAGAGTCACAAATCGTTACGTCGTTTGCTTGTTAAACGAAATACGAGTTTCCATTAACATTTCATAAGGAGCAGGTAGAGCCACGACTGAAATTCATACCGTGCATGGGTGTTTTATTTGTCTGATTAATTCTGTTAGAACTGTGATAAATAACGAATAAGTTGTTCCGTATCACGAAATCCTTGTTACTCGAATCAAATGTGTAATGCTGGAGTACGATGAAAGTTCGGAGGAAGATATATCGTGGACTTGAATCTCACTACTGGCATAACACATGTTATAGAAAGTCCTGAACATTGTTTTCATATCATCAAAATAATATGTATGGTAAAACTAAAATGTTATTGTTAATTTTTTTCCTTTTTATAGCCCCAACGTTTCGTGTTCATGGATAAATCCCAAAATACAATTATAGGACATTATATCTGTAAAATTGTACGAAACATTCACGTATCCTAACAACTTTTAACTCATTTCCACAATCTCCTTGATATTAATATATTTTTTGCTATTAAGTTCAGCTTTTCTTATCATCAAATTCGGCGTCTCACAAATCATCAATCCAGTACGCGTTTGTTATGATTATGATGTTTTATGGCTTTATAATGAGTTATGCTTTTTTAATGTGTATCATTATTTTGTATAATCAACTTGTCATCTCATAAATCATTGTGCACTTATCATTATCACTAACTATTGTTTTGTAGTTGATGTTGCAAACCTATTGTATGTTTAGTAGAATTTGCAGGGTATCATGTTTATACGTTTATCACATGTTTTTGAATTTTTATTACTCTTGATGTAAAATGGCAGCAATGCTGTATTCAAATGTTAAAAATAAATATGTAACTACTTAATAACTAATTAATACATAATAATTAAGTTCATCTAGTTCTAGTTCATACACTTGGATCTCGGAACATCCGATTAAATAAAAATATAAAATATAAAAGCACGCCTTTACATTTGCTAAACTACAGTGTATTTTTGTGTGCATTCGTGTACTTACTTTTATTTACTCGCTGGGGCTGGCGCGGAGACGAGTTTCGAGAGTTTCGAAGCTCAGCTTTCAGTTTTTTTCCGGGTAAACGGTTAACTACATCGGTATCGTATTTCACAACGAAAAAGATCAATCTACGAGGTCCAGTACGAGTATTTTTAGAATTATTAATCAGTTTTGAATAAAAAAATCGTGAAACTGAGTAATTTACTCAATTTGTGAACTTCGGGAATTTATTCCAAGTGCACAGATTTTTTTTACCGTAAATTTGATTATTGATTCTTTATTGACAACAGGGCGAAGCCCCACAAGTGCAATTCATTAGACATACATATAGGAAATACAACACAAACATTAAAACATATAAAGCAGTAAGCACAAATTATTAACATGACTCAAATGAACAAATAAAAAGTACTTCACAAAAGGAAAAAAAAGTATTGCATGTTTATCATTGAATAATTGAATAATATAATAATATATGACACAGAGATGTATGGATGTAAGTGTGTGAATATTTGTCATTGTGTGTAGTTGCGGGCGTGAGTGTACTCTTTGAGTGAAAAGTGTTTGAGCAGGTGTGTATGTGTGTGCGTGTGTGCGTGTTGGGGCGTGTGTGTGTTTACATTTTTATTGATATATTTACTTTGGAAACAATAACACATTCAGTATGGCAAGTTTAAACTTAGGATGATTGGTGCTAAATTTGTCGTGTGATGCTAATTTGTTGTAAGCGACTTGTACTCTGTTTAGACAGCTGTTTGTATGTACATTGATCCTGCTTTTATTTACATAGAAAGTGGAAGGGTTCCTTGTTGTTCTGGGTGGTACGTGAATATTAACTTGCTCTATTAGGCTCGTGTCAAAAAAGTTGTTTATCAGTTTGTAAAGAAAGAGCAAGCCAATGTACTATCGGTTGTCAGTCAGTAGAGTTAATTTACAAGATTTGCAATAGTCGTTGTAGTCGCGTCTGCTGTGGCATTCAATTTTTGATGTAATACACCATATAACTTAACAATTTTTATTTTTTCAGTGTTTTCTACTTTTGTTACCTGGTAGAGATTCCAAATTACACTAGCGTATTCTACTTGGGGTCTTACTAATGCAACAAAGAGACGCCTAGTTGTTTGAAAAGAGAATTCTTTTATACAGTTTCGTTTTATCAGACCCAGAAATTTGTACGTTTTGGGAAGATTTGTGTGTTAAAAGATAAGTCACTCGCCATGACTACACCAAGGTCCCTGATCAAGCTTCCATTTATTAAGTTGGTTCTATTGAGTTGGTGATTAGAATAAATACGTATGTTTTTGTTCGAAAAGGTTATACTATTGCACTTTGTACCATTTAAAGTAAGTTTCTATTGACTACACCATTTCGACAAACTTCCGGGATCCATTTGTAGGTGAACACAGTCAAGTTGGCTATAGTAATAGTTTTTTTTTTAAATCTTGAGGTCGTCGGCATAAATTAATCATTTTGATTATGGAAAACAGCTGGGAATGTCATTGACGTAAAGAGTAAAATGTAGGGGCCCCAGAATTGACCCCTGGGGCACCCCGGAAGTGACAGTTTCCGATTTCGACTTCCCTTCGTCCAGGACCACGGACTGGGTTCGGTCGCTAGGGTAGCTGGTCAAGAGTTTGTGAAGTTGCCCAGTGATTCCGTAGCCCTGAAGTTTCAAGAGGAGTAATCTGTGATCCACGCTGTCAAAATCCTTCTGAAAGTCAGTGTAAATGGCATTCACTTGATTACCCTCATTGAAACTTTGTGACAAGTCGGTTAAGCATTCGACAAGATTGTTTACAATTGAACGTCGCCGGACAAATCCATGTTGGTAGGGTGAAATACTGCTTCGAACATGATTGTAGATTTTTATTGTGCACTAACTTTTCGAATACTTAGAAAGAATAGGAAATAAAGAAATAGGTCGGTAGTTGCTTACTTTTAATCTGCTTCGTTTCTTAAGTATACAGGGGACACATTTGCATGCCTTCATACCTTGACGCGAAAACTCCGGATTTAAGGGCACAGTTAAATATATCTGCCAGAGGGTTTATCAACAACGCTTAAATAAATTTTAACGCGCACGTTAATTTGGTTTTATAGTAAGATAAACGGTTTGGTGGAATATCCAGAATTGAACTCCACGTTTTCGATTTCGATTTTTTACACGTTTTGGACTTACCTCTCGCATTGATTTTTAAGGGTGCTTCTTGTCAACCAAGAAACTTTATTAACAATCATGCAAAATTCGGTAATGCTATATCCAACCGTTCAGCTGAAATCGTCAACAACTGAGCGCGCGCATTTGAGTTCAGCCAAGCTCAGCGAACCCTTGCAAATGATGCATGTACCAGCATGGACTATATTTCGAGGCACGTGTAAACATAGCATTCTGGAGTTAGATGCCAAGACTTTAATGATGATAATGATAATGCTGCTGCACTCCGTACAAAGATTGCCGTGTGCTCGTTCCTAAACTGGGTAGATGAAAGTACAGAGAGCCAAGTGCGTCCCCAAACATGAACATCCTTGAAAACTTTACAAAGTACGATTTTATAAACTCAAAGCCAAGGTTTCATATTGCGTATTGATGATTCGTTTTATTTGTAACGAGCATAAATCAATATTTGTATTTTTCATGATTATACTTCATATAATTCATACTTTATTTTAATTTTCCACTGCATATCACTTCATTTCTTGTTTGATCTTAAAATATTATCAATAATGTTATAATGAACGATGTACTTCATTGATTTTTTTAAATGCATTTAATTTTACAAAATTTAATTTTTTCTTTATCTATTATCAATTTTACTTGTGTTTAAATGTACCGTGTTCTGTGTCGAAAAGGCAGAACTTTGTTTTAAATGAAATACAACTACTTTCTATATTATAAATTTCAATTATTTTGACTTTCTTTCACGCCAAAAATGACACAGTTTTACAACTTTTTTGTAGCTGGGCAAATATAATGCACCAAAATGCCAATTGTTTAAATTAAATATTCTTGAACTCTGATTGCGATTCGAAAATAGCCCATATCTATACTAATAGTAAACAATATATTTTATACATATACCATTAATACGGTGTCATAGATATTATTGTGTTTTGATAAAATCATCATCTTCTGTTTTGGAAATCCTATCTGCACAACACAAATATTTTGCTATTTACTAACTTTTAAGAGCTCGTATTAACTCACTTCCAAATGTCAAAATTGTCAAACTTGTTCGCGTGTAGTTAAAACCAGGTTCCATATTAAATTTCATACATTCATCAAATTTATGTATTGTAAAAAATAAAAGGGACTGCAAAATGATAAGAATATAAAGAAGTAATACGAGAAATAATAGGACAGTAAAATGTTAATAATTTTCTTAAAATCACAAACTTAAAATATGTGTCTACGCAATTTGTTGTATTGTAGTAGTCACACTATCTCCCCGTGGTGGTGTCTTATTGTGTACCAGTGTGTGTTGGAGTGTGTTCAGTGTTCGTGTGTGCACGAGTGTGAGTCGTGTGTGTTGTTTTGTAGTTGTTTGTTTGTTTTTGGAATCACTTGGCACACACTGTCGTTCAAAATGCCACTAAACCATTCCGCAGCAACCTGAAGCGATACTAGAAGACGGTGGGATAAACCCTTGTTCGAGAAAATAGTATATTGAAAAATACGTTTTGCGTCAGATTCACTCACACATGAAATATAACACATTTCATGCATGCATGTTCCCAAACCGTCGTTCATATGTGAATTGACTTGACTGTATGATGAGAGGTATCGCACGGTGAGACGCGGTGGCTTAGTGGGGGGCGGGGGGGGGAGGGGGGGGGGTTGATCGACCACCGCGGAGAGTTTGACATCGCGTCACGCGGGGTCTTTGGAACATTTCCAATCGGGTGAGATTCATTCATTAACAACACGAGCCCCCCCCCCCCCCCACTCCCTCCCCCCGTGTGACATTCTTTTCACACGGCGTCCACAATCCCACGCAAGAGACGCACTGCCGGAATGGAAAGCATTAATTCTCTTCTGAAAGGTGGTTAGAAGTAACCAAAGAGTGTTATAGCTTTAAATCAAGGTATAATGGAACACGATAACGGCTTCCTACTGGAATAGGAGTTTGGTTAACGGGACAAGAGCGGAAATACATAACCTATGTGGTTCTCTTATCCTTGAAATCGTTTGCAATTACATTGTGCTGTAAATAAGTAAATTATACAAAGGCGTGTTTTTATGAATTTTTCTTGAGCTAAGTGCGAAGACATTTTGTATAATAATTATGATAGTTTCATATTGCAGTCTGCAGAATAACCGGTACATAATATTAAACTAATTCCGGCAAAATATTCACTTTTTTTGATTATAATGAAGTCATATATTCGCAATTTAGTGGTTGGCCAAAAAACTGACTCGTCGCCAGACGTGATTAGGGAAGTGCACTTACATATTATCTTATTGGGATGATGAACGTATAGTTTAGTATGAATCAGATGTGTACTTGCTGTAGACATAGTTTCAAAACATCCAAATGCTAACTATAAAAAAGCTGGTATAACACTCACTATATTACGATTGTTTTCTTGGATATGTAGGCTTATATTACTTGAAGTATACGTATTCTCTTGAATTCCAGTCCACGGCGGACTTTGAAGTATCTGCTACGACTGTGTTCACGTACTATTTGTTACCTAACGATGCCCTCGACACTCTTTGTTAGAAGGAGACAGTGACGGATGCTAGCCACTACCCACACGAGAGCTCGTCCACAAGAAGCCGGCTCGAGTGCGTGGCTGTAGAATATGTCTCAGTCAAGAGCAAGGCCGTACGGACGCTAAATTAGGGAAAAACAACATTTATTCGCTTAATTTTATTCAGACTGTTAGACTGTATGGCTGGCGTTATTAGTTGCGTACACAGTATAGGGCGTGTAAGGAGTGAACCCCCCGCCTCCTTCCCCCGAAATATAATCCTGGTTACGCCATTGGCTGGCATAAACATATCACTTACACCTTTTGTAAATAATAACCGATAGAGGTTGCTCAGGCGTAATGTGTAGGATTCTTGATGTTCACCATCTTGAGTGGTCCACGTATGAAGTTGAACGTACATCCGATCCCTCAGAGAGGACTATAACAACAGTCTTTAGACATTATTTGTAACTTAACACACTTTCATGGAGGGATACAGCTGTAGGGTTCATGTTGGTTTGATGCGGTGCGACCCTAGTTAGGTGAATGTATAGTGGGTCAATGAAATGTTTATTGTTTAGGTTGTGAAAAGGATTGTTAAGGGCTGTTTAGGGGGACCTAATTCCAGCGTTCGTCTTAACGAGTTTAAAACCTTTAAAATCACATTCAATCGTAATTTTTGCTGGTGGGATTCGTGTGTGCATGAGCTACCTCTATCTGTGCTAATAAGGTGTACGGTATACGGGCACCACCAACCCCCGGCGTCTTCCTCGCCTGTCGTACACGCACGTCGCGGTGACAGAACGAGGGTAGCCACCTGTTCAACAGAGGCGTCGAGCTACATTCGAGAATCACCTGTGGCTGGGCCTAATCAGCATAACCTACCCAAGGCTACTTCCGTCTTCTTGATTTATGACTATAGAGCGATCACACAAACCTACGGTATTAGACAGATATGCTCGACATCCATTTAATAGAAAATAATTTATTCAAGTCGTTATTAAAAAATGTCGGTTCACAGCACGCAATATTTTTTTAACACAAATATAACTATAGACAAATAATAGTATACAACAAACACGGGTACGGTAGTTCCTTAAATAGGGAGCAAAGCTTTAATCAACAGATTGTCGATGAGCACACAAATTCAATCGTCCACGGTGAAAAAGCTAAGGTCCTGACAACGGGGGACGTTTTGCATAAGGTATGGGTTTTTGTAATTGTTCTTTTTGTCTTTGAATTAGCAATAATGATTAAGCAATAAGTAACGTTTGCAAAACGAATCAAACGATCTGAAGAGGTTGTGGTCGGATGCTGTGTACATAGGCCCGCGGTGCTGTGTCTAAAGCGACTGGCCAAATTGATTATTTAGAAAGGCTTAACAATTATCTATTTAACGGCTGATTTGTGCTAAACGAATGCCAATTATGATGTTTGATCGACGTCGATTGATTATTTGAAGTAAAATTATCAATTTTTAAGAATATTAAATATGTATAATATATATTCATTATTTGAATTCTGTTATTCGTTTATTCTTATTTAATAAATTTAAAAATTATTAAGTTTAAATATATTCAACTTATTTAATTTTCTCTGTTGTTTTTTATGTTTATTTAGTTTCATGTTTTCACTTTTTTATTTCATGTTTTTAAAAAAAATATGTAATTTTAATGTGTTTTTAATTCCGACTAAAGACCGAAAACCATCCACTTAGTAACATACATTAACAATGAATGTGCAGACTTCTATCCTACTTTTTATCATTTATGCCCAATAACATGAGTCCAGTCATATTGCATTACATTACATTACAGCTCAAGACCTTACTTGAACTGTCATATTTCGTGAAAAAATTTCAATCACGTATACTCATCATTATTTAATTTATATTTTGAAACTTTATTCAGATGTATAATATTAAATTGCGTCATAAAATTACTAAACGCAAAGAAAACGTTATTTGTAGCTACTCATAAAGAGCTGATGTCTCGCATATATCAGGAAATCATATACAAACTGCTTTATCAATAAAATGTATATTAAAAAAGCTCAACGGTATCATATAGTCAACATTATCATTATCATCCTTTTTACAAGAGAATGTTTTATATTATTTTATTAATGTTTAGAATGGGACAGGATCACTGTGGTGGATAGGCCACAGTTATTGTTATAGGCCTGCTTTCATGCCTCATTCTAAAACTTGTGTATCATGTGTACAAATTACAGAAAAATAATAATTATAATAATAAATATTAAAGTCTTTTAGTTTAAAGGTATCCATGCATAGGACAAACAAAACGTGAATTAAATAAAAAATCCATGTTACATATTGATAGTTAATGATTATATAGGACGAGAATTTGATCTATGCACTCAACGGCACACTATGTGGGAAAAGACAATAAGCTAATCGACTGAATGGGATGATGCCGTGAGAAATAGCGTATTCAGAGCGTGTTCTCATAAAGAACATGCAGAACCGAGTCAAATTATGTTCGCTCCAGACTTTTTATAAGTTTTCAACATTTTCTCGACTTATTGAAATTAAAAATTTCTAAGATTTTAAATGTAACAGTTTTATTTATTTGTATAATTTATAGTATTACATATTTTGTCATGTACTTTCATAGACTTTTGAGGAAACAACGAAATAAAATATGATTTCAGAATCTAAATATTTTAGGTTGGAATGTATTCTATTGTATTCTAAAATGTATGTATGTATTCTAAAAATGTGTATCATGTGATGTAAGTTTTTATTATTAACTATCTACAAATTGAAGCAAAGATAAGAAGGGGGGGTGTGCGAGTCCTGATTTTTTTTTCGATTCGAGTGAGTACTAAACATAATTTGGGAATCGAGTCGAATTCGAGTCCGAGTTCATCGTTATTTTATTCCACTAACATATTATACTCTTACAATTTATTTAAAATATCTACAATTTAAAAAAATATGTATGTTATTAGTCTGTATGTATGTTATGAACAGTAACATTGATTTAAAAATGTATTCCCATACATAATTTTAATAGCCAAGTGCAAATGTTTTTTGGGCTGGGCTATGACATCTTATTATTTGTGCATAAAAAAAGTTCAAACCTTTAAAAAAATGTGCTTAGACTGGTCCTACTATTAAGGCTAAAAAGTGTTGGAAAGGTAGCGACAAAACCGCAAATCGATTTTTACCTTTACACACTCGCGCGCGACCCGGCACCTCCACCAAAATCCTGATTCTTTTCGTGTTTGTTTTGGTTTTGTTTTATTGCATAGTTCTGACCCCTTACACACGAGGTAGACTGGGCATATTACCATTTCGAGTTCGTGTCAAGAAGTTAACCAAATACTCGACTCGACGAGACATTTCGGGTACTCGCACACTCCTAGTAAGAACATAACGATTTTCCGAAAAAGAAATCAACTCATTAAAT
The DNA here is from genome assembly GCA_024449915.1 of Sweltsa coloradensis. Classification (NCBI taxonomy): domain Eukaryota; kingdom Metazoa; phylum Arthropoda; class Insecta; order Plecoptera; family Chloroperlidae; genus Sweltsa; species Sweltsa coloradensis. Next base: position 65,864 of record JAMZAV010000270.1, read on the forward strand.
ATCATATCCTATATACAATGGTGGATGGAAAAGTAGCCACCTCTCCAACATTACCTCAAAAAGTAGGCTAGACGTGTTTTACTGAGAGAGGCCAAGACTACAGGTTTTAATGTAATTATCTTATTCCCAATTAGCCCGTGAAATGCTTGAACCACATACTTATCAAATATCTTTGGCACCAAAGAAAGAGAAATTCCAGACATTCCACCACCATGAGGGGTGGATTGCTGATACGTTATTTTCATCACGGTGTAAAGAAGGGGTGGGGATCAGATCGTTCTAGCTAGGATCTCTCTCTCTCTCTCTCTCTCTCTCACACACACTCTCTGGGTGATGAACTGCGTGACGCTCACACCCCCACGAAGGGGTTTTACGGCGAAACCTCAACCCAATTATATACACAATAATACAAGAAATGAAAGTTACTCAATAAATCCTCCCTTAACAATCCAAATGACACCGCAGATTATGACCTTCAGATAAATGGTATTGCAGAAAACACATACAAACAGTCGCACACACGCATACATCTTTGATGAAGGTTCCTTTCTTCTATAAGTAGGCCTTCACTCTAGAAAATATAGAATCCAGCAGGTTTCTTATAGGCCGAACTTGGCATTGTTCTTTCGATTTGGAGACGATAGCTAGCTCTTCTGTCAACATTGCAAAGCTGTGCACAAAAGCATTAAATTTGCCATGGAATGAGGAATATCTCTAGCTTGCAACCGCACTTCTACGGCACCTTAATGCAGAGTCCCAGCAACGTTTCAGGTGCACAATATATAGCGTTCTTCGTTAGTTGGCCGGGGAAATCCCTGAATTAATCGTCGGGCCATAGAGATAGGGAAGAGGGGAACACAATTTCAACAAACGGGATTACAGCAAACGCTTTCATCCAGCATAATGTAAATCCAAGCTGAGTCCGTAAACAGGTCTCTGGAACGTCTTCTGCTGAACAACAAGAAAGCATCGTGCCCCCAGTTCCGAGGAAATATTATTGAAACTATCAAGGCGTAACCGTATTCATCTTACTGCTCAAGTCAAGTTGTACTGTCCTACAACAACTACAAGTCATTACGCGTGTATGTACGTGCAAGAGAAAGTGGGGCACTCAGACTCCGCTGCTTGACCTTGACAGAGGAAACCTCTGCGCCCCGCACCTCCGCCTTCTGCCTTCGTTGTAACCAATCAGTGAAACAAATCAGGCTGTCCACCACAGCATATTGGCTAAATCTGAGATAATATGATTTGAGATGATTTACTTCAATGTATCTACCAACAACTTATTGCAAACCTAAGATATTATACTACATATAACTCCTTGGGTATATAAAATAAACTGACTGAAGATGTTTGTTTCAAATATTCGCATCCCCTGTGTGTCTCAAAAGATCCAATAAAGTGTTTAATTTAAAAGGTATAATAGAACTAGTAAATGTTATTTAACAATTGAATGCACTTGAACTTGAATGAACACTAATGAATGGGATCGTTTTTAAATGTTTTTCTTTTTCCACATAGCTGTGGTTGTTGTTTGTCAAATGTTTGTACTTTTGTTAATAATGTCAGCCTGTTGAAGATTGGTACATAATAAAAACTTATTTTCCCATTTAAGAGCAGTGCTAAGTTCAATCAATTGTTAAATAACAGTGTTTAATATTGTAGTGTTATGTCTACGCTCCTGATTAGTGGCAACTTTTGAAACCCATAATATTAAACAAGAAAGCCACCGCAAAACACGTTTGAAACTACGCAGCACAAAACAATGTTAACGGTGGCGTTGTGAATTTACAGCAAGGAATATGAGTATGTTTAATGTTTTACATATGATCACAATGTATTATTTGTTTTGAAATTGAAACTGGAGTAATGCTATGTTTTGATAAAGTCAATGTTTACGTTTAGAATTGCTTTGTTCAATCATCTTTCATATCAATAACATAAAATAGATGTATGGAAATATTTCATTCTTTCATCGGGCTCCGATTTTATTTCAATTAAAAAAAAAACACAGCAAGGAATACTTGGCTCGGATGTCGCGTGGTTGGTTCTTCAGTGGCGCTGATTTTCCTACACTGTAGCGAGTTCTCGCTCGGAAAAATTTAATTTTGTTGTTACATGGCAGAGTGACAGTAAAGTTTATTTGCGAGAGAATTGAAGCAGATTAGGAATGCGGGCGGCTTTGTCAATTTCCCGACTTCCGTTCTTTATTTTTATTAATCTGTAAAGGCAACAAAAGCATGACAAAGCGCTCTGCAATCTGATTGGGTGACTTGTGGGCCGCGTGATGTTTCATTCTACGCTCCCGGCCGGTATATATCGTGACATCTGGCCAACGCAGCAAAACTATATTGAGCTCCAACCGCTGATGGGAATTTAAATTGAAAATCCTTTATTTACCTCTGGCCGGATTAATTTTGAAAGTAGTTAAGGTAATTGGAAAACAGTTTGTAGCAGTGAAACCAGTGATGATAAATATAAATGCAGCATCATGCTACAAATAATGGCCTAACACGAAACGTATTTACGATTTTAACAATAACAGTAAATATAATTGCTAACCGGGCTTTTAATCCCAAAGCAGATTTGCGTTCATTTTATAACAATTAATACGCATGTAACTCTCTGTGACATTTGAAACCAAACCTAAACTGTACTTGTAACAATATGTTGCTAATTCTTTAGATAAAATGTCATCAACACAATAACATTATTAACATTTTCATACATAGGCCTATAGATTTCTTTACATTATCCTGTTTTGTAATTGAATTAATATATATTCATTTCCAAACATAAAATATTTTGATTCTTAATTAATTTTGTAAATTGAACATTGATATAGCACAATTAAATGGCACGGTTGTTCCAAACATAGGGAACAAAACATATAACAGATACGTGAAAAAGAATTCACACAAATACATTTGTTTCTACTGTATTGACATTTTGTTGGAAGATGTGCCGAGTATACAAGAATAACCCTTTAAAGGAAGGCACTCCACACCCTCTGAACCCAAGAGTCATCAAATCAGAAATTATGTGTTATACTTGGTTGAAGAGCAATATGATCATGTCACACAACATGTCAACATGTCAGAGGTCATGTTCGGTTTCTACCGTAAGACGTGAACGTGACGCATGCACAAGCAAGAAATGCATAATATAGGGGTGCTTCGCTCTAAGTATATGCTCAGCTGGGTGTACGGACAGTTGGGAACGAACTAAGACGGCTTGTTGTAAGAACTAATCCCAACATCTGTCTTATGAATGACGGTAGCGTACAGGGATACCACAGAAACAGCAACAGACAGAACTGCCGACTACAGGAATGGAACTAGCTGCATACGAGTTTGAGTCTGGTAATATAGCGCTGAGCCGTCTCCATGTCGTGACCTTAATCTAATTATGTCAGCTCTAGGGTCAAGACACAATTAATATGTATGTCACTTGCAACAAAACGAGTTGTAAAACTTTGCGTCTTCGGTAACCCTCATTGGGATGCACGAATTGCAGTGGTGGTTGCATTGTAGTTGCTTATATTATCACGTGTCAACTCTGTGCAGGACTGATGAAAACGTGTGCGACCGAGACATTTGAAACTTACACGTTGACCCAATTTATGCACTTATTTACATCATCCACAACAAATCCTTCACCTAATATGTGCAGGGCTATTTAAGTTGACTCGTTACCAGCAGCCAAATGTTGATGGAAGTGAGGGCCTGGGCAAAACCCTTGTCGATAACTGATAAACTTAATGTTTACAGCAGACTATACATGCTCGAGTCTTCGTTCTAGCTTTCATGTAATATCCACTTAGCAGAAACTGCACTACTTACATACAGGCTATTACCTCTATAGTTGACAAAACGGGTACGGGAAGGGTGAACAGACTAGCAACGGAAAAGTGCCCGGGCTCAGTTTCTTTGATAATTGCATCTAAACAATTAAGAATATCATTATCAAACTTCGCAGGAAATTTATCCAAAACAAGAATTGCGAGATAAAAACCTCCAAAAATTCAAAATTCAAAACATGAGTTTCAATTCGTGAAATTACCTTTAAATTGTATAACTTACGATTTTCAAAATTAGCCTGCGCGTTGAATTTATCGTTGTGATGTAGTAGGCAAATTTGTAAACAATTCTTTTGGGCAGTTGGAATAAATTCCCGAAGCTCACGACAGTCAGTCAAATTAATGTCAGAATGTCACGAACTTTTTATTCGAAATCGATGAGTAATTAAGGCATGTGCCCCGTGCGTATAGTAGATTGATTCTTTATAAACGTTCACCTTAAAATCAATATAATAATCATATGCTATCAGCATAATGTGAGTTTAGTATGGAACGAGCTCTTACCCATCTTCTGCTTTTCGCGTCGAACTAATTTACGGAATGACTCTTATACAATTACTACGTTATGTACATAACATTAAATTGTACATTGACCTACAGTCTTCTGGCGTTGAAAGGTAAAATTGAATGGTTTTAGAATGTGGACGCGAACGTCATTCATTTAGACATTACATTCTTCTAAATAAAATCACAGCATAAACATGCATCCGAAGTTAAATACAATTTTTTCCCATTTGCATATTTTTACTCGTACTTTACTGGTGGTATTATAAAAATAAATATAGCTTCAAACATTTTGCTTGTTAAATTTGTTATACAGATGAATGGATTTTTTATGCTATTCCAAACATTGAATAAGAAAAAGAATAACAATCTGCGTTGGTATTGCTCCACAAAATATACTGCCTTCTTTTTAAACCCGTGTCTGGCAGCGTCCGCTGCCATTGTTTGATATTCACTACATCGATCTTTTGTAGCTGGATATCGACATTCGGTGTATGTATTTCATTGAATAACTTAGATAGAATTGCATTGCATTGGTTTTTCTCTCGTTACATTACACAGAGATCGTAGATTGGGTTTCCGGTCGAGTCATGCAGACACATGTTCCACTTCCAGTTCCAGCGACAATCAAATTCACTTGGGAGAGATGGAGATTTACATAGCGAGATGGGATCCCGCACCGGACGAGATACGTACACGGCTAGCCTGATCCATAGACACGATGACCCACGGAAGTTTAGGCAACTCAAACAAGATCGCTGACATCAAATATATCGTCGCTACAAGCATGTCACAACACGCATGTCCGGCCCCTTGCCTTCCGTTCAGGAAATATCAAGAAGGAATATGATGGAGGATTTACTAATACTAGGAAAACGCTTAAGTCCCGCCGCGTTGATGAATGAGCTTTTTTGTAAGTTTTTAGTTTGCGTAGGACCACTTTTCCTTTGCAAGTGCTTTTTGAATGCATTGTAGGTGATTGTTGTCAAGTTTCTATAGTTACTTGTTGTTATTATAAACCTAAAAAAAAATCATATTAAAACCTTTATTCTATGGATTCTGGCTAACTTTTTCAACTTTTTCTTTAAAAAAGCAATACATCACAATAACCTTAATGTCCATGTGAAATATGAACGTTGTGGCCCCATCCGTTTGGTCAGAATTGGCCCAAATGGCACGAAAATATCGCACAAAAAATCGAAAAAAATCGTAAAAGTACGATTTTCATGAGAAATATTTCTTCGATTGTACCCAAAAACAATACCGCTCTACATATGCCGTTTGCCCGGTAGAGAGCGAACAGACAAAAAAAAAAAACAAACAAACAAAAAAACACCCGAATTAAATTTTTTGGGGGTCAGTGAAATTGAAGTCTTCACTTCGCTCATCCAATTATATGTTTATGAATATAGTTAATATTTATGTCAACAAAGGAAGCGAAGCGATGCGTTCCACAAAGTTCTAGCAACGTAATATGTTGGTGGAGGTGCCGGGTCGGGTGCGGCCACCCGTCGCTCGGACCCTCGGGGTGACCGAACACGCTCTTTATCGTCCTCGTTGAACAGAAATGTCAACAAAAACACACGGAATTCCGTGGGGGGGGGAGGAGTGGGGGGTTTGTTGTGACAGACAGGATCTTCGCTCCTATAAGATAATGAATTTAAGCGCCAGACTATCATATAACTAAGGGTATATGTGATTGTAGTAATTTGCAGACGTCCAAGCATTGAAGTATAAAGTTGTTTCAAGCTAACCTTGTCGATGCTGACGTTGTCCAGGCTGACACGCGGCTATCCAGCGGTCCACTTCCAAATAATATTGATCGCCGGTTACTCATTTAACTCTACAATGGCGTAGGCTTCAACAAAGTTGGTTCCGAGTAGCGTATAAGATAATGTCCACTACCGAGTTTCAGTATTGTTTTTATAATTGTTACTAAATCGGTTTAGACTATTATTTAATTTTTTTTTTCATCCCGGTTGATTCAATAACCTAAATGAATTATATATAAATCCCTTTGATGTACACAGCTCATGATATTGTTAAACGAAATTAAACATATAACTGGTACATTATCTTTCAATTTTCAACCATACTTATATTTTGTAAATAAAACCTGTGCAGTGTGCAGTGTGGAATAACAAGGAATTGCTCAATCCCTTGCATTCGCATTAACGACTTAGGAAAACCTCGGAAAAAACCTTCAGTCAGGATTGACGGTCTCGACGGGATTTGAATCCGAGTTAACACTGTCGGTTAATTTATAAACTGTAACAATAATTTAAAATATTAGGTAGCTTCGCTTACTATTTGTTATCTTCCCTTCCCATCCCTTGCTAGGTGTACTTATTGGCATTTCGTTTAAAATATTAAATAATGTATTGTATTCGACCTAATCGATCTACTTTTAGTTGAAACTAGTTGTTTTTTGTGGTCATCATGAGAATTTGATTTTGTTATTTTTCTCACAACGTGGCACATGAGTCGAGCAGAGTGCAGAACATTCGAGAACTCATCATTATTTTGAATTTTTCTGTTGTTGAAAAGATAACGACGGAGACAGAACCGAAGCGAGAACAAACAATCGTCTTGTGAATGTCTTCCTATTTGTTGAACACGTTTAAGTCAGCGAACAGACTACAGTAAAAGAATAAATTTGTTCGCCACTTCTGGCCGCGTCCATCTTGGCGCTTCACTTGAACGCACAAGAGTTCATCACGTTGATTGGCCGCGCGACGCAGGGAGAGCAGATCTAGCAGAAGCAGAAGCCTGCGAGCGCGCGGATATTTAGATAGGACCACCTCCCGTCCGCTGTTCCTTGTTCAGACCTAGTGGTAATAGGCTGAAGAACTGAGAATCGCAAACTAAAAGGAAGTTGAAAGAAAGAGGTAATAAAGAGAAGAGACGGAACCCTCCCTTCTCTTGTCTGCAGGCATAGTCTCGGCGCGGCTGGGGGACCACCTCAAGCCCTCTGGGTCAGATATTGAAGTCGGAGCGGCGCTGCAGTGGGTACGTGACGTTTGCATTACAGCACCGGAGAGCAAGCTGAGTGCGCGGAACACACTGAGCACGAGGCGTAGGTACGTCTTATTATTACCAGAGTCGATAACGAAATTTCCCCTTCTGGTAGGTCCCCTTACTCCCAAGTTAAAACGGAATCTAACGTTCTGCGCGCTGGGGGCGGCTCAAATGTGAAACTAATAAAAGCACTGCACGCTAAATACGGTCAGTAGATATCGATATGCAGTGACAATGCAATCAACAAAACAACAGACGAAACGTCAAACTTTAATTTTATTGTTCAATCACATTAGCCCAGAGCCCTAGCCATTTAAAACGATTTACTTTTGATTTATTATTGTACTATAAAGTGTTGCGCAGGCGTCACTGACATTTTCGTACGAAATTAATTGAGATATGGGTTGTTTAAGCCTTACGGACGTAAGTGTAGCCTAGGCCCAAGGCCACAATACAGTTTTCAGACGTAAGTACGCCCTAGGCACTCAAATCGAAATCTTGAACAATACATATTGTCGGCCTAGGTCCTAAGCTTAGGTCTACTCCATCAGAAATATCCTCATTAATAAAGAGAGTTTGCTTTATGCCAAAACATTCGTCAACATTTGATCGTATTTAATATTTTGACGTGTCCGCCATTTTTCGTCATCGACTGTTAACTACTTGTAGAAAAGTGACGTAGTTTTTTTGAAGTAGTTCCATCAATCGTCACACAGAGTCGCGCGGAACGTTAGATTCCAAACGCCAAAAACCGACTTTTTATTTAACCCAGGCCGGTATAGGGAGTTGGAGGACCTCCCCAACGGGGAAACTTCTTTATCGACTCTGTTATTACCAAGAGTTTACAGTACATGCTACATATACTTTTCTAGTCTCGTCGTCCTGTCGGTTTGTTCCTACTTTCAACGCAAAAGGAATTAGTTTTTACTCCAGGTTTGGACTGTAACTTTTGGTTAATTCTTCAATTATGTTTAATCTTTCTAATAATTTGGTAAATAATTAACAGGACGATGCTCAATATTTCACAATACAAATAAAGTATAAATGTGAAAGGTTGAAAATCTTATAATGTTTAAAATTCGACTATTGAATGATTTGTGACACTCTTTTTAGCTTCAAAGAAAGTGTTTTAAAGTTGTATTTAGAATCAAACCTTTAACTTCATTGTGTTTAATAAATAGCTACAATAATGTAATTGGCTAATAGATATCATATCAGAAACACATTATAGAAGAGACAATGCTATTGAAACTTGCACATTTCCATTGGAAGTAAAACATAATAATATAGTTGTTTATGTTTTCTTTGAGAAAGTGAGTTGCATGTTTTCGTGATTTGTAAATTGTCATTTTAATAATTAATTGATTTAAGGTAATAATTTTACCTTTAGAACGCCAATTGTGCTGGCAATTTTGTTAAACATGAAGAGATAATAGGAATTAGTAAAATAGCCTTGGATATGTTTCTATATTAATTTAAATTCTCATATATAAACCAATTTAACGTACAGTTAGCCGCATACGTTGAGGGCAAGTTCATTGAATCAAGTCCCACTCTCTGGTGTATTCTATTAGGATTGAGCGTGCTCTCTGCTCTCCTGGCATCAGCCTCGTGACGTGAGCCGGGGTCTCTGTTGATTGGAGCTCAATTGAAGGCTTACAGCGCGACCGTACTATACGGTGCCGGGCCTTTCATCTTGTCTATCATCGTTCCCAAGTAACCCTTCATCAATAGATAATCTACAACGTCGAGCACCAAGCGTTTTGCATGGAATACGCATAAAAGAGAATTGTGCCGCTATTGGTATAAAAGGTTTTCACGGTTATGCTGCTCATAATAAGGGTTTACTCGTAAGTCACTAAACGAAAACAAAACATGCCGCGAATATTGTATAACGCGATACAGCTGTGGGCAGTGAAGTCGTGTTATGTGTGGCACTAGCTTACCACTGGAAGAACTTTTAGTTTGCCTTGAGAAGAAATAGTGTCATTGAAGACAATAGATGTTTTTCCTTTACATTCCCTAAACAACCAAATGCGCGATGATAATATTAATACACTAGGGAAACGCCAAATAGTAGGGTCATTTCCGACACTTTTGTGACCGTTGAGAGACAATGACGATTTCTCAACGGATTTGTCCTCAAAGAAGGTTTTATAAAAAATTTAGCCCCCATGCCCCTCGCGAAAGTGTGGGCATACTCCGCCAGGGCCCAAAATCCAATATGGCGGCCATTTACTACATCTGACACTATCTTTGCAATGGTTTAGCCTAGAGTATCGCGTAGTATGTGGTTTTGAGGGTTTTGAGGGTCGAAGAATTCGTTTCTGAAGTCGGTTTGGCGATTAGACCCATTTTTTAAAGCATCGAATCCAAGATGGCCGTCGATTTGCAGCTTGGAATACCCAGTTTCTCGAAATCGTAGTAGAACTTTCATATAAGACTCGAATGAAAAACTTGTTCACATAATTTTGAATAATTGACAGTAGAGATACCAGATAGTGCTCATAAATCTAATAATTGCTCAAAACTTCAATAAAAATACGAAAATATGTGCTCCTTTTATAGACAATTTAGCGACTTTTTTAAGTGCTGTGATAAGAGTGGCTATGGCACATGAATTGAGAGACAATGACAATTTCTCAACGGATTTGTCCTCTAAGAAGGTTTTATAAACAATTTAGCCCCCATGCCCCTCGCGAAAGTGTGGGCATACTCCGCCAGGGCCCAAAATCCAATATGGCGGCCATTTACTACATCTGACACTATCTTTGCAATGGTTTAGCCTAGAGTATCGTGTAGTACGTGGTTTTTATGGTTTTGAGGGTTGAGGAATTTGTTCCTGAAGTCGGTTTGGCGATTAGACCCATTTTTTAAAGCATCGAATCCAAGATGGCCGTCGATTTGCAGCTTGGAATACCCAGTTTCTCGAAATTTTCATATATCTACAGAAAGCTCACAGTGACCTTACGGATGATGATGGCGTGAAGGAGCTGATCAACAGTCTATGCAAAACCTGAAACAGACATGTGAGACTTCTGGGTGTCATTCTTGGAGATGTCGGACCCTCTCATCCAAAATATAGATGCGTGTCATGCAAGAAATGGCTCAGAGTATCTATCATCAACATATGACATGTTGCCCGGACTAATGGCATATGACAACCATGACTATGGACGGTGGTTGCCAGAATATTGGGTGATGCTCTCTTCACTTTCACACGAACAAATGACCTTCTTTAATGATCACTTCGCCCAATCGATGACAGGGCTACCTTACTCTTGCCAACCATTGGATATTTGGATAGAAACAACAATGAATCTCAACTCTAAGCTTAAGCAAGGATGGCTGAATGATACCGGGTATTCAACAAATGTCATACTCACTCGTCTATCAACGACTTTGGCGTTTCTCTAGTCTAGTTGCCTAAGGCGCCCTAATATCCGAAATGTGGGAGACCTGGGTTCAATCCCCTGGTCGGATAATATTTTGTAGTTTATGGATTGTATTTAAAAATATATTAAACATGTTTTGAAATGCATATAACGCAGTTTAGTCTACATCAACTGTGACAATACTATGGAAAACACAGCTAGTACAAAATACGAGTAAAGATTGCAAGGTTAACTTAATCTCCAAACGGAATTTGGGGGTACCTTGAACATGCAAGTTTTGATAGACCTAGTTTGTCACTGCAAAACTGCATTACAAATATTTTTCTACTGCCTTCAATGCAACCGAGTAACTTTTAAGAGACAGTAATAGGCCTATTATTTCTTGTAGGTTTAAATCGAAATGGATTGTGCTCATTTTGTTAGCAGTTCTAAGTTACCTGGTCACAGATGTCTGTTTAAAATTTCAGCTCAATCTATTTGGCCGTTCGGCCGTATGAGCCCGGACAAACAGACAAACAGAATTAATCACGACAAGGCCCGATCGAGTAGCGTTATAAAATCCTCGTTCGCTTCGCTCACTCGTCTAATTATAGATCACCCATTTGTGAATAAATGTATGTTTCTTTCATCGAACTTGCAATACACTCATATTACTTTATTGCATGCAGTATTGCTGCCATTTTACATTGCGGTAGGCTATAATAAATTAAAACATAAAATGTAATAAAAAGCAGTGCAACATAAACATTTCAGTAGTATTCACTTTGAAAATATCTCAATATTTTGTCCCACTCAGCATCATAAACAAGTAGGGGCCTCTAATAATTCATGCAACTTTTGTATTGAGTTTGAATATTATAAAGTGTCACAACACATTGTGTTTTTATCAAGGTGTAATTATCAAGGTGGCCTATCTGAAATAAACACAATATCCTGCAAGTAAGTTGTCGTCCATATTTATCATAATACGCATAATTATTGCAAATAGTTACGTGAGGGCAACATTAAAAAATATGTTTACCACATCTTGCCACGCAATAAAATAAACTAATTTAATTTACTTTATTGTTATATTATGTTATTGTTACCGGGCCGCGAAAGCCTAAAACTTGAAATACTATATTGTTATTAAATATTTTTCTTGAAGACTAGTAAAGTGATAATCTGAAGTATACTGTTAATCATAAATTTTAAAAAAATCCCCATTTTGGACATTAGACAATACAACAAGATAACTTTGGTACTGATCTTTTATAAAATATGGCTGGTGTGATAACACTTTATGTCTTGCAGATAAACCTAAAAGTAAATAAATGCCTGGATAATCTCTACGAGTGATACTGAGGTAATATTGCATTGGCACGTGTTATATAAATACATTCACGTTCGACTTATCCTAATATGTCTTCGAGGAATTCTATAATAGCGTTATTGACAGTTTGACAAGAAAGTTAGTGTAGAGCTCCTCTCGCCGCCATTGACATCTGGTATGCTTTGAGTTGAGCCTGCCTGCCTCCCCCCCCTCCCCCACCCACCTCTACGCAACCACCCCTTCCTTCGGGCGAAACACAATCTTACGCTAGACTAGCGCATTTACATGCATCACAAGTTCGCCAGCATTTACCTCGGAGCGTTCCAACTATCTGCTAATGACCCAGCGATCGCAAGACGGAGCTAGAGGAAATAGCAAAAAACGTGTTATTTGTAGCGTTGGGAGGATTGATGTAATATTTGGGAAAATCGGTAAACATCTTGAAAAAAACACATGATGTTACAAAGCAACACGCTATTTCAGTGAAGACGTATAATATTTGCTTAAAGAAATGCACAATTTAGTAGATCTACATAATATAAAATTGAATACAATAATAACTCGTATTTTCCGCGACTTGTTATTGAAGAAAATTGATAATTTTTGCTATATTTCGTTGCGTTCTAAAGTAAAGAACATTAAATGTATAATTGACTGACTTAACAGTTGACATATCATTCCCAAAAGCATAAAGATTGAGAGCAACCCCACTTGCCCATACCCAAGAGAAGATTCAAAACAGTTACGTACGTACCAAGTCATGACACAAAACAAAAAACACGCCTTCGTTGGCTTAGCAAGACTACATCAACGTACTCATTTCATTATGCGCCTTAGATGGAAGGTTAGTGCATGACTGTATTTTGAACCGAATACATCAGCTTGATTTGCCTCGTTGGGTAGCTGCGACTTAGCGCAATCGAAGTGAATAATGTGGTGATTAGACGGGATTTTACGGGGGAGTCCCCATCAGTCGATTACGGTTTTGCCCCACAATAAAATCTACTGCAATAAACTAGGTTTCATAATATAAGTTTGAGAATCATTTGACCTATTTGCACTGACTCGTATTATTTGGCCGACATACGTTATTTTCGTTCTCTTTCTTATTGGTATAACTTACGTCAAAAGGACTCGTCTGATTCGAGTTAACATTAATAACTTTTCCTAGTTTTATTTATCTTCTATAAAATGATATATTGCAATAGCTAGTTGAAGTCAAACGAGATGATAAGCTGTGTTTATTTCTTTAGGACCACCGGCGCACTACCAAAACGCCTATATAAATTACAAATTTTTAAACAATCAAGACTATTTTTTATTGTACACATGCACAGTGTTTTAAATCTATTCCAACTATTTCTCTTTCAGGTTCTCTCTGTCACATTCTTCTGTTAAATGTTTAAAATAATCTATATACTTATTAGTGTAGCTTTTCCTGCTTCTTCTTCGGGTTCTCTTGTTTTAAGTGCTAAAATGTGTTACTTATATTACGTATATTCAGGTAAATAAGTTATTCAGCCAGCAAATATAAAGGAACAAGTTTGTTTTATGTAACACGAAGTCGGTTCATTTCAGACTTTTAACAATGTTTTACACTGTGATAAAAGCGATGAATAGAAGCCGTTAAATTCATTGTGATAGGATAGCTAAAATGGCATGTACTTTAAAGAGGTAATATGTTAGCACCTTAGTGCTAACAGGGAATGCGGCTTCCTTTTTCCATATATTATGTTCCTGGTGTTGTGTTGTGTTGTGGGGTAACGATTGATACCCATCTGGATTTTTAGTTATATATGCCCTACCCCCCTAATAATATAAATCAAACTTGGATATACATTTAGTATTGAATTTGATAAATATTTTGTACGACACTTACTTAAATTCAACACAATTTCTCTGATTTATTAGACGAGTGAGCGTAGCGAACGTAATCTACAACGCAGGTCGAAAAAATCGGCACTCACTGTGAAAGCTGTGACTCTGTCTGTCAGATACCTAACGGCCGAACGGCTTAGCAGATTGAGCTGAAATTTTAAACATACATCCGTTACCAGTTAACTGAGAACTGCTAACAAACTGATCAAAATCCGTTGCGATTTCAACCTACAATAAATAAAAATCTAATGAATTTAAATCTAGATTGCAAATGTTTACATTTGCTATACGTATAGAAGGCCACTGCCATGGTTATATAAATTAAAAACAATGATTTCGGTGAAGGGTAAAAATCACCAAGTCGGTGGCTATCACCAGTTGTTTTGATTTTGTTTTCTTAAATGTCAGTGTCAGGTGCTAGGCGTACGCTTCGGTAGGCCTGTTAGGACATTTGGCCAAGAGATGGCTCGCGCCTAAACGAACTCCATTTCTCAAACGTCAGCTGGTAAGTAGAGTATTACTCCTCGAAACTAGAGGCGAGCTCTGGTAGTCGTCGTCCGGGACCTCTCCTGCTCCACTGACGACCTCCCCAACGACGACGACCATAACAACACTAACGATGACAAAGACGATGACGACCACGACGTGAGAACCCCTCTTTTCCTTTCACCTACCCGTAGCTGATTCTGATTTGCATGGGGTTTTCCTTCCTATATCCCCTAGGCTAAAGTGGCGTATTACGACCTGGCGGTTGACGCGCCCTTAATCCAAATCAACTTAAGATCAACTATGTCAAAGCCTCCTTTCAGTACGAAGACGGCGACAACGACTACACGATTGGTTGACGCACTCTGAAACCATACTAGAAAAACGCTAAAGTCGTTGTTAGACGAGTGAGCAAGCCATGTGTTGAGTACTCGGTAACATTAGGAAAACGCTAAAGTCGTTATTAGACGAGTGAGCAAGCCATGTGTTGAGTACTCGGAAATATTAATATAGCCTATTATGAGTATAAATGAGAGGGGTTTGAGATTAGTTGTTATATGGGTGCGTCAACACTGTAAGGCCTCATGCACCACTCTAGCCTAATAGACTGTGGAGGAAATGCCCATGCTAGCTAGATTCAGTCTTAGGTTTTGGGGAGGAAAGGGGATGTTTCCGGATACTCAACACATGGCTCACTCACTCGTCTAACAACGACTTTGGCGTTTCCCTAGTATAAACAAATTCAAAAATGCACATTAATGTCGTATTTTCTCAGGATATTTAAGTTCAAGATTCTTTAGAAAAAGTAATAAATTATCAGTAAGTACGGTGTCGTGGAGTCTTTTTGGACCCTAATATTTACCTGGTGACAACAACAACAACAACTAAGAGTTAATCGAAAGCACGACATCCCTCTTAGCGCTTAATAGTCACTGGGATAATCTAATTTCCAGTGTATTACGATAGCGCATTGATGGTCAAACTCAAATCTGAAACTTTGTTTCGCATGCGTCGTCTTTCACTCCAGCAAACCAGTTCAGTGCTAACCATAAACATTGTGTAATTTTCCCTTCCATTCGAATACCCGAATGCTATTTCAGGGAAATCGGCTTTGGTTAATAGTTGTGTATCAAAGGTCTTTGCTAGTGTTACCAATTAGCGTGCACTGTCAAACTCGCCATGCATGCGAGCGACGAGTAATCGAGCGAAGAACATCAAAATATCGTTAGTTACAAATATCACCACCCCAGCACAGATAGCACAGTGACCGAACAGGAAGTAGGCGGACACAACTCCGATTAAAACTAGGGATTCATTTGGTTTATGTCTTAATGATTTCTCCGAATTTAAATAATATTCAACATTTGTTTTTTATAACGCTCTATAATTAATGATATCGTTGGTATAAGATTTGTATATATTTTAACAGTTTTGCTATGTTTGCTTTCTCATGTGAACTTTACTTCTCGCTAATTAAACACAGATGTTTGTACATTTCAATTACGTAGGTTTGTAGTTCAGTTTATCCTTAAGGTTTTTATTCTAAAATGTAAGATTTATCTACTCTTTTACAAGACGAAGGTAAACTTTAATTTGATTATTTAATTATTTATGACTCTCCTGTTCAGTTTTACACACTTATTTACAAAGGACAGTAAATAATACTAAGTGCATAAATGTACACAAATATAACGCAACAATTTTTTAAATAATATTTATTTGTCACTCATGCCTTTTCCTACCTTATAGATTGAGAGGAAGTGATAATTGTGATTTCGTGTAGTTATTTTTATCTATTACATTGTTATATCAATAACATTTTGAAGCCAATATTATTTAATTCTTCTTCTTCTTCTTCTTCTTCTTCTTCTTCTTCTTCTTCTTCTTCTTCTTCTTCTTCTTCTTCTTCTTCTTCTTCTTTTCTTCTTCTTCTTCTTCTTCTTCTTCTTCTCTTCTTCTTCTTCTTCTTCTTCTTCTTCTTCTTCTTCTTCTTCTTCTTCTTCTTCTTCTTCTTCTTCTTCTTCTTCTTCTTCTTCTTCTTCTTCTTCTTCTTCTTCAGCGAGCTTAGCTAAATTATGGACCTGTTGGCTGCAGATCTCAACTCGCGATCATTGATATTTATATTTGCATCACATATAATGTATTATACAAGGAAACGAAAACTAACATATATTTTAACATTTATAATTTTTTTACAGTTTTCACGTTTTTTTTTTAAACCATGCGATGTTTTAGAACTTGATATAATATTATGTAGAGTTATTGCGATCAATAAAACTATACTATAATCACACAATTTAATTATTTACCGTGGATTTTCCTCTCATACCAATGGGCGTTGTAATTATATTATTTACAGGGCTTGATTGGCATGACGCAATAAAACAATGAATTTAATGAACAATGTGTCGAGTTATTTTATCACCTGGCAGGAACATTAATTTCTACTATAAACACAGCTATTTGCAGAATAAGTATTTGTAAAACATGACATACAACACTAATTAGCGGTTTCAATCAGCAGTTGCTCAGGTGACCGCGAACTGATAATGAGCAACTCCAGTCTCAAAGCTATGACACGTTCAAAGTGCTTGGGAAGGGGGGGGGGGAGGGGGATGAGATAGAAGAGCCACAAGGGGTATAAAACGTTCATTTATTACTTTATTCATATGAAAGCGGAAAAATAAGTATACATACAAATAAAATATTTACCAGCTGTTAAATGAAAACCAGTTTATGTAAAATGTGCATACTGATTATAATAAACTATTTACTTGTAATTACATACGATTTGTTTAGCAAAAAATAATCTCTGTATGCAATGATGCACAATGAGCCAAACTACACTTTTTGCTGTGAAACAATTAACCCAATTAAAATATATATCTCAATCAAAGCGGGACGTTAAACCCAATAACATCTAACAATCCTATGTGTGTCATTTATTTTAAAATGCTTTTTTTCGTTTTTCAGATAAAATGTTTTACACACAAACATTAGTTTATCTTCAAACGAGTAATAAAATAAAGAATGTTTGGGATATTTTTTCATGAGTTTATTCAGTCAACCCACTTTTAATTTGGTATTGGACACAAAATAAAGTAGACTTAATTTAATACACATAAAATGACACGCATTAGTAGACATAATGCATAGTCAATTAATCCCGCATCGTATTGATTGATAATGAAGTATTCTTCGCCTATGGTCCCACTATCGTCACACCTCACCCTACACTTGAAGATAGGCATATATAGTCCCTGGATATCGGTAGTTGCATGTAACACGTTAAATGCATAGTAATCATTGTTTTCCATTCCTAGAATCCTCTTATGGATGAATATAGACCTGATAAAACATTCAACTCACCGAAAATTTCCCCACAAAAACACCCTAATGTAATAGAGCAGTCATGTTTTCGCAAAAAAATCTTCTAAAATGGCGAAAACGTTAGAAATTGGACCAAATTGATTTAATGTCAAAACTTTTATACCTTACGAATTTTCAATATTAATTAGAAAAACTGAGTAAAATTTCTGATAAATTTTCTTTACGTACCTAAAAATTGACAGTTATAAGTTTAGAAAAATGCGCCAAGTTTTCTTATGATTAATTCGCAAGTAATTTGCATTCGAATTGTTCACAAATATGTATGAGAATTTCGGTTTGAAAAGAGATAATAAAAATATTCTCATATTTTTCTATAATAATTTCTAAGTAACATCATTTTGACGCAGAGTCAAGTCGTAGCTGTCATAAAACGTTAGAATTCGTTTTATCTCCTTCTCCTAAAGGGTTTTCTTTCTTTTCGTTTAATTAACAAAGCACTCTTCTATTCACTCACTTTTAAAAGTACATTTTAGCGTGTCTCATTTTTCAAGACGTCACACTTGGCAATCAGTGTGCCTGAAGTGTCAACGAGCCCGGCAATCGTCGGATTCAGCGTCACAACAATTCATCGGCACATCCACCCGGTCGTGACAAAAGAAAAGTGTCGCGTTCGAAAGCGCGAGTTTTAGGCTACCGTCACTTGCGAAAGAAGGGAGCTCTAATAAAAAATGAAGAAAGGATTATCTGTGAAATGAATTTAGGAGCGAAATTGGTTTGATCAAATCCTAGGAGGGAGATTGAGCCGAGTCCCCGCACCCTGTAGAGTGTAGAGTGTAGAGTGTAGGTGACGCGAGGGAAAGCGATGATGATCAAGGTAACAAGATCTTCCAGGGAGGACATAACGAAACCACATTGTTGAATAGACATTATTAAATATGATATCAGGTCACTTTGCCATTCTATTATGAAGCAGAACTTTTCTGTCCATCGCCCATCGTCCATCGTCTGTCCATCGTCCATCGTCTGTGCGCGTGTCACGTCTCACGATGAAAACCAAACAAGATCACCGATTGTAATACGTTTTATTGGTTGACATTGCTCTACAGCAAGGCAATATACCGAAAGTTTTTCAGACTCTTTGTATGGAGACAAGTGTATCAACTGTATCAACTGTATCTACTCTTTACCCACATAAAAGAAATTTGAATGGGGAAGGGAATTTTATTTTGTATTCTTTTTCGACAATCATTTGATTAAGTAGCTTCGCTGCGTATGAAGGATACTCCCGTTCAGGTGTTTTTGAGAACTATTATCATCCAGTTTTGAAATGTCCACATAGCTTGCCATTTTAATAGGAATAACATAAGATGTTGCAGTGAAAATCTAAATGATTCAAAATTTATATTTGTGGAAAAATCACAATTTTCTGACCATGTGGTCACTCTCTAATGTGAAAACAAATATATTTTTTCCTAGAGAAACCTGCTCAGGTTCAAATTGTGTGCCCTTTCTTCCTGAAGGTGTCTTACTAGGTTTTTTGGAGTTAAGTTATAGTTGTTAATATGAAGTGAATGTTCAAAGGCTATTTAAAATGCCTCATTCTCTTGAATTCACGTTAATTTGTGTAGAGCAACTTGTAAAAACTATCAGTCAGAATTTCTGGTATAGGCAACAAATAGATATTTGTATTTTGGTCGTTATTATTCAAGTATTAAGCATGATATCGTATTTAAACACTCTTACCTCACCTCTCAAGAGTCTCCGCGATGAAGTCTGTATACATTCTTAAAACTGTACAAACACTGTACAAGAAAAGTTAGGGGTTTATTTATCAAAGAAGAAAGCAATGAGCTAGCATTATAATATTTTAGAGTAACTTGTCGAAAGAGCAAAACTAGTTTTGTTCTTAGAAGCAAGATTAGTTTAGCGAAATAATTAAAAGTTTGTAAACCGAGTTATGTCACAGATAACTTTTGCCAATATTCTAACTCTTAATGTGGTATTAAATAAAGTAACATATTTTCCTGAGATCAGACGATACATTTAAGTTTTAAACGAATGTTGTGATAACACACTACAATACTTCACTAGCTCAAAGAGTCAAACGTTTCTACTCACAGATTATACAAACAATGTCCCCCACTGAAAATCAGTTATGTGACTGAGTGGGTCTAGACTCAAAATACGAATGTATTTCTTTACTTATTTATAAACTAAACCTTATTTAGATCCTGACGGGTTGAGCTATTTGTTTATATTTACTTGGTGGAGGTGCCAGTTTTTTATTGTGGAATATGATTGGTTACTTACTGTAAATGATATTTTTCTGTTCTGCTGTGAATGAGGGAATTATTATTATGTATTTATTACGTATTTTTATTTTTATATATTTTGCTATCTACTCATTATTAAATATTAAATAACTATATTTAGATATCCGAATGAGTTTACCAAAAACGATAATGGAGGAGAAAAAAAGGGTTATTTATACAGGTGCATGGTTATTTATAAAACAATGAAATTTGATCTGACCTGTGTTCGTCGTTTTGTTACGAAAATATTTTTTACAGCGTAAAAGCCTAAAATAATGGGAAAACATGCATTTGTTTATCAATTTACGTACACACACGATTCAATATTATTTTTACTTTCCAGATGTGTTTAATATAGGACTTGTTGTGATATACATTTTTCATAGTAAATTTTGCAGTTCATTAATTGGAACCGATGATAAATTAACTTTTTTTCCCTAGTCGGCCATTTTATAAAACCTATAAATTAAATAAATTAAATTCGTATTTATAGTTAACCCACTCAGTCACACAACTGATTTTCAGAGGGGGACATTAAATGCAAAGCCGACCAAGCCATCCATGTAAGCGCCAACACCATCGACGAGCGAATATAGATAACGACATATTTAAGTAGGCAACACCGATCAATGAAGCTGGACACGATTCCACACACGGACAGTGCCAGAATAACAAAACTAATTCCTATATCAATTAATACTTAGTACAGTCATGTTTGTGAAACTGCATTACACAAGTCATAGGACATATCACATAAATCCTAAAAAATTGTATGGTGAGTACTTAAAAACAAAAACGAATTATGACAATTATTTGTAAGCGGAGTTCCATCTGAAATGCAGGAAGACTGCATGTCGCCGATATAATACATTGGTGTAATACTTAGCATATCGAGAACCGCAAGGAAGGAAGTTTCTTAGTGGTAGATTGATTCAATCTTTCTCTAGCCTTTAGTTGATGTTTGTGTGATGTTTTGGTCTGAATAGAGGTGCCCGCAGTCAGTAACATATTATAGTAATTTCAGGAGTCATTTCGTCTGCTATTAGTATAGTGCGTGAGTAATATAGGCCTACAGCCATACTAAACAAGAAGGCCTTAAAACACTTTGTTTGAGAACACGGTTTTCATATTGTTGCGGTAACATTTGATGGATAACAGTGCCAACTAAAAAAAGTGTGAAGTTAATGCCTTCTTGTTTAGTAAGGCAGTGTAGTATTATAATTCTGGGACGATACGTTCTAATAGATTGTGCATTCGATTTTGAAATATGTGTGGACAGATGATTAATATTTTAATCTCAATCAACAGAGATGTTGCAAAATCATTAAATATACCCTCTTTTTTTATCAATTGTCAATAATATTGTAATTGGAAAGCTACTGAATGTTAATCAATATGTTAACCTTTGCACAGCAGACATGACCTAGATCCATGTAATTGTGATGCTTTCAACATCAAGTCAATACCAATATCAATAGTTAAACGCTAGTTGGCAATCATGAATCGAAAACCTCTTTGTAGTTAATACCGAGTGGGCAAACTAGTTAGTGGGGAATATTTCGGCCAAATTGTGTTTCCTAGATCCCCGTTAAAGTTAATCGCGCGCGGGTTTTGGGTTAACGGCTTGCCAGATTATCGGGCCGCAACTCACACTTCTCGTTACCCGGGCGTTAATCTTGACGGGCCGGTAACTCGCGATCCGACCTACGACACATCCAACCAGAGGGCATTCAGATGTCACCTAATACACCATAAAGGGCGATCGAGGGGAAAAAGTGTTCTTTTACAGACTCGGAGACACTTGTCATTTGTAACCATTAAACGCATTAAAAGGAGAAAGATTACCGGACAAGAAATATAGTCAACGAAACGGGTGTTGGGTATCTAGCACGTATGCTATTTAAACTCTTAAATCATCTTTTTATTCAATTATTTAGTTTAATTTTAATCATGCACACAGTTATTCAAAATAGGTCAATTAACTTAAAGTATTTTATGGGCCCACTCTCTACCTCATTATATTAATATATCTGCTCTACCTCAACAAGGAAACAATCGAATGGAAATGAACGACACGCCATAATATTGTCTTGGACACCAACAAACTAAGACATTTCAAATTTATACGAATCAAACAGTCGCGACTATCAAGAACGACATAAGTTATAGTGTGCAATTTTAGCGTTTGACTACATTCTACGGCAAGGTGTATTTCAATATGTATGCATAAACAATATTTTAGTTTAATATTTAGTACAATACAGAAATTAAGAAATCCAGCCTGGACTTGTAATTTATTGTACTAAATATTAACTAATTTAAAATATTTTAGCTTGTTGATGACCTAGCCAACCTATAGCATGTCCTTCATTTTAATTAAATTGTTTCATATTTGTAGATGAGTATTGCCTCTGTGTGTGTTTTTATATTTCATTGGAAATTAAATCTATTTGAGCCTGGCATTTAAATAAACACGTTTGAAGGAATCGATACCCATTGTATTGGTTAAATAGTAATTACTGAAATGTGTCCTGTATAAACAGCCGATCGAGTTATGCGGGTTGCTAATGTGTTAACGCAGATTCATCAGGCTTGACATACATGTTTAATAACTCGACGGCGACTCGTCAACGAAGACAGTCATGAATATTGTAAACGCTGACAAGGAGTCGCTTAATGAGATACAATGATGGGGTTATAATGATTGAAAATAAAAATGAAACTCACCCGACACCTGTCACTGTCACGATGGTATTCGACTATTCCACTGACAGATGGAGATACGAGTATATGAGAGAAATGTGCGAATTTCGTTGTAAAGAGAATATCATGAAAAATAATAATTTCCAGCGAAAATGAACTTCCATTACTGAATACAGGGAAACAATTTCGTTTGACTCTAACAAACTAATTTGTTTTGTGAATTTGATAAAAAAATTATAATTTGGAATATAATATATTTTATTAAGAATCGTTCGTTGTTTCATACGTATAAAGGTAATTCACTCGATGTTCAGTTGAGATATCTAAAACCCAAAACAAATTAAAAGTGTCATCGAATTTGTATTTTATAATTTAATGTATGAACATCATCTTTACTCTGTGGCACAACACATTTTTATTCAACCTTTATATCTATCACCAAAGGCCAAAAAGTCACTATTTATTGATGTTTCAGCAGCTTCTGTCTATAATCTCCTTTAATTAGCATTTTTGCTAATATGTATCATTGTTTCTAATATGACCACACAAACTTTTAATCATTCATGCTTTCTTTGTAATATGTTTTGCTATTAACATAAAATTATTTTTTGCTTAAATTCGTAATTTAATAAATCATTACCCAAAATATGAACTATCATTTTTAATCGCATTGGTAGCCTTACGTAAAATGTTTTAAGATTGTGTTGTGTGTTATAGTGAACGTTTTAAAATTATCGAATGTTGCACTGTTTTCATTCGTTTATCAAATGTGTTAGTTTAAAAAAAAATGTTGAAGGGCGAGATTGCTGAATTTAGTCACGGTAAAAAAGCGACGTTAAAACACAGTAAACTATGAAATTGAAATAAGTCGCTTGTTTTCGAAATAAAAGAAGTTACGTTTTCAACTCCGACCGGCAGTACGATGCATGACACTTTGCACTGAAACATAGAAGCGAAAATAATTAACCTTAATTCTTGTTATGTGGTTTAATTCAAGGTCTATTACAATTAATCTTCAGTCGGAGTCAGGTCGCCGAAAGTCCGTTGGAAGATTTCGAGGACCTTGGATGCAAGCTAAGTAACATACAATAACATTGATTTTGATACTTATGGATTTGGTTATTATAAGGAGTAAAAATAAATACGTTCACGCATACTCACATGCATACGCAAATAAACACTGTATTAAGCCGATTTAAGTGTTACGTTCAAACTAGCTGGTTCATTATTATTGTGTTGCATTTTTATACATACGTTCATACAAAGGCCTTTATATTTTGTTTTAAAGCCCTAATGCACGTAGAATCTACTTTTCACGCAAGGTGATATTTTAAAACTATGTTTTGCGTCAATTTTGACAAATTAAATTTTGATCAATTTATTCATGTTGGTTTAAGACTTGAATCACTTGGTCGTATACGTGGGTCTGGATCCAAATCTTTAATAAAAGAAATCTGTTTTCGGCACTTATCTTCAAAACAAATTTAGTAAATGAAAAAATAATAAGGGGAGGCCGTCTGCTAAGTCATATTAAAAATTCACTTATCCTACGTTTTCTCGAAAACCTCTCAAAAGAAGATTAAACCCGAGGAACGTCGATTAGAGACTTAAGAATTATGAACAGACGGGCCTAGAATCGAATATTCTGTAAGGGTGGTTATTTGCGGAGATGCCTCAGAATCTTTGTTCCTTTAGATTTCGTTTTTTCATTAACTTAGAACGACTCGTGTTTTGCTTTAGTGAGGCCTAGACTATTCTTGTACACGTGTTTAGCACGTAATTCAAAGATTGCATTATGGCTTCTTGTTCGTAGTAAACGCGTGTTAGCTGCTTTAGTGCGTTGAGATTTAACATTGGTTAATTGCTGATTGGTTTCCAATGTTGACTAAACATTTATCTTTATATTATCATAGCTGCTCAATTTAAGGCATATTTGTGTTGTTTCCACTGTTGGCGATCGTTAAATTTGTTATGTGTAATCCTGCCTATTTGTTTAGCGTTTATTAAAGGTATTGATGACAGTGACTGTAATTCGTCATGTAGTTTCCTATAGTTTATAAAAAGTTGTTTTAAGCCTCTGAAGACTGTCATCTTTAGATGGTTGTGTGTATTAACCTTTCTGTGCTACACAAATAAATTTTAATGCACTCAAAACATATATGTTAATAGAGTCTAACGTGTAAATACATTTTAACAATTTTTTTATGGGACGTATGTTACTATTTAAATTTATTTATTTTGCAGTGGTTGTTAAATAAATTTTCTTTTCTTTCCTTAGAAGTTTTATTATTTATTTATTTATATTTATGTAAGAACGTCTGATATAGACTTAGAAATAAGTGTGCCTTATACGTGACTCTTATCACGGGACTATTATTAGTTATTTGGTATTATTGGGACGAACGCGTTCCCGAAACGAGTTTTTTTTTCAGGAAATATCTATGAGTACGTGTTTATTAACCATATCTTGTCACTTCCAAGTTTCTATTTTGTTGGAACCTTGAACGAAAACGTCCACTGAAAGTTAATTACGCTTATACGTAATTCCATGGAACTAAGGAGGAAACCCTAACATTTATACTCAATTCCCAGTCTCCGTCTTATATTTTTCTTTTCAATTATAAAACTAAAATTAGACCCGTTCTTGCGACTTCCCGGAATACCGAGATGCAAATTTATGTGTTGTTGTCTATTTTGTAATTCATTTACGATTTTCCGTTAGTCGAAGTAATAAATGTAACTGAAAAGGAATAAAAATACCAGCAAAAATTCGAAAACAAGAAGAGAGGAAATTGAAAAAAACTAAAAATGGGAATGAGTTCCATTTGAGGAACATGTAAGTTACATTTTTAACTGAACATAAATTGTACTTAGCTCCTGTTTTGAAAAGAACCTTTGACATAGTCCCCTGGTAAAGTGATCCAAGCCTGGGAGTGTTCCCAACGTTCCAATGAGAAACCAAATCTTTGGAAACGGTCAGTTTGCAGGTGGCTCGGACTTTACGACGTTCTCCCGAACAAGAGTCTTGTATGCAAAGTAGATCTTTCGTATTGTAAACATAAAGCTGTGTGACGTCGTGTCACGTTGCCAGAAGTGTTTTGATCACTTTGAACTTGTTTTAACGTTTCAAGAGGCAAATTCAGTACTCGTAAACCAAGTAAGTGAGGCTACCGTTTTAAAAATTCTTCTTTCTAGAGTACTGGTTGTGGTAGTATTGTTATTGGATGCAGTATATGCGCATATTAATAATACTGCGACAAAAGCTTTATGCCTAGGTTTTGCCGTGCTGGCCTCCGCGATGTGAAATTATGAATAGGAGGTGCAAGGGGTGCAGTTACGCCCGGGCTCTTAGAGTTTGATGGCCCCTCAAGGGGGCCTACGGAAACATGGGAGCAGGGGTGCAAGGAAGCCCATTGAGCAGCCTTGCACCCAGGCCTTTGAATGCCTAGCTACGCCACTGGTTATGGCTCTAATGAAGCAGGGGACTACTTCCAACCGAGGCGACGCGGTTCTTGCCTCAGCAGGGGCACGAGCACATCACACTGACAGTAGGTGGTTGATTTACGTAGTTGGGCAACTAACTAACTAGCCTTATTGGAGCTAGTTCAGGCTACGAAGAAAGATTTTCATAAGAAGAAATAGAAACTTTACCCGGCCCGGCAGGGAGGAATGATTAACATAAAAACTGACAAAATAGAATTCTTTGGTCGAAACATGAAATGATTGGAAAGTTCAACTTGTCGGTAAAACATTGAAGTTATACTAATAGGTATATATCGTAACAGATATGATGCACCCTATATAATCTAGCGCAATTTAAGTGAACGAGATGGATTATGAACTCTTGTGCATTCCTAACATCAGGGCGGTTACCTCGAAGTGATTTCGTTGTCGAACCCCCAGAGAAAAGCCCCTTGAACCGCGCATCTGTGACCACCTCAACATCTTCATTCTGCAACATGTTCTTCAGTTTCAGACTTGACGCTCAACGCCCGTCGCTTACTCGCCGGACTCTGATTTGGAAGGTCGACGGATGGATACCAGCCACTCACCATCCTGAATGTAAGTTTCTCCAGGGTTTTCCTTAGTCAGAAGGAAATGCTGGGATTACACAAACAAACAACAAACAAACTATACACAAAAAAATTTAACAAACAACAACAACAAAAAATTATATTAGGTTTCCACTTTACAGACGACAATTTTACCATTTTTATAAAAATAAAAAAATGGACACAAAACTCATTCAACACCATGACTTCAGCTAAATTTACTTATAAAAATAGTTTTTACATTCAATCCATTTAATAAAGTGACTGATTTATACCGAATTATTTTAGTTTTAAAGCGGACCAAGCCAACCCTGTCGGCGCCAACGCCATCGGCGAGCGTGCAATGGCCAACCAGAGGCCAGTATCTTATAAGAAACAACGACCTAACTGTTGGTCACGATCACAACTGAACCGACAAGGCTAATTTGGAATAATTACATAATATATAATGTGCATCGCTTGATAGGACGGCTCGAAACTCGCCATTAACACATATCCAAACCCAAGAATGTATAGCATTAGAATTTTAAAATGTCCCTCCTGAAGCGGGATTCGACCCCGTAACCTTCAACATTGGTAACAGTAACTCTAACCACTGGACTTAAATCTCATAAGCTGGCCTGTACCTATTTTCGATTCTTCCAACAACTATAATTTATTCACTAACAATGGTTTTTACTTGTTTTGATTCTGAGCCTGTCGCTCTTCCTCAAACTTGTTTCGTTTTACTCATAGGCAAACAGGTTTGTCATTCAGGCGATCTTTGTTGAATCTACTCTTCTCCATATCTGCCAATACTTAAAGATTTAATTCTTTGCATTGTTTCATTAAAACTTACTGATTGCGTATAACCGCTCCCACCATATCTGATTGTGTGGACCTAGCCGAATGCGTTCCACCGTTGTAGCAAGGCTGCACTTCTAGCAACAGTTTTAATATAATGAGCGCCAGTGTCTACGGTTTTTCTATGTGTCCTGACATGAATATTTTTCTGGAAATGTAAATGTAAATCGTTTAAAGATCTACTCCATTTTAAAGTCTTTCTGTGCGGTCGAGAGATTACTGCGGTGAGGGAGGTGTGGGGGGGGGGGAGGTACCGGAAGAGGAAGGAAGAAAACGTTGCCGAGTGCAAAAATTGTTTCTTCTTTGCTTACATTTATTTCCACGAGAGCAAGTAGATTGGTTTGGGAAAATGCTTTGAGGTGAAAATGTTCTTGAAGTTTATGAAAGAAGCCGACAGAACTTGGAAAGCGTGACGATGTTTTTTTATCAATGAGAAATGCTGCCAACACATTTCAATAAATTATCCTCAGTTCATAATAATATTAGAATTTCTGATGCATGGAATATGTGTTACTAAGTATTGGAAATTTTTATTAATGCCAAAATGTTAAGACATTTTATGTGAAAAGCACTCAAAATTAAAATAATATTCACAATTTTTAATAATTTCTGAATAGTATTTAAATATTAATAATACGGGAGTGTTTCCCGAAAAACCAAATCGAGAAGAAAGCTCTTTTCTGTTTAGTTTAACTACAAAGACTTACTTGTTTACCATGCATACCATAATTCATTTTAACCAACCTTTATCATATTATTATAATCACATATTTCATTTAAATATTAAATTAACGAAGAAACCCTCCTATATTTTTATTTTTTTAATTTATTTTATTTATATTTATTAAATTATTTTAAGGATTTCAATCAAAAATAAAAATATCACACAGACCGGGGTGTAGCTTTGTTTTATGTGTATGGACAGGAGGACGAAATTTTATAATAAATGTCACTTTCAATAGTTGAAAAACTAAATCACCGTTTTAGTGTTTATTCTACAGGTACAATCATCTTAATGAAAATGTTTATGGTAAACCCACCCAGGGTGCAATGCATGTCCGTCTTCAAAGTGTAAAGTGTAGATGTATACTGGATTGCCGGTCTCGACGGGATTCGAATCCGCGACCTCCCGAATCTGAGTCGCGCGCTAAACGCTGGAGCCAACACTGCCGGTGTTACAATCAGCTTGATAATTATTTATTTATCGAGTATTGGTCAATGGTCATGTGTGATCAAATTATAAATAAGTTGTTAAGAATTGTGTAAACATAAGTTTATATTCATGGCACGAATGCTCTTTTCCTCCTTACTAAAACGCGTTGTGTACGTAAGAATTCAATATATTGATATGTATGGAAGGGATTATTTACTTTGAATTTACAAGGGGCTGTACTTGCATTTATAACAGTAAATATGTGTCGTGTATTGTAGGAGGATACATAAAATTATACTTTTCTTTTATTACTATTACTCAGTTAGAGATAAAATATAAAGAACATCAGTATAATATTATGTCAACAAACAGAAGAGGCAAATGATATGATAGACTTTTATTAATGATAAGAACACTAAATATGTTAGATTAATTGTAAGCAGTAAATCATACTTAAATTCATGTACAGCTTAAAACATAATATTGTCATTGTGTGGCTGTGTTGACAAAACTTTGGATGTCCATTCAAACAATCAGTTCTGAACTCAACGTCTTTCCAAATTCCAGTCGTTTGCCAGCTTTAGTTATTTTAATGATTGCAATGCTTATTAAAATAAACTAATAAGCATTAATTAATATATATTTCTTGACTAGCAACAAACTTTGGATCTAAAACTTGTAATCTCCAAACCAGGCACCTCTACCAAAACTACATTGCAGTGTTGCCAGACGTGCCATAATTATCGTTTTATGCCATAATCTAGGGTGTCATTCGATAATCGATAGTGCATGTGCCATAGTGACTAAATATGCCATAGTTTAGATGTAGTGCCATAATTAGGGTAATTTGTGCCATTTTTTATACAAGTCTATAAAAAATCAAATTTCTCAAGTTATTATTCATTTATATTTGAATTTATTCGTTGTTTTGTTGAATTCAGACAGCCAATTTGTGTGTTATCTCTTTAACCTAGTTTGAAAGACGCGCTGACAGTGATTCACATTGGTAACACTGCGTCATGTGAGTCGATCGATCGATCAGCATCATGTGAGTCGATCGATCGGTATTCTCGCCCTCGCGCCGCGCCGCTGCCATGTTCATCTGACAGTCAATTCGCGATTTTCACTTCTGTTCATATCATTGTTAATAGCTTGTATTTGCCCTTATGTACACGCATATTGTAGTCTTTTAATTTTTCAGCTTGTGCCATAATTATTCTCGGAAATCGATAATTTCCACATAGATGTTCAATAATTCCATTTTGGGAGTCTGGCAAAAATGCTACATTGCGAAATTATTGTAAGAGAATGGAAAATTATCTCTCTCGAGTTAGTGCGCAAGTTTATATATTGTCTGAAGATGTGATCCAATTTGAAAAACTGTAACAGATTTGTTGACAACTCATCACAACCATAATATTATTTCATAGCCATATGATCACCCCACTCCACTATGACTCATACACCCATGACTATCTCTTCCCTCACATTCCACACTTCAATAATAACCCATACCTTATCACCTGACCTTGTTCAGGTATAGATCAATACAACTCAACTTAGAGTTTGACTCATGTACATTGTGTATGTGACCTAAGTTGAAGGCAATGAGCTCAGAGTGCATTGAGAGACGATCACTTGTAGCTAGTCAACGGTCTAGGGTGGACGTCTGGTCCTCTGCTGTAAGCAGGTTTCGTTTTTTAATACATAACAAAAGGCACTGTTTAGTGGTTGAACTTTACGTGGTAATTAAGCTTCTTATTGGACGAAGACAGTGCCCGCGTGTGCGACCCTTTCCCTATCCATAAACCCATATGTTTAAGAAGAATTCTTGCAAGTTGGAAAAATTAAAAAGTAGGTACCTCAACCAAAGGACGAAGCAGGCCCCCCTGGAATTCTGGCAGGTACTGTTGCCAATCTTCAGCGCCCGTTACTATAAGCCCTACCCCACAGAGTTTTTGACACCCCCTGTCGACCCAGGACTGCAATTGTGGTATCGTATAAACTGATATATTATAGTGATTTATCACTAGGAAAACGCTAAAGTCCCGCCCCGTTGAAGGATGAGCGTTTTTTTTGTAAGTTTTTTGTTTGCGTTTTTTGCGTTTGTTTGCACTTTTCCTTTGCAAGTGCTTTTTGAATGCATTGTAGGTGATTGTTGTCAAGTTTCTATTGTTACTTGTTAATAGGTATTATACCCAAAAAAACTCATATTAAACCTTTATTTCTGTGGGTTCTGAAAAAACTTTTTCAATTTTTTCTTTCAAAAGGTACTACATCCCATAACCTTAATGTCCATGTGAAATCTGGAAACGTTGTAGCCCCACCCGTTTGTCAGAATCGGCCCAAATGTGACAAAAATATCGCACTAAAATTGAAAAACTAATATTAAAACCTTTATTTCTATAGATTCTACCCTAACTTTTTCAATTTTTTCTTTAAAAAGATACTACATCACCATAATCTTAAGGGTCATGTGAAATATGAACGTTGTAGCCCCGCCCGTTTGGTCAGAATCGGCCCAAATTTTGACGAAAATATCGCACTAAAAATCGAAAAAAATCGTAAAAGTACGATATTCATGAGAATTTTTCTTCGATTGTACCAAAAGCAATACACCTCTAAGTTCAGAGAAAACGAAGGTCACCTCAAAATTTCATCAAGATCGCTTGTGCCGTTTGCCCGGAACCCTGCTAAAAAAAACAGACAAAAATACAAACAAACAAAAAAAAAAACAAAAAAACATTGGAGCTAAATTTTTTGGGGGTCAGTGAAAATTTAAGTTTTTCCCCTTCGCTCGCTACGCTCATCCAATATTCTTCGTGCGGCTTCGCGCCTTCCCTCGATTTTGTGGCGTGGACACGGAATCATAGTTGATTATTGAATTGACGTACCGCGTAGTCTGGCACGATTTAATACATTATAGAATAGAATATTGTTCATAATCAAGGCATTAAGTCTTAATTTAAGGAAAGATGAGGTTATTTTTCTATTGATTTTCAGTTTGCTGGGTTATGGTGATAATACTTATTTTCTTATGCAAGGTATTGTAATAATTAGTCATCAGTTATTGCAAGGTATTATATTGTACATAACCTCTTGGCAGTTAAGGCCTAATTAAGGAAACATAATGTTTGCTTTTGTATTGATTTAAGGTCTGTAACGTTCTTGAATAATTTCTGTTATCACTTGATATTTTCATGTTATTATATTAGAGGACAACGTGGTGGGTTGCCCCTCTGGTTTCTCATGACCAAACACTCCGGCTCATCTTTAATTTATTTTATTTTTATTTATTCATAAGCATTCATACAAATAACTCATGTACATGTCAAAGACATGTGAATATCAGAAGTTGTCAATTAGTTTAAGAATACACATACATAAAATACAATAATAATATATGAAAAACAATGTAAGTTACCATTTAGTACATTTTTCAGTTTACAACTGTACGTAAAATTTAAAACTAGCAGCACAATAAAAACCTTAAAGACCCAACATCTATCAATACAAGAACCATTCTAGGGCACTTCTAAAAAATCAACCACAGAGTAAAAACAATTTTCCAATAAATTTTTTGAAACATCTTTCTTCTCAATAGCCTTCAAGACATCACGCAGTCTATTAAAAATTTTCACACCAATGTTAACCGGGTCGTTATCTAAAAGTTTCAATCCGTGGCAACACCTCTGTCGTAAATTGTGTCTACTTCTTGTGTCAAGAGTATGTATCATACCATTTGTTTGAAAGAGATTGGAAAAATCTATCACATATCACACATCACA
Source organism: Sweltsa coloradensis (assembly GCA_024449915.1). NCBI lineage: Eukaryota > Metazoa > Arthropoda > Insecta > Plecoptera > Chloroperlidae > Sweltsa > Sweltsa coloradensis. The sequence goes on from JAMZAV010000270.1 coordinate 98,497, forward strand.
CATCACACAATCTATCATCTTTGTTTGTATCAGCCGTGAGATGGGTAGAGATTGACTAAACAAAGTGGCGCCCTATTTATTTATTTAATTAAATCACATTTATAATTTATGAATTTTGTGAACCCCTCAACCCCACGCCCCACTCTACCAGCCCCCACCGACCCTGAGCACCGGCAATTAGGCGTCGCAAAACCGTTTGACTGACATATTTTCGAACCCTATTTTTAATTAATTTTTGTTTCAATATCTTCACTGTGACTCTTGCAATCAATTCGTGAACAACAATAACTAAATCGAAAATATAATAGGCCCTACATTACTAATGGTGGCTTATAATATAAGTTTAATGAGTATTGTTATAGTTATAATAATGTTGGTGTTAGCACACGATGTGCACGTTTCTTGGGTTTTGGAAAAAGACAACATCTACGGCCTAATATATTTAGTTCGTGCCACTGTTGAATAGTTGCTGAACAAGTCCCAAGTGAACCTAAAATATTGTTGACCTTGTGCGGTTTTGGACCAGATATCGACTACACTTACGGGAAAGGACACGAGTACCGATCCCATAGAAGAGTTCATTTTCAATGTTGTAAAATATCTCCTAAACACAGTTGGAGTGTGTTCCAACGGCATTCTCAGTGCACCTTTATTCGAAAATTATGTCAACATCACGAAAATACAGTCATAAATTCGATTCATCTATTTTGAAAATTATGGTCAAGTTTCTTTGATATAAATTTAAGGTGGCCCCCACTTCCAACATCACATTTTTTTCTCTAACGTATTTTCGCCAAGTAGCACCGTCCGGCCATTATTTGCCATGAACTGTCGTGAAAAAGAGAAAAAAACACTCACTGAATTTTATAGACCGATAATTTAACTCGTAAGTGAAACATTTCGTGATTAGGCCTACCCTTGCATAACGTTTTGATATAGTATTGTTGTTGTGCAGTGTTACCTTTTGATCAAGCTTTGCCAGATTCGAATAAATGTTTTCTTGTTCTTGAAATAAAACAAGTACACATATAAGGACATTTTACAGTATAATAAGTGTTATAATATGAATAACAAACGTTTTCATTGTAGGATCTACAGAAAGAACCGTTAGTAGCAGTATGTAAATTCATAAAAATGATTCATTCAGTTGTTATTAACCATAGCAGGTCCTTTTAACAAATGACTAAAAAATGTAAAATCAATATTAACAATGTTAGAGCGTCAACAACTTAAGGGATGTGTTTATTACCAGTCTTTTCCAACACATGCGTTTATTTGAGTAAAAATAGTTTACAAACCTTTTATATACTCTCATTATTAAAATGAGGTAAAATACATTTTTCACATCGAAAGCAAATGTGCAGCTGAATTATTGAATGACAATATAATAAATTTAATATACTATTTATTATTAGCCACACGACTTTATCTCGTCGTTTCGAGGTGTTTTCCTGTCAAAGTTTCAAGTCCACGAATCACAGGTTAAACGTTGATCAGTTTACATTGTGGTGAGTTTTGTTTGATCTTTGTTTAGTATTGCACAATACAGTGTTTTGCAATTCCCGCCATGTGTAATGATTTTTCTGTAAAGGATGGACTGCAATATTAACTTACGTCGTAGGTCAGACCATCTAACGGTTCTACTTCTACCATTATACTATTATAAATACTAACATTATAAAATAACTAATTACACCAAATGGAGTGTAGGTATCTGTCTTCCATTTTCTGTCAAATTTGGAAAGTAGAAGCAAATGGTAATAGTTCATCAGATTATATACGCTATTATCATACAGTACTCGAATAGTGATGTTTAATACCATTTGAAACGACTCACAGCTGTAGCGACTGGTCATAACGTCAAGACGAGCCATATACAATGATTTACGTTCTTTAGATTAAAATAAGTTGTAGTGATGCTAATATCAGTGTTATTATTATTATATTATTATTACTAAACATTTTTAGATGTTAAATGTTCCATTTTTTAAAATATGTTGCTAACTTTTTTTTAAGGTTTCTTATGTAATTGAATTTTGATATAAAAGTGTGGGATTTGATATATTTCAATGTAAGCTTTTAGTACTTCAATATACAGTAATATCACATGACAAAACAAAAACTATTTCAAATGCTTTAAATTGCTCTTTTCATATGATCAGCTGAGCGAGACACGGACAGCAAGCTTAGAAAATAAAACACGAGTTATCCTACAACAAGATTACTGAATTATATATTTGCAGTTGCCCCTGACAAAATATGTAAATACGTACATTCAACCTAAAGTCTACCCACATTCCCTTTATTTAAACCTGTGCGTCTACGTCATCGACGCGTGAATAATGGCCAACCTGTGATCGATGTTGAAACACATACATCTAGTGCGGCGCGATTCACCCGCAGGCGACGCCAGAATCAACGAGACGAAATCTACCTTGAAATGCGCCGTCTCTGTATCTAAATTGCTCGAACGAACTGCAAATACATCATCTTGAGGCATAAGCTTGTGAGTTTATCAACATTTATTTGTAATTAGTTATATGCTCACACCGAAACAAGTTAGCGTTCCGCTGAGTATCTCTTTGACGCAGAAATCGTCTAATTACTTCACTCCCCTGGAGGTCAAATCGGGAAACTTGCTGCGTTCAGTTTGCGGGATGAGTCATGCTTACTTAATGTTGGTTTACCGGGTTTGATTCAATCCATTTCGTGGTTGACGAATGTATTACATCCCCCCACCCAACCGCTTCATTCGTAAACCAGCATGCGAGATATATCTGCAAGTGAACACAGTTTTAAGTGCTGTTTCAGATTTTGAGCAATCTTCGTATAATTTGTTTTGACCATACATGATGAAATCGTTTAACAAGTATATTTTTTTCGATCTTTCATTTTCCTTTTTTCTTTTAATTTTTTCTCCTCTTTTTTCATTTACTTTTTTCTCTTAAATCACTAAAATACATTTTTTTTACACATTTTGCTAAAAATGTTCATTGATGGACTTGTTAGCATTATTGAGAATTTTGCTTATATGTACTTTAAGTGTGTAAGACATAAAAAATTAATGTATTTATTTAATTATTTATTTATAAACTAAACGCCAATTCAGATCCAGACGGGTTGAGATATTTGTTTTTATTTACTTAGTGGAGATGCCGGGTTTTATTGTGATATATGATTGATTACACACTTTAAAGGATCTTTTTATGTTCTGCTGTAAACGAGGAAATTATTATTATTATTTATTATTTGTATTTTATCTACTTTATTGTCAGTATTTATCATTATTGAATAACAATATTTAGATATCCAAGGAGCTCAAAAACGATAGTGGAGGAGAAAAAGATCTATATGTAAAGGTAGTAGTAAATACACAGAAGGAACCTACCTTCCATGGTTTTTTTTTCTGAACACTGTAAACAATAATGCCAGTTAGAAAATATCTGAATATTGTGCGTACGCTTGGCAGACCGATACTGATTCCTGGGATGCCCAAGATCAAGGGTGGAAACACCCCTTTACCCAACCAAAAATTTTGGTGTTGGAATAACTAGGAAAACGCTTAAGTCCCGCCGCGTTGACGGATGAGCGTAATTGGTGCATTGAGCTGCCATGTGTTATGCGGATTTTCTGTTGTTCTGTGAAAAATCATTACTAAGTTGATGATTTTTTTAAAAATTAATTTAAACTAGGCCGCTTCGCGAACGCGTTTTCCAGTCGCGTTGATGGATGAGCTTTTTTAATATTTCTGTCCAATGATAACGTTTTTAAGTGGAATCTCATGACTTTTTCTATAGTTACTTGATATTACTTGTTCATTATACACCTGTAAAAGGCTTATATTAAAACCTTTAAATTTATGAATTTTGACGATCTTTTTCAACTTTTTCTTTCAATAGGCACTACATCACCATAATCTTTATGTTAAAGTAAAAAATGAACGTTGTACCCCCACCCGTTTGGTCAGAATCGGCCCAAATATCACGAAAAATCATAAAAAAAACGGGGGAAAAATCGTAAAAGTACGATTTCTATAAGAAATATTTTTTCAAATGTCTCTTAAATCACAACATATATAATTTCAGTGATTTTTAACGTCCCCATACAGTTTCATCAATATCGGAGTAGCCATTTGCCAAGTATCACGAAAATATCTCATTAAAAAATGAAAAGAATCGTAAAAGTACGATAATCATAAGAAATATTTGATCGATTTTACCCAAAAACGTAGCAGGTCTAAGTTCAGAGATTTCGAAGGTCCCCTCCAATTTTCATCAAGATCGCATATGCCGTTTGCCCGGTAGAGAGCGAACAGACAAAAAACTAACAAAAACAAAACACCCGAGCTATTTTTCTTGGGGTAACGCAAGTGAAAAAAAAAAACACACAAAGTTAAATTGAAGTCTTCGCTTCGCTCTTCCAATTAAATGCACATCGCAGTCCTTAATTCTACCTAAATGAAGTTGAATCTAACGCATTCTGTCATAAATAAATGATTGGATGAGCGTAGCGAGCGTAGCGAGCGAAGCGAAGATTCCATTTCTACTACACTGGAGAAAAAAATCCGGAATGTTTTTTTTTTTTTCTTTTTTTTTTCTTTTTGTATTTTTGTCTGTTTGTCCGCACGATTCTGGCTAAACCGATACTCCGATTGAGATGAAATTTTATGGAGGCCTTCGAAATCTCTGAACTTAGAACTGCCACGTTTTTGAGCGCAATCGGAAAATTATTTCTCATGAAAATCGCAATTTTACGATTTTTTTCGATTTTTTAAAAATTTCTTTGACTTATAACACCTACATGCTTTATTTGATTTTAATGATTTTTGCACACAACCTTTATTTTATGAATTTAGATATTCTTGTGAAATTTGAGCGCAAATGAAAAAATATTTATCATAAAAATCGAAATTTTACGGGTTTTTTATTTTTTTAAACAATTCTTTTACTTATAACACCTACATGCTTTATCCGATTGTAATGATTTTTTCACAGAACCTTAATTTTATGAATTTATATATTAGTGTCAAATTTGAGCGCAATCGAGAAATTATTTCTTATAAAATTCGCAATTTTACGATTTTTTTTAACAATTACGATTAATAAATTAAAAAATTAAAGATAATTTTTAATTTAATTTAATTTAATTTAATTTAATTTAATTTAATTTAAAAAAATTCAACAAAGTAATGATTTTTCCACAGAACAACAGAAAATTCGCATAACACATGGCAGCTCAATGCACCAATTACGCTCATCCAACAACGCGGCGGGACTTAAGCGTTTTCCTAGTTACAATAACAAATGTTATATGCAATGGGTGGAGATGTCGGGTAGAGAAAGAAATTTTTTAACTCCATAAGAATAGCATTGTTGGTGGAGGTGCCGGGTAGAGAAAGAAATTTTTAACTCCATAAGAATAGCATTGTTGGTGGAGGCGCCGGGTCTTTACTTTTGATTCAATATTTTTAAGTTGTACTCCTGTTTAATTACAGATGGTGGTATTATTGTTGTGGTATTTTTTTAAGTATAGCACACGTGAGCGTGAATTAATTGGGTGTGTTTCAAATTATGTAGGTCAGTGTACTGTAAACAACAAATCGTATCTCAGTACTCTTACTTACTCTCACAATCATTTTAATACATATTTAAAAAAATATACTTTTAAGCCTTTTACTTCGACAATAATTTTATCCTAATACTAACACCACATTCAGTGCATTCGTTTTTTCTAGGCCGCTTCGCGAACGCTTTTTCCAGTCGCGTTGATGGATGAACTTTTTTTGGAATATTTTTGTCCAATGATTACGTTTTTATGTGGAATCTCCTTACTTTTCTATAGTTACTTGATATAACTTGTTCATTATACACCTGTAAAAGGCTTAATAAAACCTTTATTTCTATGAATTTTGACCAACTTTTTCAACTTTTTTCCTTCAAGAGGCACTACATCACCATAATCTTTATGTCGATGTAAAATATGAACGTTGTAGCCCCACCCGTTTGGTCAAAATCGGCCCAAATATCACGAAAATATCGCACTAAAAATCGAAAAAAATCGTAAAAGTACGATATTTATGAGAATTACTTCTTCGATTGTACACAAAAACAATACAGCTCTAAGTTCAGAGATTTAGAAGGTCCCCTTCAATTTTCATCAAGATCGCATATGCCGTTTGCCCTGTAAAGAGCGAACAAAAAGACAAAAAAACTAACAAAAACAAAACACCCGAGCTATTTTTCTTGGGGTAACGTAAGTAAAAAACAAACAAAAAAACACAAAGTCAAATTGAAGTCTTCGCTTCGCTCATCCAATTAAATAAAAAATAAACTTTAATTTCTAATTTTTTTAATTAATCGTAATTTTAAAAAAAGAAAAAAATCGTAAAATTAAGGTTCTGTGAAAAAATCATTAAAATCGGATAAAGCATGTAGGTGTTATAAGTCGAAGAATTGTTTTAAAAAAGAAAAAAACGTAAAAATTCCATTTTCACGAGAAATAATTTTTCGATTGCGCTCAAATTTCACACGATTATCTTTATTCATAAATTTATGGTTCTGTGAAAAAATCATTAAAATCGTATAAAAGCATGTAGGTGTTATAAGTCGAACAGATTTTTTTTTTAAATGGGAAAAAATCGTAAAATTGCGATTTTCATGAGAAATAATTTTTCGATTGCGCTCAAAAACGTGGCAGTTCTAAGTTCAGAGATTTCGAAGGTCTCCAGAAAGTTTCATCGCAATTGGAGTATCGGTTTTCGCCGGAATCGTGTTAACAAACAGCCAAAAATACAAAAAAGAGAGAAAAAAACATTTCGGATTTTTTTCTTCAGTGTAGTGAAATGGATTCTTCGCTTCGCTCGCTACGCTCATCCAAAAAGTAGCGATATATATTTACTAAAATAATAAAGATAATAAATAAATCCAATAATATAGTTTATAAATATATATATATATATATTATATGACCCCGGTGTAGTCACTTTTTTAATTTCTGTCTAAAGTACTAACATATATATATATATATATATATATATATATATATGTCATTTTAAAATTTTACGGTAAAACCACGTACCTTGTTAAAATTGGAGTCCTAGTTGGACGTTGTCGGGTGAATGCAACGTTTCGCCCGTGCAGTGACAGTGCTCGGCCTGGTAACAGCTCGACGCTCGCCTGAAAATGTCAATTGCAACATTGGTGAAACGTTGCATTCAACCGACAAAGTCCAACTAGGACTCCAATTTTAACAAGGTACGTGGTTTCACCGTAAAAATTTAAAATGACATCATATACCAACCACGAAAGTCTTAAAACTCATATATATATATATATATATAGTATAGATTGGAGAAGGGTTGACAGGTTGGGAAAGCATAGAGAACATAAAACATAAAACCCAGCCTGAAGGGCTGGGGGCGACAAAACTTTTTACCTGCTGATGACAACTGCAGCTAATTTAAAGTTGTTTGTTACCTTAATCCATATATTATATTAAGCGTTTACTTGTCATGCACTAGTCTATCATGTGAGAAACACATGCTTGTGTGTGCAAGTGCGCTCAATTATAAGTCGGGTTTTCGCTATTTTTTCAAGGCAAATCATAAATAAATTATGTATAGTTATTTACTCAATAAGTTCTCGCAGTTGGTTTTCGTGCTACTTTGCATGGATTTCCGCGATCATTTTAAACTTTTAACGAAAACTACATTATTAAGATGCTACACCGAACTTCCCAGTAACAAGGGAAAAGTTACAACTACGATTCAGAAAACGAAATACCCAAACTTCAACAACCACCTCTGGAAAGCAATGTAAGAAGTAACAACTGCACTCGAAGAAAAGATGCGAAAATTGAATTTGAGTTTTAAAACGCGACGAGTTTATTCTTCCGTGCTCGTCGCGCCGCTTTCCAGCGCTGGCAACCTTTGAAACGTGTCAGATCGAGGTTTTACGTGATCCGGTGAAATATTCAAGGCAACATCAGCAGGCGCGGACTATTATATGCCAGCTGTTATCGTTCCAACGAGCTATTCCATGATGTCGGGACACTTGCTCCCATTTCGAGGAACATAATTCTCTCTGAGCGATCGACCGACATCTCAAGTGTGTATTAGTACCTACGAAAGCCAGCGTTTACGTCGTCAAGCTCTTTAGATATTGTCCGGGATTGGCTGCTTTAGTAGAATCGTAACACCAAATTGGGCTCGTATATCGCTCGTAATAAACGCATTTTCTAAAATGGCCGCTACGCTATTGATAATTGGCTTGGTAGCCTTAAACCTTCACTATCAATCTGAACGATGGTTACAAGGCATCTCGTCGGAGAGGCATGCAGGCACACGTCGTAAGAGCAGATTCCTTACGCTGCTTGTCTGACGAAACAAAACTCTTTTCTAGGGTTCACATCGGCAGTGTTGTGACTTATCTAGATAAAATTATCTACATAATTTATCTTGATAAAATCAGTTATATATTATCTTATCTAGGTAAGTTTTTTGGTTGTTATCTATTTCAATTATCTAGATAAAATAAAGTTTATCTGATATAAGATTTTCTAGCTTTAAGATAACTTTTTTTAGATTAAATAGTTACGACACAATACTAAAAAAATATATAATAATGAATCACCCTTTCAAATTAAAATAACTTCCAGTAGTTTATTTCATTATGTTTTTCATAGAATCCCCATTTTTGAAAACGGCGGCAAAAGTTGGTAAATAAATTAGCTTTTTCAGCGATAATTATTATCTTTTATCTAAACAAAATTATCTAGATGATTATTTGTATCTATTATCTTTTATCTAGATAATGTTTTACAAATCATTTTTTATCTTATCTAGATAACTTTTTTGAGGATTATCTTTATCTAGATACAAATAAAATTATCTAGTCACAACACTGCACATCGGCTGTACTCGGTGTGACGCTCTTAAGGTATATCTAACTAGGATAACAGGGTGTTGGGTTAATTGATAATGAAATGTTCGAGGGACATTACATTAAATCAAAGAAATAATTACCAACTGAAGAAAACCTTGACAAGAACACCGTTCAGTCAGATTGGCTGGCAGCGCGTATCAAACCCGGATCGCACTTATCACTGTACTGCGCGTTACACATGAGGTATACCGTGGTTGGTGTCTGACAAACATTTCTACGCTCATATCATTACACAAATACATTAAATAAATTTGATTTAATATATTTTTTTATTTAACATCTACTTTAATCCGTTATAAAAACTGATTCACAAAGGACAGTCATAAGACTAGCCGACGATAAACACAAAAATATGTGATAAGACAGAATCTATTAACTTTGATATCTGACAGTGATATCCCACAATTTTTTCTGGAGCTATAATGATGGTTTATATATAATGGTATAATGGTGGTAATTTTGAAGTATGCAGATGTTTTAATTGTAGATAATTATCAAACACCATAGTTACATGTATAACAACCTATATTTATTTACTCGGCGCAATATGATATCGTTAAATTTTCATGCGTATTTATATATATTATGTTACAGTATGTGCATAATGAATGGAATGCTTGAATTTGTTGGGCTTTGCAGTGGTTAAGCTCTTAACGTCGATAAGTGTCTGGAATATTATAATCATCGCACGCTAATAAGCGTGAATACCGTGCGCTAGTTTGTGAGTGTGGTAATCATGACATCGTATCCGTCCTAAAGTTATTGCGGAAGTGGAACCCGAGTCGTCGATTTCCCCGGCGTCATCTTGGCCAGAGAAGACGCTGCTTCCAGCGGCGATGAGTCTCCTATGTCGCATTATTATATTATGTAATAACGAGTGGAGGTAATAATGGCTCATGAGATGATATACTTACCCACCGCGCCTCGTTGCTGGAGGGGGGGGGGGGGGGGGGGGCTGCCAGAAGGCGAACTTACTTCTTTGCAGGCGAAACACTTGAAGCAACGCCCGCCACTCACCTGGCCACTGGGCCGACAAAACGGCAGAGGCATTGGGGACTCGAAACAGGATTTCAAGGTGTGGCCTAACTCCACAAGTTTCTTTCAGTTTCTTACTACTTTCATGATGGATTCTTTACCGATACTTTTGCTACCGATGTTGGTAAAAATCTTCGCCCACAAATCCCCGTGAAAAACGTCGAAAAGGACAGAGCGCATTTGAACGTTTTCTGGAAGTTAGTAGAGAAGTGACATGCATTACTTATGCGGTGTTGACTCGCCGAAAATAGGGCAATAGTTTTGTAACTTTGCAAAACAAGGAAAACAAAAAAGTATTTATTTACATGACAGAACAAACCACTGTATTAAACATGGCTCGTTTGTCGGATGTGTCCTTCCTGTTCCTGAAGCAAGAAGGTCATTAGGTCGATTCCCGGTACGACGTATTGTTTTACCTTCAAACTGTTTCAAAAGAAAACACGGAAACAAATACATGTAAACGATACATTCGGAACTGTCGTTCACTTAATGTCTACTAATATACATGCTACAAACACCCACGAAATCATTAGTAATACATAGGGTACACCTGTGAACGAGGGTTTCAGGGGATGTTGGTTCTCGAAGACGTAAACAGATCGTTGTGTGGGAGTGAGGCTTGAATTTGTTTACCTATTGATCTAGACAGGAAATGTTATGGCTTAGCCTTCTGGTTATCATCACACCAGCCATCACATCGTAATAAGAGCAACTGCACTGGCGCCACAATTGGCTTAGGTTGTGGTATGCGTGCTTGTTTCTAAGGATCTAAATACAAGGTCCACAGGGTGGTATTGTTGCCCTATATCAGCCTCCCCGCCCATAATACATATACAATACATATTATAGTTTAAAGTTCATAGACCATTTTAAAGAGTTTCATCTACTAAACGGTTTTATTAAATATAATCTTGTTTGTTATTTCACTATTTTTTAAAAACTAAAACAAAAAATTGCAACCGTCCAAACGTTTTATGTGTCTACACTTAGATGTTTACAATTCCGTTTAGTACTTAAAAGTGTTGTAAATTCAAACCGGTCTCTAATCATCCAAGAACATCGGTCAGTATTGTGTTAGAGCAGCGAACGTCAACGAGGATTAACTAATAAATATAAATCTATTTAAAGTCATTTCAATGTTGTCAACACTTGAAAGTAGGTCTATGGATTAAATCGACCAACGACCAATCAACCCTAATGGCGACAGCAAACCATAAACGCGTTCGATAATTATAACTAATGACGATTATAATTATGATTGATCGTGGACTATGGTTGGGACGATGCAGGTCTCTATCAAATAATCGAGTAGTACATTAACATTGGCAATCTGAACACAACAATTATAAAAATTACAACAGTAAATTCAAACGTTTGATCGTCGGTAGTAGAGTATGGCATAACATATTCTTGGTATATATATTACTAGTGGATGTGCAGAATGAGAATTAATTGAGATAAATAAAACGATGTTGACATTTACGTCGTCGTTCTTTCTTCTTCACGAATGGTGTGAACTGTAAAAGGACTCGCACGTTATGTGTTGTGTTTTTTTTTTTTTTTTACTTTTGAGCATTTCGAAGTTGAAATTTAATTAGCACAGAGGGAGAAATGACAAGCTTAGTTTAAAATAATTAAGCTCGTTTTTCCGTTTACTGAATTGTTGCTGCTTTACAACCCCCCTGTCTGTATGAATAATCAGAAGGCGGGAAATGGCCGAGCAACGTCACAAGTGTCAGCGCTATACACGGAGCTCAAAGCCAGGATACGAGGTGTATGCTTTACAAGCGACTTGTTAATTTTTTTGCGTTCAAACATTCCCTTTGTAAAAGTTTGACCTCATTTTATTTGTTACATTTCCAAGTGGTTTTTGTCTTAAAAATCGGGTAAAATGGTAACCACACCAATAAATATTCAGAAACAAATACTTGTTAATTTAGTATATTTGTAAAATGTAGTAATTTATGAAGTAATAAAAGGCCTTAAGGCTATTTTAAAATTTGTCGAAATAACTCCCACACAAACTCGATCAAATAAAACAAAATATATTTACCGAAACAACAACAATATTATCTTTATACTATCTACTCAATTTTCTCAACACTGTACATTAAATGGGGGTAGCAGGCACATGTTAGCCTCACGTGTCCTTGTATTCGCTGCACTCGTCTCATAAAGCAGGAGATGTTTTAACAGAGTTGGTGGAATTTAGCGGTCACAATGGTTAGCATTTTATTGAGATTATATTCTTACTGGAGATAGCTCCAATGATCAACCACCACCTAGTAAACTCACGTGCTTTTTATCCAGTCATCTCCACATCAGGGGCGCACATGCAATGTTATCCGGATACTTGGTTTTGCTACTGGACTGCTGAACTACTGACGATTGTACCTCTAAATCGAACATGATGCATGGCTTAATCTCGGCTACATTTCTTTCCAAGCATGTTCATTTTAAAGCGTTTCACGCAAACATTGTATGAACTAATCATGGGTGCGAGAGTACACAAGGAGGGAGCAAAGCTACTCATTCAACAGATCGTCAAAGAAGAATAATAATAATAATCAAACACCCGGTTCCAACATAAGTCAGGTCGGGGGTGACGTATCACCAATTTCTCGGGCTGTGGACTTCAGTGTTTGCTAGCCAGGCTCAACACCTCCTCATCTACTTCGATGTCTTCTATGACAGGCATTTCTACCAGTTCTCTCCATTTCTTTCTATCCTCCCAGAGTCTTTCTTCATTAATTCTTTCCCATGATTTTCCTCTTTCTTCAATGTTCCATTTATTTGGTCCCTCCATCTATCTCTTGGGCGTCCAATTCTCTTCTTACTCCCCCCCATGTGTGTTCAATTCTCTTCTTGGTATTCTATCTTGTTTCATTCTTCGTACGTGCCCATACCATCGAAGTCGTTCATTTTCCTATTTTATTTCGTAAACTTTCCACTCCTAGTTTGTTTCTTATTGTTTTGCTCCGTACCTTGTCTATTTTGTTAAGGCTACAGAACTCCTTAAAAATTTCATCTCTGCTGCTTGTAATCTGCTGTCTTCTTTTCCTCCTATTGTCCATGTCACGGATGCATATGATATTATTGGGAGGAAATACATTTTGTACATAACATCTTGCACCTGGATGATATTTCTTCTTTCCATAATAGTTTTACGTACACTTTGGTAAAATTTGTCTGCTAATATAATTCTCCTTGATATTTCAGCATCTATTTTGGCGTCCTTTGTTTAGTATACTTCCGAGGTATTTAAATGCTTCTGCAATGGCCAACTCTTCACCCCGTAGTATTATCTTCTTTTGATTTTGTTTACTTTTCTTCGTTACTATTATGTTTCACTCTTTTCAATGCTTATTTTCATGTAAACTTCAGTGTTTCCTCATTCCATCTATCTACGCTCTTCTGTACTTCTTCAATGGTATCTCCCCATCTCACTATATCATCTGCAAATATCATAGTTTTAGATGTTTCACTTTCTGTGGGTTCAACTTTACGCAGTATGTTATCCATAACAACGGTAAATAATGTAGGTGACATCACACTGACCTGCCGTAGCCCACCGTTTATTTCAAACCAAGTAGTTCTACCAAATGGTGTTTGAACACAGCTCTTTGTTGTGACATATGTGCTTTGAATTCTTGTTATTAGACTCTGTTCTACTTCTGCATCTTTTAAGCATTCCCAAGCTTTTGCTCTTGGGACACTGTCATATGCTTTTTCTACATCCAAGAATACATGAACATTTCTTCTCCCTTTTCCCACTTTTTTTCCATTATTTGTCTGAGCGCAAATATGAGATCTATGGTTGAGCGGCCAGCTCTAAACCCATATTGTTCCTCTCTCAAACTTGGCTCTACTTGTTGTCGTAGTCTTCGATCTAGTATTTTCTCGTATATCTTTGCACACTGGCTCATCAGCGTTATTCCTCTATAATTTTTACACTTCTTCCTGTCCCCTTTCTTAAATGTTGGCACTATAATTCCTTTCCCCCAGTCATCTGGTACCTTCTTTTCTTTCCAAGCTGCACTGGTCACTCTCCACATCCAATCTATGCCTGCATCCCCTGCAGCCTGATCATCTCCACAACTATTTCATCCTCTCCCGAAGCTTACCATTTTCATGGCTTTTACTGCTTCAACTACTTCCCGTCTTGATATTTCATTTCACTATTATTTCTTCTATTTCTTCCTCATTGGTGTTATGAAAGATTTCTATTGTTAGGTCCCCTTCCTGAGTTTGGTTATGGTTAGTATCAGGTAACCTAGGCATATTAAGTAGGTTTTTGAAATATTCTTCCACATGTTTTTCACTTCTTCTGGGTCAGTAATAAGAGATTCATGTTGTTGGTCAGGTATCTTGTGATTCTTCTGTTTTTCTTTTGCTTCTCATTAGTCCATACAACAATTTCTGATTTGTATCAAAGTCCTTCTCTAATTTGTCTGCAAATAGTTCCATTGTATTTTTCGTTTATTCCATTACTATTTTTTTGAGCTTTCATATTTATACTTTTTGTACTTTTCTTCATTTTCTTTAGTCCTGTTTTTATCCTTTTCCTTTCGGGCTACATTTTTGCGTTTAACAGCTGTCTTCACTCTTCCATTCCACCACACAGTTCCTTTTCCTTCTTATGCCACCTGCCCTTCGCATATTTCTTCAGCACTACTAATAAATACTGACTTAAGTAATTTCCACTCCTCATCTACTGATAACAAATCATGTGTTGGATACTTTTCCTCTATCTGTCTTCTAAAGGACAGCATGTCAGTCTCCTCCTGTAGTTTCCATGTCTTGATTTTTGGAATCTTCCTCCTGGGATATAGTCCATGATTTTGGTCTTTATTGTTCACTCTTATAAGGCTTACAAGTAATCTGTGGTCTCCATCTAGAGACACGCTGGGAATTACTTTTACATCAGTGATATCTTTGGCCATGTTGCTACTTTATAATAATATAATCAATAAACTGACTCAGATGAGCCATCCCAGGCGTACCGAGTTATTTGTTGATCTTTTTTCTTCATGAACCAGCTATTTCCGATTCGAAGTCCATTCCTGGCACACAAATCAAGTAGATTTTCTCCTTCCTTGTTCCTTGGCCCATACCCATGGACCCCTAGTACCTCTTCATATCCCGTTCTCTCTCTCCCTACTTTGGCATTAAGATCTCCATAATTATTACTTTTCTCTCTGTGATTTCTACAAGGCAAGCAACATCTCCAGAAATAGCAAACCCAACTCGGGGAGCACAGCTTCCAATTGTTCAAGCCATGCCTCCTTTTCGGCCATCGCTAACCCAACTTGTGGTGCATAGCATTGTATGATCTCTAAAGCTACTTTATTATAAATATTTTAATTTTCAAAATTCTGTCACTCTTATTGTCTACATGGACAATGTTTTCTTTCCACTTTGGGCTGATGATAAATCCCACTCCATTTTTGCCTTCATTTGTGCCCGACCATAATAATTTGTATCCTTCTCTCAGTTCTTTGGTTCCTACTCCCTTCCATTAGTCTCGCACAGTCCTAATATCTCCAATTTTTTCGACATCATTACATCTACTAATTCTTCAATTTTCCATTTAATGTAAGAATATTTAGGGTTCCTATTTTAATCATTGTATGCCTATGTTTGTTGTTATTATATCTATTTGTTATGTATTTATTGTACCCTTGCTTCTTTGTCTTTGTCATCAGTGTTTTCTTATTTTCTTCTTGATCTCCACACCCACCTTGTGTGAAAATCCTGTTTTCCTAGATATGAATATCTTTTGTATTTTTGTGTGTTGTGACTTGGTTTTTGTAGGTCTTCTGGGTGGTCTTGTCCTTTCTTGCCATTAAGTTGGTTATGTACATCCTTGTTTGTGCCCCCATTTGTGCTTCCCTTTTCCAGTTTTCACTTATTCCCTCCAAGTTTGACATGTCTAAGAACGTTATATTTTCTTCTTCACAAATATTTTTGATATGTGGATTTGCACTTACTCCTGTCCATGTGGTCAGGCCACTCATGGTTATTTGTGCCCCCTTAAACTTCTGTTTTTTGTTGTCAATAATTCCCGCACTTGTCCCATCAATTTTTCTTGGTTTCCAGGCCCAACTCTTTCTGCATTTCCGACTTGTATGGAAACTATTGTCGCTTCTTCTTGTCCGTATTCCTCGATTTTTCGTTGTAGCTCTTTTATTTTAATACCTGGGTATGCTCTAGCTCTATACCATTGTGTTCACAGAATTTTCCTGCTGTTCTTCCCATAAATCACCTATCAATATAGCTTGGTAGTTTTGTATAGTCCTATATTGTAGGTTTACTGTTTTCTTTGGGGAGTCACACATTCATTTCTAGTCCCCTCTTGTTTCTCAGTCCTTCTTCTTTCTCTTTTACTTCCTGAACCTTGAGCTCTTGCACTCTGTTGTTGCTCAGCCCTCCGTTTAGAATTTCTTCACCCACTTGATGTTTGTGGCGATTAGACTTGTTCCTGTGATTGTTTGTTTTAAATCCGCGTTGTGATCAACTTTATTGTCTGGCTTTTTGTTGTTTAGGCCTTGCTTTTGGCCAAGTCCTACCATAGGTTCTAGGACTTTCTTGGTGCCTAGGTCTTCAGCGTGTGGTATATCATTGTAATCCAGCTGCTGTTGTGGATCCTTTTTCTTTCCTTGATTTACTATTAGTCTTTGTCGTATCTCCTCCCACATATTATTTAATCTGTTATCTAGCATTTTTCTTCCCTCCTGTTGCTCTTCTAAGTCCTCTCCAAGGTTCACCAATCTCATTTGCATTCTTCCCATTTCCTGTTCCAACCTGGAATATGTTTTTTCTAGATCTAGTTGTATGTTTACCACCTCTGTAGTGCATTCTTCCACCACCCCTTTCATTCTGTTGTACACTTGGTCTAGCACACCTGCCTTTCCTTCTTCTCTATCTCTCTGCTGTTCCAATGCTCCTACTTTTTCACTCAGGTGTTCAATACTTTTACTCATCAACTTATTGTCTGTACCATCCCCTTCCACTTTTCACTACTAGTCCTAACACCGGCACATGCCTATTCTAATGTGGTTCCTCCTCTTCCTATAGCCACCCTTCCCCCCATTTGACCAGGCTTTCCTGTGGTTATCAGGCTTAGACTTGTTACAGTCCAATTCTAGGCCGAGAAGTCGGCTTTCTTTTGCTACAGGTATACTTTCTACCCTAAGTTCCTTGACTGTTGTTTGTAGGCATATTCCTACCTTTTTTTCCAACCCCGTGATCTTACTACTGCACCCACACCACCATTCACTGTTCGTTTTTCTTCTATATCCTTTCCATTGACCCCTGCACATTTAAAATGGGACCAGCTGGCACATGAAGTACACTGGACTCCCGTCCTTACTATTTTCTTGCATCTCCAACATTTTGATTCTTCCTTTTCACTATTTAAAGTGAAACCTTCATCCACTGTCTCACTTTCATCCATCTTGTTGTTATCATATTTCAAACATTGTTACAAAGATTAGGCAAAAACAAAAACACTCCTCAAATGTCAACATTTTAAATTAACTAAGCACCAAGTCACAATGTCATCTATACTAAACTCCCTTCAAATACATATCTGTCACCACCTATCCATCCAAAGACTAATTGGAAAATTCGAAGTCACCAAATATGTTGTAGTAATAAAGTTCTCCACTCAAACATCATTTGCACCATCCAGCAACCAGCCTAGGCCTATGCATCATCAATGGAGAACCTGAAGTCCACCCACACAAATCCACCTCACGCCCTCAGAATATCACAGATCTCATTACTTGCTTCACATAATGTTTACACAAACACCAAACCTTCCCTTCAATACTAATTTCACTTCTCACTGTTAATATACACCACTTTAAAACATTAAATTATGAGAGCATCTCAACATTTGTACCAGGCTGTATGGCGGTTGCCATATATAAATTAATTCACTGTTAATTCTGTCGGTTTCTTTATGGGGAGGCACACATTGTAAACATATTTACTAAATAAACATAGTCAGATATGTAATGCTGCAGTTTGCTTTTAGAGTTATGATTATCTTTATCACTTAACCACAATGCTAAACTATTTTACAGCTGAGATAGCTTAAAATTACTTGAAAAGTAGTCGATATTTTCCGGAAAATGTCAAACGATCGCATTGTTTTAAGTTGTATATTTTGTGTTTCCGTTTGTAATTTAATTTCATTACTTACATTTAATTTCTATATGTTATTCAGTTTAAAAAAACTAAATTGCGATGGTTGTTTTTGCGTCTCTAAGTATAGGATTGTAATAACACTTTTCATAAAAAACAAACGGTAATAAAGGTTAAATACGATTTCTTCACTTTATCTATAAATTGTGAGGGTTTATTTTTTTATTAATTGTTAAGAAATTTACACAGATGAGAAATAATGTCTATTAACAAAACATATAGATTTTAGTTTTGTTCCGATCATATTGTACAATAGGTTTGGTCGTTACAGTTTTACATCTTGCAGTGAAAATGCAATTTTCTATATAGCTAAATTCAAGATATTATGGGCATGTGAATGGAATATTAATCCACGTATTGATTCTAGTTCTACTGTTTTAAATGTAAGCCGTATTGTTCAATACTTCAGCTACATTTTCTATCCGCACATTTGTTTCCAATACTTCATCTAGCATTACTGCTGTGATAAATGTGCGAGTTTATATGGCAATTTTTTTGGTATAGGCCTACACATACACCATAAATTATTTTTATATTGAAACTATTAAAAGCTTTTGCTAAAATAGCACGAATAGATAGATCCTCGAGTCACCAATTTGAATCAATATTGTACAGTAAGCTAAAAATATTAATGTTAGCCATTATTAGGTAGCGAGGTGTCATATAAGCATCACGTCTGAACGAGTGTGCGTGTCACTTCTCATCGAACAACAACACGACACCCGATTAACATGATCTTTTATTGGCATTGCACTTAAACACAAATGATACAGAGTGGTTTTGATGAACCTTGCTTGGGTAAGAATGGGGGTGGTTAGCCCCTTGCACTTAAACACAAATGATACAGAATGGTTTTGATGAACCTTGCTTGGGTAAGAATGGGGGTGGCTAGCCCCTTGCACTTAAACACATATGATACAGAATGGTTTTGATGAACCTTGCTTGGGTAAGAATGGGAGTGGTTAGCCCCTTGCACTTGAACACATATGATACAGAATGGTTTTGATGAACCTTGCTTGGGTAAGAATGGGGGTGGTTAGCCCCTTGCACTTAAACACAAATGATACAGAATGGTTTTGATGAACCTTGCTTGGGTAAGAATGGGGGTGGTTAGCCCCTTGCACTTGAACACATATGATACAGAATGGTTTTGATGAACCTTGCTTGGGTAAGAATGGGGGTGGTTAGCCCCTTGCACTTAAACACAAATGATACAGAATGGTTTTGATGAACCTTGCTTGGGTAAGAATGGGGGTGGTTAGCCCCTAGAAGAAGAATTGAACATTCTGTGACAGGCACTTCCACCATGATTGAATGCGAGAACCAGCGACGAATATTTTTAATGCTAAACTCTCCGGCACCTCTATCCAAAAAAATGTTGCAATGTGATAAATTAACTAGGCCGCTTCGCGAACGCTTTTTCCAGTCGCGTTGATGGATGAGCTTTTTTTTGGAATATTTCTGTCCAATGATTACGTTTTTATGTGGAATCTCCTTACTTTTTCTATAGTTACTTGATATTACATGTTCATTATACACCTGTAAAAAGCTTAAATTAAAACCTTCATTTCTATGAATTTTGACCAACTTTTTAAACTTTTTCTTTAAAGAGGCACTACATCACCATAATATTTATGTCAATGTAAAATATGAACGTTGTAACACAACCCGTTTAGTCAAAATCGGCCCAATTATCACGAAAATATCGTATTAAAAACCGTAGAAAAAATCGTAAAAGTACGATTTCTATAAGAAATATTTTTTCAAATGTCTCTTAAATCATAACACATATGATTTCAGTGATTTTAAACGTTCCTATAAAGTTTCATCAATATCGGAGTAGCCGTTTGTCAAATATCACGAAAATATCGCACTTAAAATCGAAAAAAATCGTAAAAGTATGATATTTATGAAAAATATTTCTTCGATTGTACCCAAAAACAACACAGCTCTAAGTTCAGAGATTTTGAAGGTCCCCTCCAATTTTCATCAAGATCGCATATTATTAGAAGATTATCAGCGGAGCTCGGATTATTTTGTTTATTTTTGGAAGTTGGTCAAAACAAAAGACTAACGCAAACTTATGAAAAAACCTAAAACGCACTTAAATATCTGTATCTTCGGCAGTTTATGGGTTAGAGTCTTGAAATTGGTCTTAAAAGTTGTGAATTAACAACGTCTATTAGAATTTGCAAACAAAATATCAAAATATTGTATTTTAAGAGTCGAAAATTAATAAAAAGTGTCAAAAATTACAGTAAAAAGTTATTTACCGCACTTTAGTTCAATTTTAAATGCATTTATTGTTGAAATACCAAAAAAATATTTGCATTGCTATTTAGTCTGATTCTTTGGCTAAAACATTGTCGCTGGTCGAACTCTGGAACGTGAACTTCATAGCATCGTTTTTATTATTCCCCGAGTTTCGGTGCAGCTCCCGCGGCGCTAACCAGGCATAAGAAAGTGTTATTTTCGGGGTACCGATATAGGTAAATAGTGCATTAAATCGGAAAATGGTTTACTTTAAGTCAATGCGGTTAGTGTAGAAATATTAAGGAAGGCTTACTATTGAAGTATATTATACACACATAACAAAAACTTGTAGAAATACAGCCAAACCTTACACACTCAAAAGAAATGAGATCTTAAAAAAGGGCCAAGCTCATCTGCCCTTCCACATTTGCGCATTCTTAATTCATAAAACGTACAGTGTCCCATAACAGCATCCTCGAAAAGCTTGGCAAAATAGAATTTGTGATTATTAATTTAAACGTAATAGTTCAACCAAGTTCTTTTTTCTAGTTAATTTAAAAACGTTATAACATGCAAATTTTATTTACCAAGCTTTTCGAGGATGCTGTTATGGGACACTGTACGTTTATGAATTAAGAATGCGCAAATGTGGAAGGGCAGATGAGCTTGGCCCTTTTTTAAGATCTCATTTCTTTTGAGTGTGTAAGGTTTGGCTGTATTTCTACAAGTTTTTGTTATGTGTGTGATCTCATTACTTTTTCAAGTTCCATTGTAAAATTATTTGTTTAAATATAATAATTTTATCAAAGTTGATTTATTTCTATGGTATTAGCAATAACAATAGACAATAGGATGTAAAATATCTAGACCCGGATTCATGTACATCCTGGGTATAGGTGATATAACCATGGTATAACGACGGTAAAAGGACTGGACCCCAATTCTTGAGTTCGTGGGAGATGAGTTGAAAACGCAATTTGAAAACGAAGTCGTTTTCGTTTTCGAAGAAATTGGTATTCTTGAACGGTATCGTAGAAAACGTCATGGGTTGTGAGTTGAAAGAGTATTGCTGTTATTCACGTGGGGTACGGTTCACGAAATCCAGACACTTTAAAAAGATTTGCGTACCAAAGAGCTCGAAAACGTTCTATATTTATTCTAGATGGCAGTGCCTTCATAAACGCGGGCCAATCGAAAGACGAGTTGCATGAAATGATTTGATTGTTGCAATTATGTAAACAAACAGATGAGCACGCTAATATTCGACACCTCGCTTGACATTGTGTGTAGCAGCAAGCTGACTTTGATCATGACTATAAATATGGCTAAAAAGAAAAGAATATGTGTATTATTTCCGAACATTTTTGTAAATCCTAGGTGGACAATCATACTATTGGTTATCTGAATTAGGCTTTTAGTAATCAAAACTAGTTATTTGTGCGGGAAGTTTGTCAGAACAATTGGTTGTGCTGGTATAGGGTTGGCTAGGCTTGTCAAACATGTAATGTAAGTATTTATTTATCTAGTCCTTTAGCCTAATGGAACTTTAGACCTACACTGTTGTATTATAAATAATTTTCTACATCTGGGCCTAGGCCAGGGACGGTTCCTGATTTGTTTTATGAGAGTATAATGACACCTTTTCTCGTTCCACACAAAGAAGAAAAATTTTTTAATATCCGCCATTTGTTTACGTATCGCACTTTCCCGCCTAACTCTGCTTGTACCGTCAACAAGTGTCAAGTAACTATGGTTACTTGTTGATTGTATGCCAAGTGTTTAAGGCTTATTTTAAAACCTTTATTTGGAAGCCTTCCAACAAACTTTTCAACTTTTTTTTTCAAAAGAGACTATATTTCTATAACCTTAATGTCCATGTAAAATATGAACATTGTAGTCCCACCCGTCTGGTCAGAATCGCGGGCCGACGTATTAGATGTTAGCAGTAGTAGGCAGTAGTAGGCAGTAGTAGGCAGTAGCTAACATCCTTAAAGTGATTTTGAGCATGTTTCAAGCCATTTTTTCACCAAGAAGGAATAATCGTACCCCAATAAAATTTGGCATGTGTTGTCAGGTACCTAAATCCCCTCGATTGTGATAGTTTTCAAGTTCACATCACGTTACATGAGGGCTGGGTAACACCTCGAAATCACCCCAACTCTGCTTGGTGTATAAGGTGCTTGAGTGTGTAGCGCACCGCGGCTTGGCTGCGGCGCCCTAACGGGCACCTAGATTTTCATTTGAGAAAAATGGCACATATACCTTTATTATGGCATTGCCGGTAATTAATAAGAAAATGCGATCTTTCCAATGTTTAACGGAATGGTTCTTGAAACTTATCAAATCACTGAGACCACGATATTATAGCTATCGAAAAACCAAATACACAGTTATAAAGGTATAGGCATCTTCTCCATGTTGCATCAAACCATATGCATCTAGCGTTATTGATTGTCATAATAGGCCAATATTAGTGAAGCACCGTAATTCATGGAATGTTCTATCATTTTATTTGCCGTAAATAATACTAAATATTATTTTACAAGATGGCGGACGAAGATCAAAGTATGAAATTTTTGTCGGTTTAAGGCATCAATGGTGGGGATATTGAGAAGAAAAAAATATTTTTTTTCGTGAAAAACTTTAAAGAATAAAAATAAAAACACAAAATTTCCAAGTTTTTTAATTTTGTATTTGTTCTTTTGGTGCAATTTTTGGTTCATTTTCTAAAAATAATCCCCAACTTTTGAGAAATAAACCTTTTCTCATACCAGCATTAGGTAATGACATTATAAATAATGTTAACTTGGTCAGTTCAAGGGCGCCGAAATCGTTGCGGTATGAAGTATGTTCGTTTTAAATAACTCTTAAAAAATGTAGTAAGAGGCGGGTAGTTAAATTCCTTTTTTTAAATGGCTTTTACCCCCAACATTAATATTATGTACTAGTGCGATGTTATATTAAAATGGTTAAAATGGAACGTATGCTAATTTTTAATTATACTTTTTATTTTGTATTTTAGTTTGAATGACCAATATGGGTTAATTATATTGTTTATGTCCAAGGATGTATTTTACATTAATATTTACTATGGCGGCTGGCACAATGAAAATGTTATTATATATATGAGGCAGTCTTTCAATCGAACAGTCTGCTCATGAAGACAACTTGCTTGTTTCAAATTGTTTATCATAAAAATAAATTGGTTCTAGAGATGCGTTCGCGTTCGACTGTCTAAATGTAGAAGCAGGGTATACTAAATACTTAACACCTTCTGCAGCTCAGCATAAGTATAAGGTGACCAGACGTACCAGTTTGACCGGTACAGTAGCGTTTTCAGAACACTTGTACCGGTGTCCCGAGAGACTCATTAAAATGACGTATTTGTACCAGTTTGCAATTTTGGGGAGAAAGTGTCCTGGTATTTTCTTAACTATACCGTGCATGGAAGGATAATGTTTTACTTTAAAAATACACTCCTCTGATTAATACTAATAGTAGAGACAATGAAATAGTTCTTCCACTTTCAAGAAGATAATTAATTTTCTATCGGGGTGTGCGAGTATTATTAATGATTTTGGTGGAGGTGCCGGGTCGCGCACGTGTGTGAAAACGTAAAAATCGTTAGGCCTATATATTTTTGGCGCTACCTTACCAATGCTGACTACTTAGCCATAATAGTAACCTGAGTCTTTTGATACAAATTTATATTCATTTTGGAAGTTTTGAACTATTTTTGGGCAAAAATAATAAAAATTCGTCACTATTATGTTAGTTTCAACATTTTCATGTAATATCACTTACTGAATGTCATAGCCTAGCCCTAATATTTGTGCTTGATGCTTGATCATTAAAATGATTTAGAGAGAAGTTACATTTAAAAATGAATTGGATGGTACTCTGTCTTCACGTTTGGTGCCTACATTTAGACGAACATCAATAAATAAAATTAGTATTGTTCATATTGTAAATAATAAATATAGTGAAATTTTAGAAATTAAACGAAGTACTCGGACTCGAATTTGGACTCGATACTCGAGTTATTTTAAGTACTCGTTTCGGACTCGCCTCGAACTCAAAAAACCTGGACTCGCACATAGTGCCATAATAAATTTTTACCGTGGGAAACCTGTTATAGGGTGCAATTATAGCCCCTCTTCAGGTGAACTAGGTTTGTGCGGATAGGAAATTGTGAAGGGATGTCCGAGGGCTATTTAAGAGGACTTAATTAATCCCTTGCATTCGCCTTAACGACTGAGGAAAACCTCGGAAAAAACCTTCAGTCAGGATTGCCGGTCTCGACGGGATTCGAACACGGGACCTCCGAATCATAGTCGAGCGCTTACGCCCGAGCCAACACTGTCGGTCATTATAAATATGTGTATGACTTACTAACTATCTGTATGTGTGTGTTCGTTGCGCAATTGTCAAATCGTTGATTCGATTTTGGTAACATTTTAATTCAAATTACTTGAGAAATTGTAAGTCTTTTCCCAATCTACAAACGTACTAAGAACAAAATGTTTGATTTCACGTTGTAAAAAATCGCTTAATTTTTGTATACCGAGTTTGTTGAAAGTTTCAACCAATATCCGGGACCAATATTGAAGGAGCAGTTTTAACTTGTACAAAAATGTCACCAATATATCGACTGGCGCTGCCTTCGCCCTGAAAAGACTAGTTATTGGAGTTCCAAGAAAACGGTAACTGCGGAACTTCTGGAACAACAACATCATGTCCCGTCTGAATGGCACACAGCAAAAAGACGGTGCCGTCACCGCTTCGTTTGCAAGGACGCCCCTTTCGTTGAGATGATTCCTCCTATACTGGCAATGAGCAACACCCGTCGCGTAGATGTGTAGTATGCAAGAAGCATGGCAGTCGGAAGGAAACTAGCTACATGTGTCCTGACTGTGATGACATCGCCCTGTGTATTTTTCCGTGCAACAAGACCTACCACACCATAAAAAGACTTCTAGGCTTCTATGGCTTCTCTCGTCATAATATACTATCTCATCGTATCTATGCTTGCTCGTAGTACGCATGAACTCTAGTGGTTATGTCTTTCCACAAATGTATTTTTCTCTCTTAGTATGCTCGTATTATTTCTGACGGACAATACGCTTGAACTCTGGTGGTTTAACCTTTCCACAAAAAAAAAGACCCCATTTCGGTTTTTAAAAAGGCCCCATTTTGGTTGACTCCTTGGCGTTGGTTATGGGCTTTTTACTAACTATCAACCACATTGAAATAATAAATAATTCATTTCTTGTACAACGTTTTTTAATGTGTTTCCCTGCCATTTTATTTTAGTGTTAGTGCTCCTTTATTTCTAATTAAGTTTTTTAGGTTTTTGTTGGGTTTTAGATAGTCTGGTTGGTGACTCAAAAATAATTATTCATAACCGTAGACCTATTGCATGCTGGAAAATGCTATAATTGATTTACTAACTAGGAAAACGCTTAAGTCCCGCCGCGTTGTTGGATGAGCGTAATTGGTGAATTGAGCTGCCATGTGTTTTGCGGATTTTCTGTTGTTCTGTGAAAAATCAGAACTTTGTTGAATTTTTTTTAAATTAAATCAAATTAAATAAAAAATTAACTTTTTTTTAATTAATCGTAATTTTAAAAAAGGAAAAAATCGTTATATTGAAATTTTCATGAAAATAATTATTCGATTGCGCACAAATTTTACACGAATATATAAATTCTTAAAATTAAGGTTCTGTGAAAAAATCATTATAATCGGATAAAGCATGTAGGGGTTATAAGTCGAAGAATTTTTTTAAAAATCGAAAAAAATCGTAAAATTGCGATTTTCATGAGAAATAATTTTTCGATTGCGCTCAAAAACGTGGCAGTTCTTAGTTCAGAGATTTCGAAGGCCTCCATAAAATTTCATTGCAATCGGAGTATCGGTTCAGCCGGAATCGTGTTAACAGACAGACAAAAATACAGAAAGAAAGAAAGAAAAAAAAAAAAAAAAAAAAAAAAAAAAAAAACATTCCGGATTTTTTTCTCCAGTGTAGTAAAATGGAATCTTCGCTTCGCTCGCTACGCTCGCTACGCTCATCCAAATATATGTATGTAGCCTATTTTATTTTAATCGTTTCATTTATTTAGGTGACATCAGCAAGACCTTACAAATAAGTCATGCTTTGATTTGGTTGACCTAGTGGCTGGTTTAGTATAATAGGTGGGGAAAGATTGATAAATTTTAGCAATGCATGCCATGTGCTAAATTTTTGAACAAGTAAATTGTTAGAAATAAAACATGTTGGACTATTCACTGTTCTTTATATTATTACAAATAAATTAAATTCGTAGTCAACAATAGTCCAACGTTTTTTATTTCTAACTGCTAAAAATATCTTCAATTGTAGTTGGGGATTATTATTAGAAAATGAACCAAAAATTGCACCAAAATAACAAAATAGAAAATTCCAAAACTTGAAATTTTTGTGTTTTTATTTTTTATTCTTTAAAGTTTTTCACGAAAAAAAATAATTTTTCTTCTTAATATCCCCACCATTGATGCCTTTAACCGACAAAAATTTCATACTTTGATCTTCGTCCGCCATCTTGTAAGAAAATATTTAGTATTATTTACGGCAAATAAAATGAGAGAACATTCCATGAATTACGGTGCTTCACTAATATTGGCCTATTATGACAATCAATAACGCTAGATGCATATGGTTTGATGCAACATGGAGAAGATGCCTATACCTTTATAACTGTGTATTTGGTTTTTCGATAGCTATAATATCGTGGTCTCAGTGATTTGATAAGTTTCAAGAACCATTCCGTTAAACATTGGAAAGATCGCATTTTCTTATTAATTACCGGCAATGCCATAATAAAGGTATATGTGCCATTTTTCTCAAATGAAAATATAATATACTTCAATAGTAAGCCTTCCTTAATATTTCTACATTAACCGCATTGACTTAATGTAAACCATTTCCGATTTAATGCACTATTTACCTATATCAGTACCCCGAAAATAACACTTTCTTATGCCTGGTTAGCGCCGCGGGAGCTGCACCGAAACTCGGGGAATAATAAAAACGATGCTATGAAGTTCACGTTCCAGAGTTCGACCAGCGACAATGTTTTAGCCAAAGAATCAGACTAAATAGCAATGCAAATATTTTTTTGGTATTTCAACAATAAATGCATTTAAAATTGAACTAAAATGCGGTAATCATTTTTTACTGTAATTTTTGACACCTTTTATTAATTTTCGAAACTTAATAGACGTTGTTAATTCACAACTTTTAAGACCAATTTCAAGACTCTAACCCATAAAATGCCAAAGATACAGATATTTAAGTGTGTTTTAGGTTTTTTCACAAGTTTGCGTTAGTCTTTTGTTTTGACCAACTTCCGGTGAACTACTTTTTTTTTTACTGGAGATGTGTCATATAGTGTTGAGAACATATTCTGAAATTTGTAGCCTGTTGTGCGAAAAATAAACAAACTTCCACATTTGAAGAGCAAGCCGTTTGATAATCTTCAGCTATATGCCGTTTGCCCGGTAGAGAGCGAACAAACAGACCAAAAAATTAACGAAAACAAAACACCCGAGCTATTTTTCTTTGGGTAACGTAAGTAAAAAACAAACAAAAAAAACACAAAGTCAAATTGAAGTCTTCGCTTCGCTCATCCAACAAAGATAATCGTTTCTCTTGAAGCAAATTACAATCGTGTTTTAGTCTTAAGAAATTGTTTCGTTATTTACAAGAAATCCGATATACTGATTGGGTAGTAATATTTTATTGGCCTGTCACAATGAAGTTTCTCCTTTTGATTGGTCGCCGTAAGGATTATTACGGTCGGGTTGGTACGTCGTAAGAATTTTGTTGTTGGTTTTAAGCGCTTTTAACAATTTCTTAACACTAAGACAAAAACACGTAAGTTCTATCCCCTTATAACTACACCAATTAGTGGGAACTGGACCTTTCGTATGTCAAAGTATATTTGGGTCTGATTACATGTTTATTATAAATGCCTTTCTTTCACACAAACAATCCAACAGAGTTTATCGTGTCTTTCATAAAAATAACTACGTACTATCACTTGCTATTCGCTGTGGAGCGACTGTCAGATTTCGAACAGTAGAACTGTAAAATAAATCACTCTTCTGTTAGAACAACCATACTGTGGATACCGGAATCCACTCATCTGTTAGAACAACCATACTGTGGATACCGGAATCCACTCATCTGTTACAACAACCATACTGTGGATACCGGAATCCACTCATCTGTTACAACAACCATACTGTGGATACCGGAATCCACTCATCTGTTACAACAACCATACCGTGGATACCGGAATCCACTCATCTGTTACAACAACCATACTGTGGATACCGGAATCCACTCATCTGTTACAACAACCATACTGTGGATACCGGAATCCACTCATCTGTTACAACAACCATACTGTGGATACCGGAATCCACTCATCTGTTTCAACAACCATACTGTGGATACCGGAATCCACTCATCTGTTACAACAACCATACCGTGGATACCGGAATCCACTCATCAGTTACAGACAGTGAAACAAAGTGTTTATTCATTGCAAAAGCCGAAGAGGACCCTAAATGTGAATACATATGGCAATTATTTTACAAAATATTAGTATGTTAAAATTGAAGTTATCCAAGAGTTAAAACTTTGTCTGTTAAATACACAATTCAATATTTACAAAATCCATCGCTACCGAGACTTAAAACAATTTTTTCCAAGTGCGAATTATTGCGCAATTCTTGAATTGTTTAAAATATTATAAATTCCACCTACGGGTGAGTTTCCCGGATTATAAAATTGACACATTTTCTATCAGTTCCCATTTATCGACGCCATCTTTGTTTTGCTGTCCGGTTAGCAAGCAGTATGCGATGTGATCATACGGTTTGGGCACTGTTCCAAAGCGTATCAAACAGTTACAAACAAACACGTATGGTTCAAATTAATTCTCGCGTCTTGATCATGTGTGTATCAAATGATTAACAATTACGTTTAATAGTATGTAAACAACCCGTTGTGTACACGGCAACCCAATCACATGTTTATACTGCGTCAAAGCTTTGCAAACGTGCGTAAGTATGTGATTGAATTCCAATCCATTGGCTAGGCAAGTAAAGAGATTTTGTATTGGGAAATAAATAACAAATAAGGATTTTAAATTTAATTTAACTTAACATATTTTTTCATTGTATAATACTACTTAATGCCCACTTTTTTTAGTACTACTTTTTAGTTAAAGATCGAAATACAATTTCGAAGTGTTTGCACAGAAGCAAAGGGGGATACTGAGCTCAGTAAACTTGTCGTCGGGATTATGTATCAGGTGTACTTAATGGTGAGGTGGTTAGTTAATTATTGTTTACACAATCTAGGAGGTCCCGTTCGCAAACAAGTCCCGACTCAACGCCTTATTCACCAATCTAGTTAGTTTCTATCGCTGGTGATTTCTTAAATGTTTCTTAAATATTTACACACCCTAGTACACATACAAATTATTTAATCCAGGGAGCGTAGCGACTGAGTGTCTCCATTCAACTCAAACGGCACTCATACTGTGAGTCTGTGGGTCTGTCTGTCTATCTGTCTGTACATCGAAAATCAGCCGAATCGCTGAACAGATTGCGCTGAAATTTTAAACAGACATCCGGTACGAGTTTATTAAGAACTGCTTAGAAAATCAGCTAGATTCATTGAGATTTTAACCTACAAGAAATAATAAATTGAAAAATAGGTTGCTAATGTGTAGAAATTATTTTAACGACAATGGTTTTGATTTTGGAAAAATATTTTTTCTTTGTTATTTGCCTGGCCATGTAATGTGCCGTGCCCAAGGTTTATCGAATCATTTGCACGCTCAAGGTACCCCCAAATTCCGCTCGGAGATAGAGTAAACCTTGCAATATTTACACGTATTTTGTACTGGCTATGTTTTCCATAGTATTGTCACAGATGATAGATTACACTGCGTTATATGCAATTTAAAACATGTTTAATAATTTTTAAAATACAATCTAGAAATTAAAAAAATCATTTCCGACCAGACGATTGAACCCACGTCTCCCACAATTCGGTTATAAGGGCACCTTAGCCAACTAGACTAGGAAAACGCCAAAGTCGTTGTTAAGACCAGTGAGAGAGTCTTGTGTTGAGTACCCGGGAACATTTGCATTTACAATTGATAATTATATTGGTATAAATAATTGGGTTTTTGAGTTAAGTTGGTATAAGGGCGCTTAAACTGTAAGGATATAATGCTCCACTCTAGCGTGTGATAGGCTAGGGAGGCCTAAGGTAAGGGGAAGAAAAGGAATGTTACCTGGTACTCAATACATCGCTCGCTCACTCGTTTAACAACGACTTTGGCGTTTTCCTAGTTATTATTCTTTTAGTTACTACAATGCAGATGGCTTGAAAATGACAGAAATTAAGTTTAAAGTTTGCTTTAATTTGTTTGTTGTATCAGGCACTTTACCACATGTATTTTCATCAAACATGTCGAGCAGAAAATACAAACTCATCTAGCCCGGCACCTCCACCAAAAGTGAAACGAAGTAAAGTACTATCTCGATATTTCAGAATTGTCTCAACGCGTTTAGGTCGTAGTCAAAATGTGAGTGTATGTACGAAGATTCGATATAATATGGATAAAAGTTGATCTGTCAATTTCTGTCAATTCATCGAGCAACGTTAATTCTATTCCCAAATAAGATATTAGTTTCTGAAGTTGTCCTTCTTCACCTCATGTTAGCATTAGCACAAGGGCCTTAGTATATTCGTTACCAAGCATATAAATGAACAGTTAAAAGTTGTGCTAGTAAGAGAATTCTCTATTACCAAAACTAATATTCTTATTAGTAATAAAAATTTAAAATTTAATATCCTCTAAAAGAATCAATTTTTTAATTTGTTGAAAGCCACAACATTGTGTTTGTGAATGGTGAACACAATGGATGTTTTTCGTTATGCCTCATTGCTCTCATTGTAATCGGTTAATGTAAGTTCATAATTTTTATATGGATAAGCATTATGCATGACCTGGAAAAGTAGTTGGAAATGTAGTTGCATAGTTATCTTTACATTTTTTTTAAAAATCACTGTTAAAATATCTCTGTAATTACATTTTATCTTTGGGTTTCTACATTAGAAACCCAAAGATTCTATAGATCAACACTTAATAAATAATAAAAAAGCAAATGCTTGTGAATTTGTACGTATAGGCTCTACTTTTAATATTTTTACTTAAACATGTACTTAAGTAAATAACGTAAGCTTTACTTAAATATGTGGGTGTAATATTTACTAAAGGAGCACTCAGACACAGTTTTTTTTAGTGTTTTCTTTCTTGGCACAGTCTCTTTCCCGAACTGCATGGGGCGAGAATTGCTGGAAATTCTTGCGCTCAGGGCATGCTCCGCTGTAAATCACGCAGTGATAGCATCTACACTATGCACCTTAAAAGCGATTCTTTATAAAGTTGAAAAACATGAATTGACGGAAGTAAAAGGAAAATAGAGTAAGTGGTAAAGACGTGAATGTTAGTGATGTGCATGGTTTCCTCCAGCGACTTTTAACCCAATTAAAACCATGCAGGATAATAAGCGAACCTATTTCATGCTATCGTGAAACTAGTTTCTATAAGCTAGAGTAGATTGAGATTGTATTCGTATTTAATTTTATAATTTAATTTTTTTCCCTGGGGTTTAAATTCTAACGCCAAACATTGCTAGTATCAGAAATTGTTTTTATGTTTCTACTCCATGTTTTCAGTGCTGATAAATAACGAGTACAGAGCAAGATGACTTCAATAATTAAAAACATATTTCAAGATGTCACTTATACTGTACAAATTCATAATTACTAGGAAAAGGCTTAAGTCCCGCCGCGTAGATGGATGAGCTTTTTTGTAAGTTTTTAGTTTGCGTAGGAGTAGGACCACTTTTCTTTTGCAAGAACTTTTTGAATGCATTGTAGGTGATTGTTGTCAAGTTTCTATTGTTATCCATGTTAATTGTTATTATAAATCTAAAAAAAACTCATAATAAAACCTTTATTCTATGGATTCTGGCTAACTTTTTCAACTTTTTCTTTCAAAAGGTACTACATCACCACAACCTTAATGTCCATGTGAAATATGAACGTTGTAGCCCCACCCGTTTGGTCAGAATCGGCCCAAATGTCACGAAAATATCGCACTAAAAATCGAAAAAAATCGTAAAAGTACGATATTCATGAGAAATATTTCTTCGATTGTACCCAAAAAACGTGGCACGTCTAATTTCAGAGATTTCGAAGGTCCCCTCCAATTTTCATCAAGATCGCTTATGCCGTTTGCCCGGAATCGTGCGAACAAACAGACAAAAAAAACAAAAAAAAAACAACCGAGCTAAATTTTTGGGGGGGTCAGTGACATTGAAGTCTTCGCTTCGCTCATCCAAATATATAATTCAGTTAAATAATAGAATGGTTAACCTTTGTAAATCTTACAAAATACGATTATGTGCAATAACCTCAAACCTAAAATCATAGTGAGGTAAACTTTTAGGGGACATTAATATTACTACGATTATCACAGACTTTTGGAGTTATTTTGGATAAAACAGTCGTTATTTCATGTTTATCAACGCAACATTTAAACACATCAAATATGAACGATTAGAGAATTTTATTCATAAAAATATGGCGTAATTTTTTTTTTTTTTATTTAAAAAAATATCCGTTGTAGGGTTCATACCAGTTTTCTACGCGTTGACCGTCTCCAATAAGAAAATATAATAGATGTTAACTAATGTGTAGGAATTGTTTAAAAAAAAAAAAAACGAGCGTGAGCGAAACATCGAAGATCTGTAAATTCCCTCTGCTGCGCGAATTTTGGATACAAATTTAAAAACTCGTTTTGTGTCCACCAATTTTGAGCATTTACATATAATAGAAGAAGAACAATCAATAAGTGCTTAGAGATTCATAATAACTTAGAACGTGATCGGCGTGGCGTAAATAAGTTCGTAAGTACTGATTTGATTACAATGTTTGCTCATTTCAAGTAGTGGATGCTAGGAGATGGTTTTGTTTGCATTGTGTAAAGGCTTTGTCACTTCTATTGAGATGTTGTGTTCACCTGGTGGAGCTCAAGCTAGGACCACACTTAGGACTACATAAAAGCCTAACTTCATGATAAGGAATGCATAGCTGATATCGCTGTGTTACCAGCTATGTGGGATCAAAGTGTTTTATATATCCTTGTGTGGGACTCTGCTTATGTTGGACCTGTCGCTGTATAAAGACTAAACCAGTCACCAGATGTATCTATGTACAGGGCTTATCCATAGATTGGTAGGACTCAGATACTCCTGAATATCTTCTTGCAATCGCAAACATGTCATGTATCCGTCGACTAAAGTTTCAATCCTGTTGCCAGACGTCCGATGAAACTTGGATTTCATTCCTTTCTAAAGAAGCGACGAAGAACTTGACTTCACTCTACTGGTATCGCTGCAACTTCAATGATAACATGTCTGAAGCCATAAGTGACAATCTGAAGAACTGAACCGAATTTAAACATGTGCCTAGGAGTAATTATCGTACCTTTCATATTAAATACTTATTTTACCAAAGGTACCCGGGCGAATCTTGAAAATAGAAATACATTCATGATGATACCAGAGTATTTCCCGGGGGCCTCAGGAGACTGTCTGTAGATTTTCTACCACCAAGTGGGGAGCTGTGGAAGACTCAACTCAAGTAGCTACACAAGTTTTGAGAAGGTCTAAATGCAAAGAATTCCCTTCACGCCAAAAAGCCGGTTAGATGCTTCGAGGGCCGCGGAGCGAGTTAGTTAGCCAATGGATAGGCCCACACAGGCTTAAAGAATTAACTCATACAAATTGTTATATAACTTGGACACATCTGTTGAATCTTCAGCATATCACAGATGCGGTACTGACATGTCTGTGTTGTGGGCTCCTGTGGTTTTATCCACAGTTCCAATACAGAAGGACCTGGGTTCAATCAAATGAATGCTTTTGCATTAATGACTGAAGAAAATCTCGGGAAAAACGTTTAGTCAGGTATCAGGAAAACCGTTAGCGGGATTCGAGCCTGTGAACTCCCGAATCAGAGTTTCACGCGTTACGAAGTCGATTTAGTGAATTCATTGCGAAATATAAAAAGGTTTAGTCGTTATTAGTCACTTTTGAAATAGCTAAATCGCAGCGTTTATCAATATCATTGAATTACTTTAAGCCTTAAATCGATTTAGTTAGTCATGTCGGTTTAACTCGTGAGATAAACGTCGTGGTGGTAAGCCAGCAAATAAAGAAAATACACTAGCGCGAAGAAGATTTCAAAGGAAGATTGTAATAAAATGTCAATAAAAGTAAGCTTTAAGCATTCAATATAAGAAAACATTCTGAAATTATTCTAATGTAATATTTCCTCTTCTACTTTGCGTCTATAATGTCAGCTTTAAAGAGAATATGAAATACAAAAATAATATTTAAAATGCTAAAATATTCTCAACATATTTCGAGGATAAATTAACCGGTATAATTTTGAAATGAAAATATAAATGTAAACAGGAGTATCTCGGGTTTACAAACGATGTTATCTTAAATATGGTAATTAGGAGTTAACCTGAAGTTTCGAACTTGTTTTTTTATATACTTATTAAATGAATATTGATGTAAATGTAGTACACTTTACTGTAGTAAAGAAAATGTTGTGTGTGTGTATCAAAATTAAAAATGGCAAACAAAATCATCAATATCTCTAAATAACATTATTTTGAATCGATAGCGATTTAGTCTCTTGGAAACTTAATTGTCTTATCCATCTCTTCGAATTTTCAAGGGAAGCACTAACTCTATCTGTTCCTTGCTTAAAAATAGTGATCAATTATAGAGTCTCCTCCACTTTGTGACATATATTTTATAAGGTACCTACTAATTGGAAGGTAATTGGTCAATTATGTAGTAAGACGCAATTGGGGTTGACGTACTCTACACTTCGTCACGAACTGAACGCTTGTAATTGTTAATTGACCCCAAAACAATGGTTCGGAAGAAAGAGGGCAATTGAATGCACCAGACGCTGAGGACGTAATTGCGTCCGTATCGAGTCCTGCGCAGAGACGAGACACTAACGACCAGACACTCAACACAACGAGCCACGTTCTTCAACACCGAAACACGTTCTTGGTGCTTGGTCTACCAATAAACGTATCAGCCATACAATGTAGG
Source organism: Sweltsa coloradensis (assembly GCA_024449915.1). Taxonomy (NCBI): domain Eukaryota; kingdom Metazoa; phylum Arthropoda; class Insecta; order Plecoptera; family Chloroperlidae; genus Sweltsa; species Sweltsa coloradensis. Next base: position 134,211 of record JAMZAV010000270.1, read on the forward strand.
CCTACCATATGTTTTAATAATAAACAAAAGTAGACCAACACACTTGCTAGAATGCCCAACGTAGGTTTGGATCAGAACAATAATATAGAAGGTCGCCGGCGTTCCCTTGGGCTCATGCACGAAGCATTCCCGGTTAATATCTTCCTTCCATAAAATAATAACGTACATAATATTTATGAAAATGTTGTTCATTAAATTCTTAATTGTGTTGAGTTTTACCTGTATTATAACACTATAAAAATGACCAAGCTTAAAATATCCTTTGCTTGTGTATACGTTTAACGTTCAAATACACTAATTCTTTCGCAAATACTACACAAATATTACAAGTTGTAAAAAAATGTCAACATAACAGTACATATAAAAACATATATTTGTTATGCCTTTATAATGCCTGACATTATGCGTCAACGGTTTTAATTTATAAAGCAATAAAGGCACTCATGATAATGATGGTTAAAACAAAGAACGATTAGACTCGATGTACATGCAGTCATGGAGCTAGAAACTTGAAATCCTAATAATGTTTTACCAATGAATGAAACCAAAGTGTTTCAGGTAGAGGATAGAGACAATGCCTCATAATATTGTCTAAAATAAAATATATAATCTAATCTTAATACATGAAATACAATATTTATATCTTACCGTAAAGAAACAATGTAGGTAATTGTCACAGATTTCCGGTGCAGATTGAACATATTATCGTGTAGCGTGGATGTGTTTATAAACAAACTAAAATAAGGCGAAATCCGTTTAAATTATGTATCACAAGTATATACATGCGAGTTCATGCAGACGCAGGTATAGCTTATGCGTAACGCGCGGACGTCCCTGATTTGATACCAGACACTGGTGGTCCTTGATTGAAAGTATTTAAATTTTTTTCTTGTAAATGCAAACTTTAAGGAAATAGAACTTGGACATTCCCTGCATAGATACTAAAACCCCAAATACCTCCTTGTACACATAAAGAAGGGCGTGAATGTATTGGTCGTCATACATGGGTGTTTGAAGGCTAATTTAGTTCAAAATTCCCCTAAAATGCTCTATAAAATTAAATGTCAATATTGACAGAATATTAATTGTACCGTGTTTGCATTCCTGTCATCATCGTTCTTGCTCTGTTTGTTAAACTTGCCTGTGTGTGTTTCTCCCTACTTCTTTCTTCCGTGTTGTGAAGTAAGTTCAAGGTAACTCTCTCTTAGCTGAACTATACATTATTGAGCATGTATTTATTTGCCTTCAAAAGTGATGAAACATTGTTGTTTGACTGGTCGCAATAGGCTTTATGTTTGGCCAACATAAACAAAACTGTATACACACATAGGTTGTTTGTTTAATCTCCAAGTTTGATAATTGAACAAGGGTGAACCAATGGAAAGTTATGCTTACACTTTGATACCCTATCGCATATATTTGTAGCTGTATAACTTACTAACATAGGGAACATCTTATAAATTACTTTAAAATCATTACCATAAACTGACGTTTCTCTCATGTTTTGATAATAAATTTTCTTAATCAATTGGTAATGATGATAATGATAATGATAATATTAAGTAAATTTAAGCAACCAATTTGCTATCGTTTAAACACAATAAAATCACAAATAAAATCACAATAGCTACTAACATAGGTAACATCTTATAAATTACTTAAAATCATTATCATAAACTGACGTTTCTCTCTCCTGTTTTGATAATAAATTTTCTTAATCAATTGGTAATGATGATAATGATAATGATAATATTAAGTAAATTTAAGCAACCAATTTGCTATCGTTTAAGACAATAAAATCACAAATAAAATCACAATAGCTACTAACATAGGTAACATCTTATAAATTACTTAAAATCATTATCATAAACTGACGTTTCTCTCTCCTGTTTTGATAATAAATTTTCTTAATCAATTGGTAATGATGATAATGATAATGATAATATTAAGTAAATTTAAGCAACCAATTTGCTATCGTTTAAGACAATAAAATCACAAATAAAATCACAATAGCTACTAACATAGGTAACATCTTATAAATTACTTAAAATCATTATCATAAACTGACGTTTCTCTCTCCTGTTTTGATAATAAATTTTCTTAATCAATTGGTAATGATGATAATGATAATGATAATATTAAGTTAATTTAAGCAACCAATTTGCTATCGTTTAAGACAATAAAATCACAAATAAAATCACAATAGCTACTAACATAGGTAACATCTTATAAATTACTTAAAATCATTATCATAAACTGACGTTTCTCTCTCCTGTTTTGATAATAAATTTTCTTAATCAATTGGTAATGATGATAATGATAATGATAATATTAAGTTAATTTAAGCAACCAATTTGCTATCGTTTAAGACAATAAAATCACAAATAAAATCACAATAGCTACTAACATAGGTAACATCTTATAAATTACTTAAAATCATTATCATAAACTGACGTTTCTCTCTCCTGTTTTGATAACAAATTTTCTTAATCAATTGGTAATGATGATAATGATAATGATAATATTAAGTTAATTTAAGCAACCAATTTGCTATCGTTTAAGACAATAAAATCACAAATAAAATCACAATAGCTACTAACATAGGTATTTTCTTATAAATTACTTAAAATCATTATCATAAACTGACGTTTCTCTCTCCTGTTTTGATAACAAATTTTCTTAATCAATTGGTAATGATGATAATGATAATGATAATATTAAGTAAATTTAAGCAACCAATTTGCTATCGTTTAAGACAATAAAATCACAAATAAAATCACAATAGCTACTTACATAGGTAACATCTTATAAATTACTTAAAATCATTATCATAAACTGACGTTTCTCTCTCCTGTTTTGATAATAAATTTTCTTAATCAATTGGTAATGATGATAATGATAATGATAATATTAAGTTAATTTAAGCAACCAATTTGCTATCGTTTAAGACAATAAAATCACAAATAAAATCACAATAGCTACTAACATAGGTAACATCTTATAAATTACTTAAAATCATTATCATAAACTGACGTTTCTCTCTCCTGTTTTGATAATAAATTTTCTTAATCAATTGGTAATGATGATAATGATAATGATAAAATTAAGTAAATTTAAGCAACCAATTTGCTATCGTTTAAGACAATAAAATCACAAATAAAATCACAATAGCTACTAACATAGGTAACATCTTATAAATTACTTATAATCATTATCATAAACTGACGCGTCTCTCTCCTGTTTTAATAATAAATTTTCTTAATCAATTGGTAATGATGATAATGATAATGATAATATTAAGTAAATTTAAGCAACCAATTTGCTATCGTTTAAGACAATAAAATCACAAATAAAATCACAATAGCTACTAACATAGGTAACATCTTATAAATTACTTAAAATCATTATCATAAACTGACGTTTCTCTCTCCTATTTTGATAACAAATTTTCTTAATCAATTGGTAATGATGATAATGATAATGATAATATTAAGTAAATTTAAGCAACCAATTTGCTATCGTTTATGACAATAAAATCACAAATAAAATCACAATAGCTACTAACATAGGTAACATCTTATAAATTACTTAAAATCATTATCATAAACTGACGTTTCTCTCTCCTGTTTTGATAACAAATTTTCTTAATCAATTGGTAATGATGATAATGATAATGATAATATTAAGTAAATTTAAGCAACCAATTTGCTATCGTTTAAGACAATAAAATCACAAATAAAATCACAATAGCTACTAACATAGGTAACATCTTATAAATTACTTAAAATCATTATCATAAACTGACGTTTCTCTCTCCTGTTTTGATAACAAATTTTCTTAATCAATTGGTAATGATGATAATGATAATGATAATATTAAGTAAATTTAAGCAACCAATTTGCTATCGTTTAAGACAATAAAATCACAAATAAAATCACAATAGCTACTAACATAGGTAACATCTTATAAATTACTTAAAATCATTATCATAAACTGACGTTTCTCTCTCCTGTTTTGATAATAAATTTTCTTAATCAATTGGTAATGATGATAATGATAATGATAATATTAAGTAAATTTAAGCAACCAATTTGCTATCGTTTAAGACAATAAAATCACAAATAAAATCACAATAGCTACTAACATAGGTAACATCTTATAAATTACTTAAAATCATTATCATAAACTGACGTTTCTCTCTCCTGTTTTGATAATAAATTTTCTTAATCAATTGGTAATGATGATAATGATAATGATAATATTAAGTAAATTTAAGCAACCAATTTGCTATCGTTTAAGACAATAAAATCACAAATAAAATCACAATAGCTACTAACATAGGTAACATCTTATAAATTACTTAAAATCATTATCATAAACTGGCGTTTCTCTCTCCTGTTTTGATAATAAATTTTCTTAATCAATTGGTAATGATGATAATGATAATGATAATATTAAGTAAATTTAAGCAACCAATTTGCTATCGTTTAACACAATTAAATCACAAATAAAATCACAATAGCTACTAACATAGGTAACATCTTATAAATTACTTAAAATCATTATCATAAACTGACGTTTCTCTCTCCTGTTTTGATAATAAATTTTCTTAATCAATTGGTAATGATGATAATGATAATGATAATATTAAGTTAATTTAAGCAACCAATTTGCTATCGATTTAGACAATAAAATCACAATAGCTACTAACATAGGTAACATCTTATAAATTACTTAAAATCATTATCATAAACTGACGTTTCTCTCTCCTGTTTTGATAATAAATTTTCTTAATCAATTGGTAATGATGATGATCTGTGGAGACTTTAATATTCAAGTGGATTGGCAGCACTACCCCATCCCTCTTAATTCAATCTCAAATCACTACGTCACTGCATTTCTTAACCTATTTTTACAGCAGTTGGTTCCCGAAGCGACTCGAGTAACACCCACAAACAGCTCATTGCTGGACTTGTTCCTGTGCAACGACCCATCAATAATAAAGTCGATAACAGTAATTCCGGGTATAAGTGACCACCTAGCGATCAGCGCCACCCTCCAAATAACAATGCCGAAAATTAAGAAACTAAACGTCGAGGTGCTGAACTACAAACATGCAGACTGGGAACTTCTAAATACATTATTTAAAGACCACATGCCAACCCTCTCTTGGGGTGCGTCAATAGATGAAGCCTGGAACACATGGGTGGAGTGTTTCTGGTGGTGCGTTCACAAGGCTATCCCAACTACAAAAATAAAAGGTCAGCGTCGCCCACCCTGGATGACTGACACTATTTTAAAACAAATACGCCTTCGCGATCACTTGTACAGAAAATGGAAATCGTCCCCGAGTGACGCAAACTGGGAACAATACAGATTAAATAGAAACAAAACCAAGGACACTGTTAGAAATGCTCACTCAAATTATATATGGCGGTTAGGTAGTGAAAAGAACTCGAAAGGGCTGTGGAAATACGTTCACTCTAAAAAAGGCAGCGCTGCCCCTTTTTTCTTCAATATCAATGGGGTTAAGGTAACCGATGCTACTGACATTGCAACTGCGTTCAGTAAAAAGTTCAAGAGCAACTTTTCTCCTCCTGCAACTAAAGTAGATCTGGGCTCCACCATTCCCCCAAGCAACAAAAAACCAGGCATCCCCTTATCAAATATATATGTATCGAATGAGGAAGTTCTCCGGGTACTCCAGCGTCTACGGGACGGATCGGCAAGTGGTCCCGACAAGATTCCTTGCCGCATTCTCCGGATGTGCGCCAAGTCAATTGCTCCCTCATTAGCTTGCATATATAACACATCTCTCGCTACCGGAACTGTACCACAACAATGGAAATCAGCCAACGTCGTACCGACCTTCAAGTCAGGTGAGAGGGAAGACATTAATAACTATAGACCGATCTCCCTTACATCAGTGGTCTGCAAATCGTTAGAAAGAATAGTAGCTCATCACCTTGTTCGCCATTTTGAACTGTCAAAATACATTAATAGTAACCAACATGGGTTCATCCGCCAACGGTCCTGTGTTACGATGCTAACTCAAGCAATTGACATGTGGCAGTTCTCACTGGACAGTGGTAAGTGTAAACAGGTAGATGTTGTCACGTTGGACTTCAGTAAAGCGTTTGATCGAGTCCCACACAAGCGATTACTCTTGAAGTTAGCCAACTTGTATAACGTAAAGGGAAATCTCCTGTCATGGGTCTCGTCTTTCTTGCTCAACAGAAACCAAAGTGTAGTGTATGACGGCGTCTCTTCTCCATATGTTAATGTTAGCTCTGGTGTGCCTCAAGGCTCGGTACTTGGTCCGTTTTTATTTGTTATGTACATGCTAGATCTCCCACAATGTGTAGAATCTGACATATTACAATACGCAGATGACTGTACCTTGTTCAGGGGGATAACGAGCACTGAGGACGCTGCGATACTACAAACTGACCTTGCTAACATTCAACTGTGGTGTGAAGTGAATGAGATGAGCCTCAACCCTCTCAAAAGCTCTGTTATATCACTAACACGCTCAAAATCACCATATGACAGTAAATATATTATTCAAAAGAAAGAGTTAATTAGTTGCAAAAAAATCAAGCTCCTGGGTCTGACAGTCACAGCAGACTTGAAGTGGAATACGCACGTGGAAGCTGTCCGTGCAAAAGCTTCAAGAGTGCTTGGCTTCGTTTCCAGGAGCCTACAAGGATGTCGGCCAAGTGTAGCTCGTTCCATGTACCTGACGTTGGTAAGGCCAATTTTCACATGGGCAGCTCCAGCGTGGCATCCAACAACAGGAACCAACTTGGCTAAGTTAGAATCTCTACAGAATCGGGCTACAAAATTTATTCAGAAAGGTCGTTGTGATGGGGCAGAAGACAGGCTACACAAAAGTCGTATTGACAGCATTGGAAATCTACTTAAACAAATAGACGTTATACTTTTTCAAAAATCTTTAAGGGGGCTAGTTGACATCAATCCATTTCACCGCGTTCAACTGTCTTACAGATCTGTTTTCCGAAAACACTTTGTTTATGTAACTCCTCCCCATGCACGTACGGCAGCATACCAAATGGGATATTTTAATCGGGCTGTAAAGCTCTGGAACTCTCTGCCACCTCATTTCAAGTCAAACTGTAACACTAATCAATTTCATAAGTGGGTCAAAACAATTTTTAGTAAGCCTGAACCGATCAATGAATCTGCATGTAAATCAGAGTATTGTCCGCCTAAAAAAACCATCGAACTATGATAGTTTAATCTCGCTTCTCTCTTAATTGGTATTTTTTTTACTTGTTTCAACAGTTGTTAGTACTATTTTTTTTTTTTTTTTTTTTTTTTCACTGAAAATGCTCTCATTAATAACATCAAAGACAATAATTTAACAATCTTGTATCAATTTGCATCTATTAAATGTATTTCAACTTATATTCCAGCACTCTCAGTGTTGTTTTGATTGTACAATTTGGTAAATCATAGTTATAAAATAGACAATACGAGTAATATAATACAATATCATGTTAAAAAATGTATAATAATAAAATGATATCATAATAACATATACATGTAATTCAAAATATTATTAGTTAATAGTTATTTGTAATACGTATTTGTGTATTTTCTATATCTATCTATAATAGTTATAGCTTATCAATGGACGGGTCCTGTGTTGTGTTGATATCATCATGTATGGTATAGTTGTTATGCATGATGTTGATTATGGGATGTAGGACTGGTCTATGGATAAGACTATAATATAGTGTTGCGTTTGTGGCAAGATGTACAGATATAATAGTTATAATAGTTAGCGTGTCATGTAAATAGTTCTAGAAACTAGAAAGTACTATTAAGAATTAATTGTAAATCTAGCTATACAATGTGGTAGGGCACATTTGTGTAATGGGGCTCTGCCCTTTTCCCTTCCACCATCAAATTGTCATATATGTCTGTATTTGGCTATTTGAAAATAAAATAATAATAATAATAATAATAATAATAATAATAATAATATTAAGTAAATTTAAGCAACCAATTTGCTATCGTTTTAAGACAATAAAATCACAAATAAAATCACAATAGCTACTAACATAGGTAACATCTTATAAATTACTTAAAATCATTATCATAAACTGACGTTTCTCTCTCCTGTTTTGATAATAAATTTTCTTAATCAATTGGTAATGATGATAATGATGATGATAAAATTAAGTAAATTTAAGCAACCAATTTGCTATCGTTTAAGACAATAAAATCACAAATAAAATCACAATAGCTACTAACATAGGTAACATCTTATAAATTACTTATAATCATTATCATAAACTGACGTTTCTCTCTCATGTTTTGATAATAAATTTTCATAATCAATTGGTAATGATGATAATGATAATGATAATTTAAGTAAATTTAAGCAACTAATTTGCTATCGTTTAAGACAATAAAATCACAAATAAAATCACAATAGCTACTAACATAGGTAACATCTTATAAATTACTTAAAATCATTATCATAAACTGACGTTTCTCTCTCCTATTTTGATAACAAATTTTCTTAATCAATTGGTAATGATGATAATGATAATGATAATATTAAGTAAATTTAAGCACCAATTTGCTATCGTTTAAGACAATAAAATCACAAATAAAATCACAATAGCTACTAACATAGGTAACATCTTATAAATTACTTAAAATCATTATCATAAACTGACGTTTCTCTCTCCTGTTTTGATAACAAATTTTCTTAATCAATTGGTAATGATGATAATGGTAATGATAATATTAAGTAATTTAAGCAACCAATTTGCTATCGTTTAGACAATAAAATCACAAATAAAATCACAATAGCTACTAACATAGGTAACATCTTATAAATTACTTAAATCATTATCATAAACTGACGTTTCTCTCTCCTGTTTTGATAATAAATTTTCTTAATCAATTGGTAATGATGATAATGATAATGATAATATTAAGTAAATTTAAGCAACCAATTTTGCTATCGTTTAAGACAATAAATCACAAATAAAATCACAATAGCTACTAACATAGGTAACATCTTATAAATTACTTAAAATCATTATCATAAACTGACGTTTCTCTCTCATGTTTTGATAATAAATTTTCTTAACCAATTGGTAATGATGATAATGATAATGATAATATTAAGTAAATTTAAGCAACCAATTTGCTATCGTTTAAGACAATAAAATCACAAATAAAATCACAATAGCTACTAACATAGGTAACATCTTATAAATTACTTAAAATCATTATCATAAACTGACGTTTCTCTCTCCTGTTTTGATTATAAATTTTCTTAATCAATTGGTAATGATGATAATGATAATGATAATATTAAGTAAATTTAAGCAACCAATTTGCTATCGTTTAAGACAATAAAATCACAAATAAAATCACAATAGCTACTAACATAGGTAACATCTTATAAATTACTTAAAATCATTATCATAAACTGACGTTTCTCTCTCCTGTTTTGATAATAAATTTTCTTAATCAATTGGTAATGATGATAATGATAATGATAAAATTAAGTAAATTTAAAGCAACCAATTTGCTATCGTTTAAGACAATAAAATCACAAATAAAATCACAATAGCTACTAACATAGATAACATCTTATAAATTACTTAAAATCATTATCATAAACTGACGTTTCTCTCATGTTTTGATAATAAATTTTCTTAATCAATTGGTAATGATGATAATGATAATGATAATATTAAGTAAATTTAAGCAACCAATATGCTCTCGTTAAACACAATAAAATCACAAATAAAATCACAATAGCTACTAACATAGGTAACATCTTATAAATTACTTAAAATCATTATCATAAACTGACGTTTCTCTCTCCTGTTTTGATAACAAATTTTCTTAATCAATTGTAATGATGATAATGATAATGATAATATTAAGTAAATTTAAGCAACCAATTTGCTATCGTTTAAGACAATAAAATCACAAATAAAATCACAATAGCTACTAACATAGGTAACATCTTATAAATTACTTAAAATCATTATCATAAACTGACGTTTCTCTCTCCTGTTTTGATAATAAATTTTCTTAATCAATTGGTAATGATGATAATGATAATGATAAAATTAAGTAAATTTAAGCAACCAATTTGCTATCGTTTAAGACAATAAAATCACAAATAAAATCACAATAGCTACTAACATAGGTAACATCTTATAAATTACTTAAAATCATTATCATAAACTGACGTTTTCTCTCTCCTGTTTTGATAACAAATTTTCTTAATCAATTGGTAATGATGATAATGATAATGATAATATTAAGTAAATTTAAGCAACCAATTTGCTATCGTTTAAGACAATAAAATCACAAATAAAATCACAATAGCCACTAACATAGGTAACATCTTATAAATTACTTAAAATCATTATCATAAACTGACGTTTCTCTCTCCTGTTTTGATAATAAATTTTCTTAATCAATTGGTAATGATGATAATGATAATGATAATATTAAGTAAATTTAAGCAACCAATTTGCTATAGTTTAAGACAATAAAATCACAAATTAAATCACAATAGCCAATATCATAGGTAACATCTTATAAATTACTTAAAATCATTATCATAAACTGACGTTTCTCTCTCCTGTTTTGATAATAAATTTTCTTAATCAATTGGTAATGATGATAATGATAATGATAATATTAAGTAAATTTAAGCAACCAATTTGCTATCGTTTAAGACAATAAAATCACAAATAAAATCACAATAGCTACTAACATAGGTAACATCTTATAAATTACTTAAAATCATTATCATAAACTGACGTTTCTCTCTCCTGTTTTGATAACAAATTTTCTTAATCAATTGGTAATGATGATAATGATAATGATAATATTAAGTAAATTTAAGCAACCAATTTGCTATCGTTTAAGACAATAAAATCACAATAGCTACTAACATAGGTAACATCTTATAAATTACTTAAAATCATTATCATAAACTGACGTTTCTCTCTCCTGTTTTGATAATAAATTTTCTTAATCAATTGGTAATGATGATAATGATAATGATAATATTAAGTAATTTAAGCAACCAATTTGCTATCGTTTAAGACAATAAAATCACAAATAAAATCACAATAGCTACTAACATAGGTAACATCTTATAAATTACTTAAAATCATTATCATAAACTGACGTTTCTCTCTCCTGTTTTGATAACAAATTTTCTTAATCAATTGGTAATGATGATAATGATAATGATAATATTAAGTAAATTTAAGCAACCATTTGCTATCGTTTAAGACAATAAAATCACAATAGCTACTAACATAGGTAACATCTTATAAATTACTTTAAATCATTACCATAAACTGACGTTTCTCTCTCATGTTTTGATAATAAATTTTCTTCTCAATCAATTGGTAATGATGATAATGATAATGATAATATTAAGTAAATTTAAGCAACCAATTTGCTATCGTTTAACACAATAAAATCACAAATAAAATCACAATAGCTCTGCATGGGTACGAAGCCAGTATTCGTCTCTTCCTGACGGATCTCTTTGAAAACACCTTCAGCGAGGGTGTTAGATGGTGGGATTTGAACCCACGACACTCGGACCCCACCCTAGTGAGGTAACCACTGAGCCATCGCTCTCGATAATGACTCCGGTTTACCACGCAAGGCAAGGCGCGCTGCAAGGACTAGGCTGACCAGAGCTTTGTGCGTAGCGGCTTAAGGGTAGTCGTGCATGCGTCCCCGGTATAATACCAAGCTTTGGCCAATAACACTAGCGTTATATCTACGACGTAATTATTATTAGGCGAGACGGGGCAAAGCTCGAGGGTATTAGACTAGCGAGGTGGCGTGTGCGTGTGCGTGTGCGTCTTCCACTGCCTTAAGGCCCAGCGTGTAGCAGCTAGAATAATGCACCAGCAGAAACACTTTCCCCTAAAATTATTTTTTACTACATATTCCAGACCAAAAACCAAAACTAAAATTAAAATTAAAAATTAAACCTTATGACTGTGTTATTACACTTATTTTTAAGCTCTTTGATCCTGAAATTGGTGAAAATTTACAATTTGGTAAATTTCGAAATTCGTTTTTAACTTGCTTGTCTCTATATTTTTGCGTGTTCGAGTGAATATTTGTGCATTTTTTTTAAATAAGTATATACCCATTTATTAAAAAAAACTACACCCCTTCTTCGCAATCAGCATAATTAATCACTTACCAAAATTTAAAAAAGGATATAGGCTTACGAGTTCGTAAATAATGGCCAGTATTTTTCCTCCATTCATCCTACAAGGTAACGGGGCATACATATATCCGCTGTTATTAAATAAAATAAAACATAAATAAGTTATTACAGTCTATACTTCTCAGTCACATAATTGATTTTCAGTGGGGGACATTAATATCAAGTTTTAGGCGCCGACACCATCGACGAGCGAATAATGAATTGAACAACTATAGACCGGCATAATAAGTAATAAACACCGATCAATCAAACTGGACACGATTCCACCCGCGGACAGTACCAGAATCAACAATATAATTTTATGAGAGATATTTGCCTAAAATTTTACAAAGTTTACAGTTTTACAGTTTTTTTTACACATTTCGTAAACCCAATTTTCTTTAGCGCAACATAAATTGTTTGAAAGCAGGTCACACTTATTGGGTAGATAGCTGTTCCTAATTCTCGCAAAAGTAATCTAGTTGTTCAAATGCATTAAATTATTGATCTACCGGGTATTTTTCACAGTTTAGGTTAATCTTAACACCATTGGTTATTATTTTATTGGTATTATTTATACTTATATTTTAGTATTATTCATTGTTATTTTAGTGTCCACCCACTCAGTCACATAACACATTTTCAGTAAGGAACTTTAATTTAAATCAGACCACGCCAACCCTGTCGGCGCCGACGCCATCGAAGAACACACAATGACTAAGTTGAGACTGGTATTTTAAATAGGAAACACCGAACGAATCCACCCGCGAGCGACCCTAGAATCCACAATAATTCGGATCAACCTTAGGTTGTATTATGTACCTCGTTGCTACAGGAATGCACCATTGTTACCGTTTACACATTCCCAAGACAAGAATTGACGGACTTAAGTCCCTCTGAAGTTAAACATCTTACTTCTGTATGTGGTGGGATTCGAGTCCGCGACCTTCTGGGACACAGACCAAGGTTTAATAATATACATATAATCAAGGAAGAAAACGAAAAGTTTTCATGAATTGAACAGTAAACAAATATCGAACACGGTTTTATGTGTCCTAGTCCTAGAAGAAATGTTTTTTTACGATACGACTATGCAGTCAACACAGTCCCTCAGATTTGATTTACATGAAAATCACCATGGGCATAAAACAACGTATTTAATAATGCAACGTTTTCCTCCAGGGCTGGGCCGTGTATAATGCAAACACAGACCAGACAAACCGTATCAGACTAAACAGCTACAGTTTCGAATGAACAACTTTCCTGGAGAGTTTCTTAAGAACAATCGTCGTCACGTTGAAATTCACGAGACCTTAACATGTTAAGGAACACTGCTGTACAACGTTGTGATTATTTGTTCCACATAGAGTATGCTCAGCATATGAATGTCCACTTAATATAATTGGCTGAAGAAATATTTGAGAGATTAATTAAACTTTATTCGGTAATGGTCTTTTTTATAATTTTTATAAACATTTGACAAAAGTTTGGTGTAAGGATGAAAATAACGATGTGTTTAGACTTTAGATATGCAATATTCTTAATTATTCCATAAGTACCTATCACAAATATTATATGTAAGAAAATGTGATACACTGTTTCAAAGAGTGACCATTTTAATGCATTCATTAGATCTTAATTAGAGCAAACGAGTTTTTAAATGCTTTACGTCTATCTTTCAACAAAATTTGCTATCATAACGCAATTAAAAATGTAATTATCATTGTGGCCAATCAAAATATAATTGATTAAAGTGGTTATTTCATCTTTGCTAAGTTAATTCTAAAAGAAAATAACCTTATCAGACCGTTAAGAATACTGTTACCGATTCAATGATACGAAATATAATATATTCAACGCCAACGACATTGCACTTGAATACGATTGACAGAGACACGTGGTAAACTTCGGTGACATTTAGTGACTTTGTATTACGAGGAACACGGATCTCCGCTCAACTCTATTAAGTATTCATTACGACCGTGTGAGGCGCTGTCATGGTTACATGTACCGACAAAAGGAAAGTCTTGACAAGTGTTTAGAGCCATATCCTGAACGTGACTCACCATTCCTCGTAATCTATTTATTGCTCAGCCATCTCTCCAAGAGGACAGTTCCCATGTTTCAGACAGATTGAAACACTGACTCTGAAGATTCGAATCTAGGATAATCTTGGATGCCATATTAATTTGCTGCTATTTTTTCAGATGGAGCATTATTATATCCGTTTTTTATTACTATAGGTACGTACGTTTTTGTTGTATATTATTATATACGTACACACTTTATTATTATTTTGAAACCTCAAGGTCAAGTCTACCCTTACTTGGCCTGATTTACACATTTTGAATGGAGACAGGATTATTTAGGAATTTGTGAAACAATGAGAACCATTAGTTCTTGTTGAGTGAGTCGTTTGGAATAGTTGAGTGAAAATAATCACAAGTAACATAAATTAAAACATGATCATGTTGATCAAATTGTGTAAGGCGCAGTTTTTATTATAATTCATACGGTGTAGAAAGCACTTTGCAAACATTGGGTTTGTAATGGAAGTCAAGTGTATGTTCTACAATCGCTGTAGAGGCTTAATCTTAGCGTTAGAGCCTTATGTTATGACGTGTTGCTGAAATATAAGCATGAATTAAAAATCAATGTTTCAATTTGTCAGCTAAACTTGGGATAGTTCGTAAATATGTAAAGTTGTCAACTGGGATAGTATAATGATGAGCAATAACGAGGAACGTCCTTTATTGCGGTGATCTAGATTTTCAAAGCTCGAAAAGTCAGAAGTTTGTGGGTGATTATCCGCGAAGGGCTGCAGGGGAGCTTTTGTGAACGACGAATGGGGAGAAAATGGAAAATGTTCAAAATTCCCTTTTTGATATTTTATGCAATAGTGACTTTGAAAATAATGTGTGGGATGTGGGGATGGGGTTGGTGATTACAGTATTTCACTTTTAGGGGATGGCTAAACCAATAAACTTTCTTTTTGTGGGAATGTCATCGAACGCCATCTCTGGCCATTTCGACCGTTCGCAAAGGTAATTTAAATATATTTTACTGCATGAAAGAGCGTTCATACGTACTCTCATGGTTCCGATCATGCTCGAGAGATAATGTGCACCGTCTATTCCGTGACTAAACTGACTAAACTGAATGTATTCATCTTTAACATATTTCCCGACGACTAGATACTTAGATTATTACGAGCACGAACCTCCAACAATGTATATCGATTTCTTACCAAATTACTATTAACGTTTTGCATAAACGCTGCGTTTGCTGCACATTCACCTCCCGATGTGGACTGTGACAACGTTAGAGGGGCTGTATGATTATAATTCTCGTTGACTAACATTTACGCTCGGAGGCCAAGATTCCCTTATCTCTTAGTTTTATCGCACACATTGTCACGATTAAACTTTGTTTGAAACAACATTAAATCCTAGATTGACATTTTTGTGGGTGATGCGATCGCATTCATCGTAACGTAATGACAATACTTACGCTTTCACGTGCTAGAAACTACGAACACCTTCGTACCCTGTATTCAAGGACTTGATAGGATTACCAATGATTGATGGATGAACGTTTATGTGTTCGCAATTGAACAAAATATTGGTGTATGTAACGTTTAGATTGAAACAAATCTGACAGTTTATTGAATTTACCATTCCATAAAATGCTAGAAGTGTTGCCCGCCCCCTTGAAAGGTAATATCTGGAGCGGTGGATAATATCAAAACATCATATTGATCATATTATATCAATATTATTGTTATTATAGTCGTTACAATATGATGATAATGAATTAACCAATGTTTATAGATAACAAATAATTTATCACAATCAAGTAGAGAATTGTACAAAAATGTTAACGTTTTCTAAAACTGTTATCAAAAACAACAGCGCTAGCAGATCAATAAACGTTCGCTTTTTAGCTTCCAAGGTAGAGATATTTTGCCTAGGGGTATTGTTACGCCTAAAACATTATTCAAATTCAAATTCGTTTGTTGAGTTTAGGTAATGGTTTTCTGTTTCAGTCAAGTTTTTGCCCTACTAAAATAATGCGTTGTTATTGAATTGTTTTGCGCCAAATATTGACCAAAAAATACTCAAGATAATTCCCATTTTAAATAAAATTTACAGAATACTTAATTTTTGTGGATGAACGCGTTACTGGAGTCGAGTTACCAAGACCGCGTTATTATTCTTTGTACTCTAAATAAAAAGTAATTGAACAAAATTCACAATAGTATAATATTACAACAATAATGTACAATAAGACAATATTTGTGATGAGTATTATTATTTAAATTATTTATCGGTGCAATACTAGAAAAAGTTAAGATAATTGACTAAAACGAAAACCTAAATTAATAAACTAACAATGTTATTAACTATGAAATGAGCCAACTTGCTCTATGTTATTTTCTCAAGGCTACACTTCACATTCCAGTGTATGTTAAAATTAAAAGAATTAACATTTAGAGATTTTTACAAATTTTAAATCTTTCGTGATAAATATCCTGCATTGATCTAGTCTCTATTATTTTATTGTTTTGACATCGATGTGAATGTAGACGATACGAGGCTGAATTATATCAATGTTGATACCGCTAGACGTGACGAATCGAGGCGCTGCAGCTGCACTAAGGATTGAAACCTAGCCATGGTTGACCAGGCCAGTGCCTAACGGACCACGGCCACTAAGCCGCGCTCTCCAGCCTAAGTCGGGCGTCAAACACGATGACCAATCACAAGGTGAGTAGCTCTCCGGAGCTCGAGTGCTGTGCTTTGTGATTGTTCAGTCCACGTAGCAATGTCACAGTTGCAGGTACCACACTTGCAATACTGGATGTGTACACATCATCGACCCTAAGCAAATCAAGGGGCTGGTTGTATCTACTACACCCAGATGCTTCTGGTCAAGGGTTACATGGACTCTGTCAAGTGTCATTCCACAGTGAGGCGGACATTAGTACAAGATGAGTTGGTTTAAACGAGCGTCAATGTGTTAATCATGATAAACAAAATTGCTGTTTTGACAGCTTCAATGTCATTGTGACACTGGTCATTTGCGTACTAATGTTGAAAAGTTCAGGAATCTAATTTTTTATCTTAACCAAACAAATTGTAAAGTGTATTGTTTTTTTTGTCGTGCGTTCTTTGACTGACTATTTATTTTGTATTGTAATTGTTATGTATTAAATGTGTTTATTTATTTGAGATTTATATTAAATACAGTCGTATTTAGATTCTACGCACTCCACATAGCTGACTTTAACTTCGTAAGTGTGGTTATTTCTAGTTGAATCGTCAGAGTACTAAGGTTTATTTGTTACGCTTACGTTTATTTTTTATTTGTTTTTTTTTTTTTATATCTGTCGTATCAGATGTCTACGACTCCACGATATACGCCTGACCTTACTTGAAGGTGCGATTTAGTTTAACGGTTAGTCTAAGTTATTGTTTTAATTTGTTTTATTAATAGATAATAATACGTCGTATTAGATCACGACTCCACATAGCTGACTTTAACTTCGTAAGTGTGGTTATTTGTAGTTGAATCGGTCAGAGTACTAAGGTTTATTTGTCCGGCTTACGGGTAATGCTGGTCGCGATGCATGACGACGATTGCCACCAGAGTGACATATGAACTGTCACTGAGCGAGCATTGATTGAGAGAAGTAGCTCCATCGCCAGATATAGAGTGTTGAGCCAGACGGATATGTATTTCCATTGATATCGTTTTAATTCGTGAAATAAAGCAAGCAATATGCTGGTCACGATCTCGTCGGATACGTCACGGACCACAGGGCTGTGCGTGCCCATGTTTTAATCAGGCCCTGCATTGGAGCCACGCAAATAATTAGGCGGATTCAAATACAAATAATTTAAAACGCTGCGCAATAACATAGTAGAACATTAATTTAATTGGTTGGACAATACGGATTGGCAGATGATTGAGTAGTAGCTTACACTTGTTTAATATTTCTTACGATTGTTCTGACATTCTGCATTGTTATTGGCCATTGCTGTCATGTTGTTTAATACCGAAGCTGAACCTTACACAAAAACTCGGTATACAACAATTTCTTGTGACACAGTTCGATTTCCATTACGCTCGCGTAGTGGTCATTACATCTTACTTAGAAGGCCATTTAGCAAATCTCCGCTACAGATAAAACGACGTTAATAATTACATAAACCAGTTTCCAAGCTAGGGGTGGGCTAGGGTGGTTTTAGCCTGTGGTCAAGTGTGGCAGCTAGTCGAGTATCGGCGGAGATTGCCGAGCGGCGCTGGCTGCGTGGTCGTGCGCGGCGCCGGTCCCGACGCGCGGCCCGGTATGGGGTGGGTATCAGTAGGGTTGGAACCGGCATACGGCGCGCCTCGCTCTCACCCATCCCTCGAAAGCATTGGCTTCTGATTACCTACTTGACAGTTGCATCACACCTGTCATTGATCATACATAACTAGACATCTGATTTATAACTAGGTCAAACCATATCTCGGATGATTAATGTGCAAGTAATTACAGTTGTCATGTTCGACTAGTAGAATATTCACGATATGGAACACTTAATGCCAAATTAAACTTTTTGAATTATAAACTGTGTAGTGATTTATTGTGTGTGTAAATATAAGATTATTAACTTGTTTTTGAAAACTGAAATAGTTTCAAAATACTTTCAATTTCAAATACTATCTCAAGTGATTAATAAAACAATAATTTAAAAATATTTCGTGTGATATTCAAAATAAAATTGAATACCAACACCGAGTGAAAGAAGAAAGTTCCCTGTGTGGCGCGTGCTACGTGGGTACTCTTGTACATCGTGTTGTTGTTGTGGGTGTTCTCTGCCGCGCCTCGCGTTGCTCTGAACCTGCATGTGTTAACGGGAGTGTCCGAGTGCGGTGCTATGGGTATCTCCTCCGGTGTTGACCGACGACGATGAACGATGAGAGACCGACGTACAGCTTCCTACATGGCGCGTCTCGCGCGACGCCTCCTGCTCTTCATTCCGTGCGTTATCGCCGTCGTCAACGGGAACGCAGCGAATAAATCCGAGGGTAAGTCTGCATGGCTGGCCACCGCCGAGCTGGTTTATTACCAGAGGATGGGAAATCCTATCACGGTTGGTCTTTTGCGACGACCACACATAAAAAACATTCCCGTAAAAACTCTTCTAGTTTGGATAGAAGTTTTGTTCTGCGCAGCGGATGCCGCATCGTTCGTTTTCGCGGAAAACTTATTCTCTGGAGACAAAACGGATTTTTACTAACATTGAATATATTTTATTTTAACCAAAACGTCCATGAATTCATATACTTGGATTTTAAAATAAAACATTGACTTGTTTGCTTGTTTAGTCTACAATTACTCAATAATATTTGCAAACTCTTACCCCCGATAAATAATTACTCCTCATACATATAACAACATTGTTCGAATTAAAACCATTCCACATCACTGGCGAAATTAATCAATTATTGGAATAATATTCTATACTTGCCAAACACCATTAATTTGTTTTGTGTTCGCCCACTCGTCTGCTTCATAAATGCAGTGCAATTCAAATCATCTCTACGTACAAAAAGTGATGTGTTTATTAGTTGAGAATCAAATTACAATCAAATCGATACTCTGTTTTATTGCATTAGTGCATATACATAGAGGACAGCTAATTTGTCATACGGTATCAGTTATGGCTCTTACATAGAGGCTCATGCATTTGAAGAGCTTTTATATCAAAAGAAACACGTTTCGTATATTTTTTGGTTTGTGTTATATTTAACAGGTCATAAAGAAAATCACAGATTCAACCAATTTATGATCATTTATTGTAATTATTAACTTTGATAAATATTGCATCAATGCAGATAAATAAGAATAACATATTTTTTAAATTTGAGTCTTTGAGCAGGAAATATTGTATTGTTCATGTTAGTATTGGCAGTGGTGCCTTTGTAAAATAATATCGATAAAATATTCATAATGTAATAAAGGTATTTGCAAATGTGATATATTCTTCCAAGACAGCGCGGAAAGAGCCCGTGAAACGTGCTTTCAGTATATTTTATTGAATTTTACATATTGGATAAAATATCGATCATAATCGACCTTCTTGCTTTGGCGGCTTTTCCCAATTTACTGGGGCTCAATATTATGTTGCGAATTGAACGAGAAAGACACGGCCATCAGAATCTTCCAGTCATCAAACCACCACCCTACTCACTACGGGTGACACTGTCACGCTGCCCCCCAACCCCCCTTCGGATATTTACCCGTCCTAATATTTAAATTCTAATAAAGACTCGTAGAAACATCCACCGTCATTGTTCAGCCGGGCTATGGGTTTCGCGTTTCAGACTCGTTCACCGCGTCCCGGTTAAATGGGGCTTCACGTTCCGCTATCTCTATCTTCGCCGCGTTAAGCGGTGATTAACGGGCTTTATTTAACATTTTTGTTGACTTTCTGGCTTTTCCGCGTCATCAAGTAACCTTTCAAAGAGTATAAAGGATTCGCATCTTCAGAGCTCCGTGATTGCGCCACCGACCGGCCGAAGCGTCGCTCTAATTACGCCAATCGCACACACATTACGACGGCGTACTACAAATGAGAAGGGCATAGCAATTTCAGATGGTAATTAGATTCGAAATGGGGACACATTTATTGTTACACAAACGAAATAGTGAAAAAAACATTCACCACACCAAAGGTGAAAACAAAACAATTTATAATCTGAGTCTGACTCTTGGGAGAGGTACTCATTGAAATGATAACGTTTTTAGCATGATAACATATTCGTCTACCTTTTTATCGTGGCTTTGTTTCGTACAGCTTATTCGAAAGATGATGTTTTATACGAAAATAATAAAATGTTTATTTCGAACGTCTATTTTATGTTTTGTAATCTTCTTTAGTAAATAGTAAATTACGCTGTTGTAGTTTTCTCACCAATAGGACGTATTTTTAACTTCGATGATGTTTTAGTATCAAATAAATTAAGTAATATTTATTGACAAATAGGGTCAATCAAAAACATTAAAGTGAATGTCAATTCACAAACACAATCATAGATTTCACGACAAGCGAAGAAGGTTGAAATAAACTAACTTATTTCTGAATGTCCTGTTTTCTTCGGCTACGGGCATGTTCTTTCTACGTAATACTATAAACACAAATATTGTTTACAAACAAAAGTAGGCCTATACATTTTGACTTGTACTACGAAGAACAAAGTTTCAAGTATTTGTGAGGCTGTAATCCTACAATGACCCTTCTAGTCTATAACTAAGAGGCAGGTCAATTCTAGATAATAGTAAGATATAAATAACCAAGTATGTTGTAATATATTTCACAGAGAGATATCCGTAGAAATTTTAAGTTTCTGGGATTTACACTGTGTATTCCCCAATACTTGGTCACAGTGTCACCTTTTCCAAATACAGTTTATTATTATGTTTTTATTTATGTAGTTAGTTGTATTAATTTTGCCTTCCTTTGTAATTCAGTTTTAAGGGTACGATAGCTACCCTTGTGCGTTTGTTATAAGTAAACTGATTTAGATATCTGTTAAATAAATATATAACAATAGCACATCAATACCACGTTTTACATTTATATTTACAAAAAGATTATAGATAACAAAATAACTTGTGTGATGAGATAGGCTCTAAGTTTTATATTGTATAACTTTTAAATCGCATTCTGTTTAAGTGATAGGGGGGCCATCTGCATATTTCTATACCTTTGTAGATAGATATAGGCCCTATAAAATATCTAACGTGTATCGAAAGACAGTCAAAAATGTTGTAAGATAAGTTTAAAATTGTATTTACAATTTTAAGTTGAATTCTAAAATGTTTCATAATGGATTAAGGTTTATGTTAGCGCGGCTTTGGAAACATACATATTTTTGTAAAATGCACGATTGTTGTCTCTGGTATATTCTACACGTAAACTAGATAGTATTAAGTAAACAAATATAAATTTATTTATTTATATGATGGTCTAGGCATACTTCAGAATATTCTTATGCACCTTTAGAATATTAACAATAATATAGGCTGATGATGATCCAGCATGATCGAACATTAATCACACGTTTCACTTACCTCTAACGCACGTACGTAATGTAGTACTTTAAATTGTGCTGACAGAGAAAAACACACAATTAAAACCTAATCGAATCATTCGCATTGCACTGAGTCAAGCGCACGTCCTCAAGGACTGTGTTGTGCAAGTGTTGTGTGGTGTGTCATTGAAGAGCAGACCAATCCAAACCGTGTGTGGTTTGTTATGAACGATTAAATATATCAACATAAGAAAGGTAGTTTACTTACAATGTATTGATTTTGATATTTTAATTTGTAAATTATTTTTCAACTGGGTGACGATTGTAGTAATTAAATATCAATAAAAACTAATTCCAACGAATATTTGAGCTTAAATTGAAAATACTAAACACTTAGAATGCTTGCGAAATAATGCATAGCAGTGTTTTCGCTCCATTACTGATCTATGCTTAACCTAGATCCACGTTATGAGGCAATATATGAAACAAGTTTAGAACAGATATTCAAATAAATCAAATTTATGATTTACGAAGTACAAAACCAATTTTAATTTGTACGAATAATTCAGTGTAGACTCTTACATCGTTTAACAACAAATATTTTGTTGATAATTGAATTCAGTGTAAGTAAAATGATTAATCTTTGTTGATTCCAGCAAAATACTATTAAAATATCTTGGCTTTGCCAAAATTAGGTTAATTAACATATTTTGAAAACAATATAAAAAGCGATTTGGGTTATCTTATTTTCCATTGCTAATTACACAATTAATTGTGATCGTTATTTCCTTGTGTACCAAAAGCTTCCATTAGTTATGCGAGCATGAGACATGTATGCTAAGATAATTAGTGTGTTTAGTTGAACAATGAGCGCGGTTGTTGACGACACACAGTTGGCTTGGGCGCGCGACGCCACTGAGGTTAGGCTGCCGGCGGGCGAGTCGTCAGCTGCCGCCTGGCGCGGGTCGGGCTGATGCTCACGGGCCCTGACGCGCGGCCTCCAGTGGCTGTCGTCCGTTCTCGCCGGCGAAACCAACTTGAGATTTTTACTTTACGACGCTAGACGTTTCACTAGGAAAATGTTGTTAACTTAAAATCATAATAGTTATCTTGGCCTATACACATTCCAAATCGACAAAATATACCACTAACATTATTGGTGCAAAAGTTCGATTTAGATGATTTTGAAGTTAACGATATAAGTTTAAACATCCATATTCAAAATTATATTCAACATAGTATTTATATGAGGAATTATTAGGATTTGCATGAATTCCGTTTCATTACAAAGAAAGTTCCTTCGCAAGATTTTTTAAGTTTTATATATTATCAATACGACATTGATTAGCTACAATAAATGTATATGCAGGCGTTTACTCTATTGCTTTAGTATTAGGTCTAAGTTAGGATAAATGTATCTCTCTCGCATAATGCTTTGATTTTTATATATGACTCAAATCACTTAGAGAATGCGCTAGTAGTATTTCAAACATGGCCGCTAAATAGGATGATTGTTATTGCGTAAGCACAAAATAACACAATGACAAATTGTCAAACTGTCATACTTAGAAGTTTTGAAGAGTTCATTAAAAAGTAACAGCTATTAGTAGTATTTATATTTGTTATTATTAATTGGCATATAGTGTTACATAAAAGAGCGTGGAAATAAATTGGTGTAAAAAATGTAAATAAAATAGAATAACGATGTACTGGTAGCCAGTACACGACACACATTTATAACGTTAATGACCGCATTAATGAGTAACACGAGTAAAAAGTTGTCTTACATGTTCGAAGCTTTCAGTGAGCTTGATATGCTGGAAACGAATCAAGGGTAGGCCTACATTGATCAAGCTTTAGCGTTAGCCCTTTGAAGGCCAAACCAAAAACAGTTTTAATATATTATTATGTTTTGTGTGTGTGACGATTTTGTTTCTTTTCACATTATACTTATTACATTCTTCTTATTTTAACCACTTTTATGTCGAATGTTTTTAAAAGTGAATTCAGAAAATGCCCAGACATTCAAAAATAATATTTTGTATTTCTCTTCAAATATTTGAAGTAACTCAAAGTATGTTATGTTCGCCAATAAAATATAGAGTGATTAGAAAGTACCTTAAACGTGTATTAACTATTTGTTGCGTCATTGGCTGATAAGTACGAAATAAACTTTTCCGTCAAAGGTTTCTCTTGTATCATAGAGGTGAAAGGACCACTCTGCGCGGCTGTTATCTCATTTCCCGGAGTATAGGTCTCATAAAGAGCTGGTTTGGTGGGGTCACCTGGGCTAGCATTCAGCTAATGCTGGGTTTCATTACGCTTGGAGAGGCTCGACAAAACCAAGCCAGGCCGCGCAGCCGCTGGAGAAATGATGAGATGAAATTAACGACCGTCTTATAATTGGATCCGTAGGTTTTCTGCACCTGATCACTGCTCGTATAGAGTTTCAAACTAGTAGGCAACTTTTAGTTACATGTTCATTTTTAACAGTATATTTTACTATTATTCAACCAGAAACGATGACTAAAATGTTATCAAACAAAATTAGGATACAATTTTTCAGTATTCACTCTCAAGTGGAGATGGCGAGTATTTACAAATTCCAACTTCCTGGGCCTAGAAATTCCCCCCTGATCTTAAAAGTTATCATAAACGTTATGTTTCTTTCTTGTTTAAGGACAATAACAAACATTCTCATGCTAATCGTAAGTGATGTTCGTTTTTTTTCTGGAGACGTGACAGACGCCTGACTGACGGACGGACGGACAGTATAGGAGTTTTTCTGCCTGATTGCTCCACATTGTTAGATTATGCAAAACGGCTAAGTGCTAACGTGCTACATTGTTGTTGCGAGTGATTGCTTTTAGTTTAAAACATTGCCTTTTCTACACGAACCTCGCCTGCCTGCAGCAAGTCTTTCACTCACAATCAATATCTCTCTCATGGGTGTGAAGAAATTAAACTATCAACCCGGATTCGTCAGGAAGCTCCAACGAAGCTTTTGAGTTAAAATACATGCACGCAACAGATGTAGTATCGTTGGTATTCTTTGGTAGTTTGTTACAACATTCGATCATATTTATTTACGGATAGTTCATAATGTATTCGTTATAAAAAGTTTTGTAATTTTATATTGGTTTTTCATATTCTATAATATTATTTTCCACAAACCTTGTATTATTTTTTGAACGAGTGAGCGTAGCGAACGGAGTGATCTCCATTCGACTTAAACGGCCCTTATTGTTTTTCTGCGTGCGTGCGTGCGTGTGTGTGTACGTTGAAAATCAGCCGAATCGCTGAACAGACTGCGCTGAAATTTTAAACAGACATCCGGTACGAACTAACTGAGAACTGCTAACAAAATCAGTTAGATCCATTGTGATTTAAACCTACAAGAAATAAAAATGTGATATTTTAAAATATCGATAGCATTTTGTTTAGATTTTTCATATAAAAAATAGGCCACAGCCTTCGATATAAAAACAATTCAAATAGTCACTATCAGTGTTAAATCTTTCAAAGTCATTGTCTGTTCTTTTTTTTTGCAATACGTCATTCTCTAAAACTGTCATTATTCTTGTTTAGATTTTTCAACTAATTAATAATGATGACCATCAACAAGAAGCAGTAAAAAACCGCAGTATATACGCAGTATTACACCGTATAAAGGTATAATTAAAATCGTAGACTAGACCATCCTACTTTATTCTAACTTACGATATGTGTATGCTTAACGTAGGCCTAAGCCGTATGGTCGGGCATAAGGCACAGAGCATGGCTCTGCTAATCGTAAAAGACAAGGAAAGAGTAAGTCCATCTCGCAAACATCAGCTGGTTAGTATAAAAGATAAGTATATATTACTCCCCGAAAAGATGCGACCACTGGCAGTCGTCGTCGGGGACTTCTACCCCTTCCCCGACGACCTCCTTGACGACGACGACCATGATAATACGAACGATGACAAAGACGATGACGACCACGACGTGAGAACCCCCTTTTTTTCTTTCACAGCTACCCGTGGCTTGTTCTGACCAGCATAGGATTTTCCTCCCTATATCACTAAGGCTAGAGTGGCGCATTATAACCGAACGGTTAACGCACCCTGAAACCAAATAAACTAAAAAACATTTTCTCTGTTCACCTATAGGCCTAAATTGTCTTTAATTTTTCATAAGCCTACATTGACGCTGGAGGCAATCGTAGGTCTACACTAGCTCGCCGTCCCATTTAGCCTGGTGTGTATCAGTTGAACAAGGGTATGTGACCACAAATGTTTGTGCAATGATTATACTAGGGAAACGCCAAAGTCGTAGATAGATGAGTGAGTGAGCCATGTGTTGAGTACCCGGGAACATTTGCATTTAAGTTTGATGATAATAATTATATAGGTTGGCCTATAATTAATAGGGTTTTGAGTTGAGTTGGTTTAAGGGCGCGTCAACTGTAAGGCCATAATGCGCCACTCTAGCCAATAATAGGCTAGAGAGGTCTTAGGTAGGAGGAGGAAAGGGAACGTTACCAGGTACTCAGCACATAGCTCACTCACTCGTTTAACAACGACTTTGGCGTTTTCCCTAGTTTAATGTATTGTCAGAAGAAAAATACCATTCTGAGCTTCGCAAAGCTTCAAACTTATTATTCAGTTATTATTGTTGTTATTGGCAAAACACATGAATCATATTATTATGTACAACCGGCGTCAGAAGCAAATCAAGGGCTGGATATTGTAGATACAACGAGACCCCTTGATTTATTTACTTCTGACGCCGGGTGTACGTGCATATGGTAAATAACAAGCTACATGTTATTATTCTTATGCTAGATCAAATACACAGAATTACCATTGAATGATTGCGACGTTGCTCAAGGACATTATTCACATCCGCTGGTCCATACATCCGTTGATCATCTGAATGGAAAAGAAAAAGTGCATTGAAAAATAACAAACCCACGTTTTATAATGGAAATAACGATATGCCAAGAAGATAATATTATATATATATATATATATTCACAGTAAAAACATGTCACAAAGTTGTTCTTAAATAAGGACAATTCATATAACTATAATTATGTTTATAGCTTTGCTTCTAAAATATTGACAACATTGTTACCAAAGTAATGAGAAAAGCAGTGTAACTTGCCAAGAATATATAACTTTCAAAGAGTCATGTTGGCGGGCTTGGAAATAAATTAGGTAAGTTTCTCAATATAAACATTAACTGAACATTAAGCAATTTTGATACGTTACTTCTGGAAGTTGCATTAGTTATTATTTTAAACAAATAAATTAGTAATATACAACAATAAATACGTAAACTTAATCTGAGATAAGAATAAAACACATTCTTTAACAATTATTTCTCATGACTAATGTTTTCGGTCGGACTGAGTCAGTGTAGGTGACACTGGTGATGTAACCGCGGTCGGACTGAGTCAGTGTAGGTGACACTGGTGATGTAACCGATGGTGCTGGTGATTAAATTTGTTTATCTATTTGGTTCATGGATGTCGATTCTTTAGATCTAAACTAAAATAATTTGGTGACGCCATTATTGTTTTAAACTTAAATTGGTCACATTTAAAACACTGTTTGTGCCTGAGTATGTGTTGAGTCTGCGCAAATACCAAGCGTAGCAGCGCACATCATCGTTTCATTTGAGGCTTTCGCAAACCTTAAATAAATTCTAGTTAGGCCGCAAGCTCACCCGACCCCGAGGAAAACATTTCCTTTGAGATTATGTTTCCCTCGCGTGGGAGTTGAATATAAAATGTGCTTCGAATATTCATCCATATACATATAAAATTGAAGGGTATGTCTATAAGGGCAAATAACAATTCCTGCGAAACGGCTTTGCGACCTGCATTGGCACACTAATATAATTTCCATCGTTTTGAATGCCAAACGATATCTGCTCGAGAACGATCGCTCGTTCAGTAATCTGTTTTACCGACCGCTTGAGGCTTCCTTTAGAAAGTTAGTCTCTTCTCATGAACTACACTTACGGTTTTCTACCTTGCGTAGAAGACTTTTTATTTTATGTGGAAAACGAAGTTATAATTTTCAATTTATTTAAAGTCGTGTAACAAAATTTGATGTTGATTCTGCTGAACATTTTTAGAAATAAACTAGGCTTAAAGGCACACGCTTGGTACGAGCATCGCCATGATATCGTATTGCTCGTTTACAGAAACACAAGATTTAAACTCTCATCCCCTTTTAGCGCATAAATATACACATATAGATGTGTTAGAATATTTTTAGCAGTAGGCTTACTTCGTTAATAACCCTTATAGATTCCTACATACGTTGTTCTTTTACAGGCCCACCGTTATGGAGTGTATGTATGCCCCTTCAGATAGGGAGACGGACATTTAATTTTACACGGATAAAACTACAACACAATTCCAAACGTGTTCGGATTACTTATCGCTTATTTTTTATAGTATATCAAGTAAAACATTAAGATTAAGTGTTCCAAAAGAGAATCTTTTGATTTGTTTCTGAAAGCGATAATTCAGGACGTTCTACCGTTCTGGTTGGAGACGATTTCACTATTATCTTATTTATAAATCAAACAATTTTATCAATCAATATGATATGTTGCAATGTTCGCATTGCGAATATCTACAGCGAGAATACAGTGCTCACACAACCGACACACTTCGTGTTATTAACATCGAAATAGATCCAATGACAATATTCTAGCTGACAGTTAAACATAACAGAAACATTTGTTGATTTTGGTTGTGTTTTTTTTAAATGTAAACATTATTGTTGTGAGAAATTAATTGCAGGTCCGGAGGCGTACAAACATAGTGTTCGCGTAAATTGGTAAAACAAAACACTAGCAAAATAGTACAGCACAAATTGCGCAATATTGTTTTTCAGCCAATTTTGCATCATCAAAATGTTACATAATAATTTTATCGGCGAACAAGTTACTTGATTTTCTATGTAATACGTGATTTTGTGTGAAACCTCGTTCCACCGTTAAATTTACACAGCACACATACAATGTTATAAGTTTCCCGGTGAGTTTGCGGTAGCAATGCTAGGAAAAGACTCTCAGAGATTGAATATCGTAAAAGTGGGGAGACTCGGCGAGCGGCGCAGACAGAGATGAAAGATGAACATTAAGCACACTCGGTACAGCTCATTTCATATTGCCTCGAGCCGTTTACATTCTGTAGATTTAGAACTGTTTAAATACAACTCCAGGATAAAATACAAACAATACGGAGCTCTTGGAATGGCACAATTCCTACCGTGTGTGCGAAATATTACAAGAAAACAAACTTGTTATATCGTAGCATTCACTTGTTTTAACTTGAAGTTATTTGGTCATGCAAGATTTATGTGCTTCAATACATATCCGGTATAGATTAAACAAAGCGAAATACAAAGCAAATTTATTCCTCGAATGCTTCGATTTCAACATATACCCTTCAGCTGAAGAAATCTGAAAATAGTTATATTTGCTATAACAAAACTATGTTTTATACTATCTCATCTTATACTCAATTTACAAGTAACTGAACATGCTGGCTTATCATCATAATCATCGTACAATCGACATTCTGTGTGTACATAATATTTTACCCAAACATATATGATAATCATACTTCGGCTCATTGTGTGGCTTAATTTATTATAATTGTTAGTAAATTCGTTATAAAGTAGCATTTATAGATTTTATTTAAATTAAAATGCAAACACATCTAGGAACAGTGCATCATTACCACAGCCGTCTTCGAACACTCTTACCTTGCGTTTGTGGACAACCGAGAAAACAAAACACGTTTCAGCAAGGCTTGTTTTCAAGTTTCTTCTTTTCTATTATATTCTTTCTCTTTCTCAACTTATATTAACTTGTATTACTTTGTAGATTAGATTGTCTTCTTTTCGTATTACTGGTTTATTGTAGTTTTTTGTTAGTTTATAGCTTAACTAATATTATTAAAACTTGACGATAGAGGAATCGAGATAAGGGTAGAGAACAAATCTATGCCCTATCCTAGACAGAACTGTATGAGCCACCACAACGAGAGAACAAAATAAAGCAAAACGTGCCGAAGTCAGAATACGCTAATCGTTTTACTATTTCTAGAGGAAGCAAAACATCTTCGGGATTATGGATGAGCGTAGCGAGCGTAGCGAGCGAAGCGAAGATTCCATTTCACTACACTGGAGAAAAAAATCGGGAAAGTTTTTTTTTCTTTTTTTTTTGTATTTTTGTCTGTTTGTTAGCACGATTCCGGCTAAACCGATACTCTGATTGCGATGAAATTTTATTGAGACCTTCGAAATCTCTGAACTTCTGAACTTAGAACTGCCACGTTTTTGAGCGCAATCGAAAAAAAATTTCTCATAAAAATCGCAATTTTACGATTTTTTTCGATTTTGAAAAAATTTCTTCGATTTATAATACCTACACGCTTTGTCCGATTGTAATGATTTTTTCACAGGACCTTTATTTTTGAATTTATATATTCGTGGAAAATTTAAGCGCAATCGAAAAATTATTTCTCATGAAAATCGCAATTTTACGTGGTTTTTCTTTTTTAAAACAATTCTTTGACTTATAACACCTACATGCTTTATCCGATGTTATGATTTTTAACAGAATCTAATTTTATGAATCGATATATTCGTGTGAAATTTGAGCACAATCAAATAATTATTTCTTATGAAAATCGAAATTTTACGATTTTTTTCTTTTTTAAAATTACGATTAATTAAAAAAATTAAAAATTAAAGTTTATTTTTTATTTATTTTTAAATAATTAAAAAAAAATCTTCAACTTAGTTAATGATTGTTTCACAGAACAAAACAATCCGCATAACACATGGCAGCTCAATGCACCAATTTACGCTCATCCAACAACGCGGCGGACTTAAGCGTTTTCCAGTATCACGTGCACGCATGTGCGGGGTCTGGCAACATCGCATCTACCGCCCAGACGTAGTTCCCTGTGACTCGCGTGTTGAAATCTGAAGATAATTAGAAATTTCGAAATCAAGGCAAACCTTCCTATTGGTTCAAAAACATAAAACACCCATGTTCTAATCTATCCTACCAGACCAAGAACTACACCCTTACTAGCTGGATGAAATCTCGTCCATTAAGTTGGCGACATCAGCATCGATTATCTGTACAATTTCTAAAATAAAAAAATAATAATAATAATAAAATAATAATAATAATAATAATAATAATAAATAAATGCCTCTCAATAGTCTCAAAATTAAGTGAATATTTATTATTTTTAATGTTATTCATGATATACTCTTCACTTACAGTAGAGTGGATGTTTCTTAGATTAAGGCCTTCAATCAAAGAAATCTCGAAATAGCCATAATCTGTTAGGGCTCACAGTTTCTAAGGATATAGAGGACTCAAATCACCTAGAGAATGCGCTAGTGTCGCGGGGGCGTAGCACCGTCATGGCCGCCGAGTGAGGATACCTTTGTAAACACCCATATGATCATACACAAGCACAGTGTAAATATATAAGGTTTTGGGGGAATAGAATAGGTATCATGTGGCTCATTATGAATTCAAAATCTAGTATTTATTTATTTCAAAGTATTATTTCTAGTATTTATATAGATTTATATCAGCATTTATAATTAAAATACCTACGGATATAGTCTGTCGGGCGCCTGTGAACGTAGACATTGATATAAACCGCTTATTTTTGTGGCCGTAGTATTATTCCAGAGTACAACGTTACAGAGTCCAACATACTTTGAAATAATATCAATATAATGACTAAATTTATTAATATCAAAGCAGAATATTTAGTTATGTTCTATAATCTATAATAGGCCTAATATGGAATGTATAATGCAATATTAGAGTAGCACACAGCGTTTCAATTCAAGCAACAACAATAAAGCCACTCAAGCTTTGTGAAGAGTGAAGACAATAAAGCTGTAAACAATAAACATTATGCGTTCCTAAATTATTAGAATGCAAAATAAAAATTACTAGACAAAACACCAATATAAAAGAACATTGGGAATAACAAGTCAACATGGTCTTGTGCTTAATTTTCTCGGAATCATGGTAGCCCAGGTATTAAAATGCAATACTTAAATTTTTTAAACCTTATTCACCCACTCTTGAGGGGATTTGATTGTTTTATTGTGATTACGAAAATACCAATATAAATAGGCCTACTATAAACAAAAACAGGAATTGAACCCATGGTCTCCCTCTGGCCGGGCGCGGACTATATAACTGGGAGTGGTGATTTAATAAGAATTTGATATTCACTATATTATAATATCAAAATGCACCAATAATTCAGCAACAAATAAACTACCGCGGTCTCGGTGGTCTTTTGGGAGGCATGGGTTCGATCCCCGGCCAAGGTTGGGTTTTGTAAATCTGGACTTAGCCCATTTATTGTGATATAATCAAGGGCTACTGATTGTTTTAAGCCAAAAATGAATTAGTCTTATCAACTAGGTATGAATTTAATACATAAATATGAAGACCACTCTTTATTAAGATCTCACTGAATTACCTAAGTGAGAGGGAATGTGTTTTGTTTCCGAAATTTCTTGTAGATTCCTTACACGAAATAACGAATCAGTGCAAGTGTTGAGTCACTTATCTTCCAATAAGTGGCTTCAGCAAATATACACTCTAATGGCAAGTGGGTAGGTGGATTGTGGACAGATAATATTCAACGTACGAAATGTGTAACTAACAAAATAACAGTAGGTATAGTTGGTTAACCAGTCGGCGTTTGATTACGTTTTCAGTGTCTCCAATGCATTTTTTCACGGAATGAATTATGTTTCTGTTAAAATATGATGTTGAAGACTAGATTCCATGTAGGTGCTGTTTGTTGTGTGCGCGATAGAACATCACAATACTTATCTCAATTAGTTAATTTCTTACGCGCGAGGATAGCATGTGTAGATTCTATCCTCACTAGCGCGTTTCCAGCGTTCGCCGCCAGAGTGGACATGAGAAGATGGAGCGCTCTATAGTCTATGTAAAATATTACGTAAATCAAAAGCAACTATGACTTTATACTGTGCAGTGTGCAAAGCTCCTTAAAAAAAGTACCAACTTTGGAAAGTATATTTACGACAACACAAATTGTACAAACCTAATTTCTCTTTAATGTCTGATTGCTCATCAAATTGACTTTTCATGTAAACATGCCGGACGAAAACAAACCTTTTGGCACATTGGTTTGTGAAAGTTTTTGTTGCAGCATGTAAATAAGACAGTACAGATGTATAGGTAATACGTAACGCGATGAATGTGATTCATCAGGTAGATTGTTTGATACCCACCCCTAGAAATCCGGATAAAGTATTTCTTTTTTTCAGTAGGAAACTTTAATTCTTTAAAAAGACGCTTAAAAACATATCACTTTACAATTAATACTCTAACATTCTACCATATTCTACACTGTTCCTACTAAGTATCCTGAAAAGGGTCCCTGGATGTGCGTAGTCTCGAAGAGAAGTTAAAAGTTTGGACGTGATATGTTTCATGTCTGTCAACAACGTTATCCATGTATTCTTGGTTCAACCTTTACGCTACGCATCAAATTATCAAGTTCGTGTTACATGCATTATAAGACTGAAAAAGTTAAGTACGTAGGATTAACATCAAATTTTGGGAAGGTGAAGTTTTGTTCAAGTTTCAAAAGAGATTCTCGTATATCCAACCCTTTACATCCACCTCCACTTAACCATATAATTCTCCTGTCACCCCCTAGACTTAAAGCTCCCTTCCCTATCATCTCACATTCTCGTTCCAAGGTATTGACGACGGAAATACCTTGTTATAGAAATTGATTCAATTTGTTTTTCGTGTTCTGTATTTTTTCTATGCATTTGAAGTAATTATGGCTGTCATCAGAAGTTACTGTCAGCATTGCAATGAGAATTATGTCAGTCAATTAACGGAGGAATGTAGAATATAAGCTCTATTGCAGACACAATACAGTATTAAGATTATTTAATCCGGCTGAGATAGATTTTTAATTTCTAGATTGGTTTCCATATAAATATTAAGATTGCATATAACCTGAAAGATAACTCGATGCTCGACCCGCTTCCAATGCAGAAAGCGCAATATTTATTTCCTAGTTCTGACCGGGGTTTATATTATTATTAACAACTCACAAACAAACCATGTAAACTTAAACTTTCATAAGCTGCAGTGGTAGGATATATATTTGTACCAAGTTTAATAATATCTCGGGTCGTGTAACTCAGACGAGCTAAAATAGTTAATAAATTCCTTTTTTTCGTATTTTTTTATACACTGAAAATCAATGTGAGATAACAGTGTTATTATTTATTTAAAAAGTCAGCTTGATCCTTAATGGTTGTCATACACTTAGATTAATTTTACTGATCATTTTCTTTAAGTGAAGGGTATACAAATGCTCAGCAAGTTTGGTTAAAGGTCAATTATAATGTATTTCAAAGCAATACAAATGTTTTTGATTCAACAATTTTGAGAAAAAAATATATTTCTAAATCTCAAAGAATGAAATAATACTTGCATTTAATAGGCGATAGTGCAAGTTTTGTATTAAGTGAAATAAATTGTATTTTGAGTCTACTTAAGACAGTCAGATTACAGACGCACTTTAATTTAAAACGGACCAAATCGGTACGCCAAACAGATACCTGTATTTTGAGTAATAAATGCATTGTGATGTTAAATGTGTAATTGTTGAGTTAGACGAAGACCATACGCGTTGCGTCGAGGTAAATGAATGTATGATACCGTTGGGTGTCTAGTGTAGACATCCAACGATGATACAGCTTGATTCACTCATTGGTTTGATTGCAGACCGACCGGTCATATTCCCCTCGGATCCTAAGGAAGTGAACAACATTCCGACAGCTTATCTGTATCCCAGCCTAGTTACGCACGGTTTATTACAGCATGTTAATAAATCACTTTGCCAATGTTATTCCTCCTTCAAATATTTTAAAGGCGGCTGAAATTTTCGCCATATCTTTGTTTTGTTATTCGCATTGTTTTCTAGAAAAAGTATGTTTCAAAATAGGCACAGTAAATAATTGTTAATTTATAAACTTGACTGCAACGAAGAATAAAATCTATTCATCTTTGTTTTTTGATTTTTACCCATCATGAAAAACTAGGCTCGAGTTAAATAGAGAATTGGTGCCTGTGAGGAACTCTCATGTATATAATTTCATACGGTAAAACAATGTGCGAATATAAGACAAGACAACAGGCAGCATGAAGTTGAAGGTAAAAAATATGCACAAACTATAAAGCATTCTCGTGTTGTCACAATAGAATAATAAATAGCTTTCTCAAAAAACGATTTCATTTCTATTCATCCCACCCTTGACGACTATTGATTGCTTGTTTATATTTCCAGGTTATTTGATTGCAACATCATTTTACTCATAAGAATAGTTTACATCACCGCACAGGCTAATTGTTAGGTTAAATTATCATTGAATTTCTTATAATTTTCAATTTGATAATGTGCTTTGATTTTGTGTGACAGCTGCTGCCTTTAAGCAAAGGTATACTCAATAACTTTTTAATTATTAATACTCGTTTTTTTTTTTAGAATAAGCCTGCTTTGAGGACATTATTATTGAGAGATAACAACAAACTGTCGTAAAAGTTTGCCCCGACTGGGGCAATTAATTATTGTTAAACATTTCAGATAAAACATTCTCAGCAATATTATTGTATTTTATAATCAAGTTCAGTTCGATAACAAAGAAAGTTGTACGTTGAGCAATAAACGCAATATTTCACAACCTGTTTCATATTGTATGGACTTGAGACAATAGACCGACTGCTACGTGGAAATTGAATAACTAGACGTTGAAGTGGGTGGAACAAGAGAGTGGATGATGTGTAGGCCTAGGACCTGTGTCCTTCACAGCGTAATTGAATTTGCTCAAGAAACGTCAGGTCTACGGTATAGAATTCGAAGGCAGAAATAGCACCCTGGCTAACGTCAATAGCACACCGCCACGCTCAATTTCAGGGAGCTAATACGGATGAGAAATAACTTGGCGTTTAGTTTACATATTATGATTTTAAGCCTGTTAACATTGGGTCATACAGTTTATTTAATGATTGGTATACTTATTTATACCTACAAAAATAATAATCTTTTTCCAACATTATTCTCAACAGTATTGATCAACCGGGTAGATATATTGAATCTAGCTATGCCGGACCCAATTTCCCTACAATATACTCTAAAATAAATGCATATTTGTATCTTAGTTATATCTTACCACAGTTACTTTTTAAAAACGTACGGTTCCATAATCATAATGTCCATTTATACCAAACAATTCATTGCAGAATTATGGTATTGCATAAATTATTAAAGATAATTTTGGTTGCATTGCCTTAAAATTTGTCATAGGATAATGTTCTTAATCAGTAGGTATAGGTATATTTAGATAATAAATTATGGTGTGTATTACAAGAATACTATAATTGTTTTCAAAGTTTTAATGTAAAATAGGTAGCACAGTGTATGCCGCAAAACAATGTGAGCTCCAAAATTGTTTAAGAACATTTTAAAAACTCGTACTGTTCTGTGCATTTATTCAAAATATTGAAGTCTTCAAACACTGTTATGTTTACACAAACGCAGTAAAACAGTTTGGCACTTGAAAAGTAAAAGTTAAACTCTGTTATTTTCCCCCTTGCGACCCCGCCCTAGAAAGCCGGAAGCTGGAGCTTGTAAATGTTACTAACAAAACTGGCCTTCGAACTTGAGATGTGCAGAAGTTGGTATAATCCCAGGCGAGGCAAAGACGGATAGTCCATTAACTTTTCTTGTTTAAGAGGACAACACAGTCTACTAGCCATTCAATAGAAAACTTACTCCTACAATAAATTTCACCCCTTTGAGAACTTAGAACTTAAACATAGAAGTTTTTGTTTAGATGGAACGTACCGTGGGAAATCCTACCACATGTTTCTAATAAAATCTCTTGCAATTATTGTAATATATCATACTGCTCTAAACTTTAGAAATCATGTTGGCAGAATATTCTTTTGTACATATTTGATTAACCTTCTTAAGATAACTTTCCCTAAACTTTTCCTATAAAAGTGTTAACTTTGTTTTCACAGATGTTTGCTTTTCCCATGAAATAAATGCAGTGGATATAATTAAATGCTGGTTATTCTCGATGGAAAGCTTTGATAATGAGTTTGATGTGAAAACAATCTTGTCACAAATTTCACGGTGGCTTATGTACATTGCTATGCGACGGTGACTGATATTTTAGTAACTACAAATAAAAAAAGAGAGTTCTTGTGTGAGTCACTGGAAGACTGCATTTGATTTGTTGACGTATTGAAGAATTAGCAAGTAAAATTACCTATTGTCCAAACCACTTAATTCAAAATTTATAGTTATGTACACTTCAAGCTAATATTCGCCATAGTCCATATGAAACATAAAACGAGTATTTCTTGACACTGAATTGATAATTTTTATTGTTGTAATGACAATCGAATCACAGTTGTTTGTAAATTATAACTATTAATGTGAATAGTAATTGCAATGATAGTTATTTGCTAGGTACATTACTTTATTTGAATTGTGTTAAATGGTGTAATGTTGTACGATACATTTTAAAGTCAGTTACTCTTGTGATATTTATTAAATATTTCTGGACCACAAGTAAATTCCAGCATCCACCAACCAATATTATGGCATTCGTTCCGCCATTCTGGCATAAATTTAGCTGGATATGTTTGTAGTAGACTTGGAAAACTAATGCGCGTTATATGACCGCTAAAGGAAGCCCTTCTTCATTCGCCAGCCCTGGCATTAATACACGAGCTATATAGGTATTTACAATCTCGCTCCGTGTTTGATATTCAATACATTAATTGCTTGGTCACTGAACAATCCTCATTTATTTATAAGCCTATTTAGGGATATCACCTATTTACTATTAAGCTACGTTTTGTTTGAAACAAACATTTGCGTTTTAGCTTACCTATTTACCTATTCCCTAAACATATTTGTAGTGTATCACAAGAGATCGTAATCTCTGCTGATTGTATGCGTTGCCTATGGTTAGCTAGATGTAATAGACTACAAAGATGAATGAAAATTAATATGATTTGATTTTTTATTTATAATGTTTTGTAAGAAAATGACCCAGTAATAATTAATTGTAGGTGTACTCGTCTATTTTCAAGTGACTTGCTAGTAAACGGATGTACGAATCCTTTCATGTCCCACTCTATAATTTATATATTCCACCTTGTAGTACTTACAGAAAATTAATGATAAAATGTTAATTGCTATTAATATTTGTATAAGATAAGACTATTCGTTACGTTTAAAAATATGTAAAGTATTATTCATGGCGCTATTGTTGGGTGTATGTTTTGTTGTTACAGTTTTACAGTTTTATTCGTTTGAAAGAGGTGATAATTAACGACTCATACAGAGACCGATTAACAGTAATAAACTAACTCGCCGAAAGAGCCACATAAATCTCTTGACGGGCTGGATAATATACACTCGTGACTGAGTTTGACAGCAATGTGAGTGATGAATATTAAATAACTAAATGAATGTGATTTGAGTGACGTAATAGGCTGGACTTCGTTTCTCGCCCCCATCAAAGATGACAGCCGCACGAGAGAGGAACGCTACGGACGCTAGCAAAACTCAGTTTATTAGTTTTACGGTGGTGAAAATTGTAAAGTTTTCGTAGATCAGCATTAATTTTGGTACCAATTTTATAACATTTTCCAAAAATTCTCCTTTTATCTGAGAAACACCTTGGACAAAAATATTCACGCAGCAGTTGTGATGGACGGGTGGGGTTCCATTCGGGTCATAATAAGAGTCTTGAATGCTAGCTCCGATTCATTGGTCATATTTAGCCCTAAGCAAGCGTCGCGTCGTTATTGGATATCGAAAGGACGAAATACAATAGTATAGACACAACTTAAACAAGACTTCGATTTCTATATTTAAGTACGAATATGACAAATCTGTGCATACTTAGACCTCACTATTTCTCATTTTATTGGCATAAAAAATAATGTTATTTATTCCAACTAGAACAAGATAAATGTTGAGAGCTCTCCTCAAATCATTTCTTCTCTTCGTTTCCTTCAGAAACCACTAACATAATACTACCCAGCCAGCAGCCACATTTTAATATTGCAAAATATTCTGCCGTTCACTCAGTCTTGGGAACGTGAGCTTATGATGCGGCAACTTGGGACTTAGCAAGCCAAAAACTTGGCTTTATGTTAAAGTCATTAACCATTTCTATGCATCCATCTCCTTCAAGTTTTCTTCCATTCTAAATCTCTCACTCAAGAAAGTTTTTTTGAATATTTTAAAAGTTTACGGTGACATATTTCAAATGTTAATATATGCTTGATATAGTGCAGGTTGTGTTCATGGTGGGGTAGTGGTCTCGGCGTGGCGTCTTGTGCGGACGCCGTCTTGCTTAGGAGCGCACACCAGAGTGCGCCAGCATGCTTGCAGGGAATTAGTCTGGCTCGCGACTGGCCACTGGGATTTTTATTAATATGTGTCCAACTTTGCTTTGCGCTGATTCCACTGCTGCTTTTACCAGCTAAAGGTTTATGGTTATTAGTCGTCCGTTTGGTTTGATTTATTGAAACGTACAGAGGGGTCACAAAAGGCATGTACTATGGATTTTTTAAACAAAGCAGTATAATTCTAAATTCCCTGCAATGTAAATTTTACCGCAACAGATTTAACCCATATGTTGTTCAAATCCCCCCCCCCCCTTTTAAGAGGCATTTGCCACATTCAATTGTACTGAAATGTTTGGTTCGTTTAGTTTTTACTTATTGATCTATTTTCAAATTAGCCTTTGGAAAAATCGATGTAGAAGACCTCAATTAAATTGGCAGAATAGAATTAATACTTGTCCTGTATTTGAAGATGGAGCGTACATTGCTGTAAAGTTGCATTCTGGTATATTTTGTTATTTCATTTTAATAAATCAGAAACATTAACCCTTTATAGGTTACCGGTAAGTATACTTACCACCAATTTTCAAAATGTACTCAATTAAATCTGCCAGTTTTTCATACTTTTAACCCAAGTAAAAAGATGCTTTGTTTTTTTAGGAATTGGTTGAATTTTTCCTTATTAAATTCTAATGGTTATAAAGATTTTTGTTTAAGATTTTTGTAAGATTTTTTGTTCAAAAAACAAATTGTGTATAAAAACACACAATTACACAAATTTCCAGGATGCCCCGGATATTTTGTTTGCCTGTAGTTAATTCAAATGGAACATGTAAAATAATGCGAAAAAATAAAAATTTGCGAATAAATTTTATTTATGAAAATAATATCAAATTTTTGAATTTTTCGAGCTTTCCAATTTGGAAACTAAAATCAGAATTTTATTCCTAAAAGATCAAGGAAACAATTTTCAAAAAAATATTAAATTCTTTTAATAAAATCACGAATTTCAAATTGTTAAGCTAAAAGTTGAATTGTGAGTCCTAGCATTTTCCCTATAAATGGTTAATAGACTGTTTCAATCTAACGGGCTACATCCAGCAATTCGTTATTTTCAAGACCCATCTGAAAGGGGGAAACAAATCCTATTAAAAGTTCACAGAAAGCTTCTTTATACGAACAAGTATGCATACCTATCAAAACAATACAATAATTAAATAGACAAAGTACGTAGATTTGTGCAAACCCAATTAGCAAAACAGCACAAGTAGAAAGTATTTAGTTGGGGTAAAGAATTTTTGAATTGTTTTTGATGCCCGAGGACAATAGTAAATCAACGGTGTAAGTACAAGACGCTTCTCTCAATCTACTCGTGCACATTATCTTGAAATCCAACAATTGGCTTCTGGTTGTTTTCAATAATGTTACGAGATTTGAAGCGAACAAGAAGGACTAGGGTAAATAACTAAATAATATATTAATTTTCTTTATCACCAACTTTTAATTTACTCGTGTCGGTGTACACGTACGGTTCATTTGGAGTCGTCGAAGCAAAGGGCCCCGGTGTAATCTTACCGATGAAAATACTGTCAGGTATTTTTTTCACAATAAAAATAAATTAATGTATTTATTTACATTATACACATTTTATCACATTTTATGGTTAAATAACGATATTGATTTTTAATTCGTTACAGTTTTATCCGATGTCTTCTACGCAAATGAACTCTCATTAGGCTTACGTAAACAGATAGTTTGCAAAACTTGTTTGTAAACACGTCTCTTATTTACATAAAAGATGTTTATATTTAGCATTTAGCCTATGTTTTTCGAAGGAAACCGTTCAAACAACAACAGCAAAGCCAGTAAAGTTTGTTGATTTGTTTTACTTCGTCGAGAGTTTGATGAAGTGTTGTTAAAAGTTGCCTGATCCACTCTCCCTTTGTTCGCCATCTTCTCCTCGGCGTCTGCAAGTGAAGACAAAGAGTGTCGAAGTGGAACCGCCATGCGGTGCGGTGCGCTCGGTGCTTGATGTTTCCAACTTTTCTCTCCCCACTGTTTTATAATGGACGAAACAATCTTACACTCCATTATGTTCATATTTCACAAGCAGCACATTGCCGGCCTGCTTCCTGTGCTCGCGGCAAA
This sequence comes from Sweltsa coloradensis, assembly GCA_024449915.1. NCBI lineage: Eukaryota > Metazoa > Arthropoda > Insecta > Plecoptera > Chloroperlidae > Sweltsa > Sweltsa coloradensis. The sequence goes on from JAMZAV010000270.1 coordinate 176,188, forward strand.
CAAGAACAGCCACCCAACTGACAAGCGCTGATTTTTTTGTGCTACTCAATCTTCTGTGGATGTGTACAATCAGAAGCAAATAAAATTGGATGCAACACAATTTAAAAACATTCAAAGAACAAAAAGCGGGACGGGTTTTGTTGGCTTGCTTTCGGCCATGACGTCATATATTACGTCTCAGCTGAATGACAAACCACAGCAAAAACTTACTTTTTTAGATTTCCACGAGATTGCTCTAACTATTTGGGCTACCACTATAGTGTTGAACAACGAATAAAAAGTCAAGGAAGCGAAACAATTCTTTTAAATTTAGATATTTCACACTTACATTCAACTTGTACACAACCAGTAACTTTTCAACCATAGGCTGATGTTTAACACATGCTCTATCTAGTGTATACACTTTGGGATTGGTCTACTCTGAAAATGTACCATCAGCACAAAACGAAAATAAAATACAACTCTGACATAATTTTAGCTTGACACATAATAGTATAACAGAGTTGCCGCTTCTAGTGTTTGATACAAGATTGGTGTTATGGTTGACGTTCATTGTAAACTGTGCGGTTTGTTCTATGTCCCATCTAATTAACTATAACTACGGATAGTGATTGACACTTTTGCAATTAATCTGTTTTGTTTTGAGGTTTTGAGGTTTTGTGGTTATGGTTGAGGGTTTGATGAAATAAGATGGAATCGATCCCACTTCATTTCCCAAACAGTTTGTTGAGTGTAAAGGCATACTTATAACGATATGTTTTTAATCTGCAAGTTTGCGTTAACAACCCATATCGTTACAACGATTCCTGGCAATCTGTATCATAGTTATGAGTTATGTAGTTTTTGTTGCTTCGTACAGATTGCTATCTGAATTTGTACGCTTAAAATTTACTAATTTTAATGCCACTTTACGCTCAGGAATTAAAAAATTGCATTCAGTATTAATATTAAAATAATCTTCATTTCAAAAATGCATTAAATGTGATTTGCTTTTCCTGAAATGATTTCTAGCAGTCACTGTCAGTAGCCCTACAATATTTTAAGTAAACAAATTGACATTGAAAGTGATAGTCTTTTGTTGCCAATAATGAACTAGTAGCACGTTCTAATTTATCCAAAAGACAACTTTTGAAAGAGATGTGCAAAAATGGTGAGAACGAAATTCCCGATTTTTTTAAGTTGCAATAATCCCTTCAAATTCAGTTTGTACATGAATCATCTGAATTGTGATTGAATGATACCAATTTCCAATTGGCGATATTTTAGTTGATACCGCGAACTAGTGGTGAAATTAGCAATTATGTCATTAAACACGAATTAGGTCACGAAATTTCAAACAAAAGTTTTTTTTTAAGTTTTGGTGGAGGTGCCGGGTAGGTAGTCGAAATTGAATTAATCCTGGCTGGTACATATGGTGGAGGTGCCGGGTCATACAACGCGATTGTGAGATCGTATTAATCGTTTGTACGCGAGTAAGCTCAAAATACTTCATAACAAAATATCGACATTGCACAAAAAGGCATAATTTCGTAATTTTGGTGGAGGTGCCGGGTAGTCGAAATTAATCCTGGTAAAAATTGCCAGGAACTTTGAAAACTGAAGGCTGAAATTGTGCTTAAAATTAAAACTGATTCTCACTCTCATGTGCTTGTTTTTATTTTAAATTAATCATAAATGCCCTGGAATTTGTAACACTGATAATTTTAAAACTATGCGTTTTTTTTTTAGAGTGTGCATTACAAATTGTTTTTATGGTAAATAACGAAAAGTCGCGAATTTTCAAACTTTGAAACACATTTTTGCATATCTCTACTTATTGCACACAGAAATAAGTATATACTTGCTGGTTGCACGGGGACGTGTGGACACACAATCACTGAACAAATGCATGCCTTATTTATGAGCGTGACTCCACATACGGTCGATGTCACGTAACCGTTAATATTTCAATTAGTGGCACTGGCCGAGCATAATATAGTGGTAACAACCAAAGAACGCAGATAGAGTTGATATTGTTTTCCCAACATAACAACTAGAATATCAACTTTGTTCACGCTAACTCGGCGTCAATCAAGCACCCTGAGGAACTCGGCGCTCGGTGATTTAGCAGAAATAATTCTTGCTTAAATAAAAATAAATGAATTGTATTTGGAGTCTACCTTCTCAGTTATATAACTGATTTTCAGTGGGGGACAGTTAATCAAAGCCAACCCTGTTCGGCCCGACGCAATTGACGAGTGAGCGATAACCAACCAAAGATCGATATTTTTAATAGGAAATATAGCAATCAGTGCTATGGACAGTGCGAACACTCGCGGATCAACTCCAGAATCAACAAGGCCGATTCAGAATAACTCTGAATTTATTATGTTCTTCGTTGCTAGGACGGCTCCAAAGTCACCGTTTACAAACTCCTAAGATAAGAAATGATGGACTTAAGTCCAAATCAGAAGTTTTTAACTTCTGATTTAGCGGGAATCGTACCCTGGACCTTCTGCATTGGAACTGGAGCAGGTAGGCTAACCACAAGACGAGCCACACTTGTGTTGGGTACACACATTTCTCATTAATACACCAAAACGACTTTCGTTTTGCCGTGCATTTATACTATCCCCACCATTCCACTACCACAATGACAGGCATTTGCGTTCTTTGGTTGGATAGAACCCCTATATATATCCGTCGTCAGCACACTGGGCAAGAGAATCATATCTTTAAGAGGCACTGGGCCAGACAATCTTCGTTGATAGCGCCACTGGGCCAGCAGATTTCCTCTCTTAGCAGCACTGGGCCAGACTATCTTCGTTGATAGCGCCACTGGGCCAGCAGATTTCCTCTCTTAGCAGCACTGGGCCAGCAAAACTTCGTTTTTTGCACGGCAAACCCCGTATAAAACATTCATCGAGTGCATTTGTGTTGAGGTCGAGCTCGAAGGTATTTTCATCACGTGTCGGCGCAGTCGAGAGGCTCGTTGGAGCCAGGCGTGGACTCGGATTAAATTTTCATGCTCATGGGTAGTTTTATTTCCTCCTGCGCGGCACGTCCCTAGCCGCAACATGCCGACATTACTGTCAATCACGTAGGCTGACCGGTGGTGTTTTTCTGTCGCCGCTTTGCTTTCAATCGGAGGTAGTTTTCTGGGGTTTCGCGCCATGTGGGGACTCTCACTTCAAACGCGATTTGGACTTTTGTGACGCATTTTCCGTGACTGGTGATGCTTAGTGAAAGAATATTTGATGAATGAACGGTGTGGGAACAAGATGTAAATGTGGGAATTTCTTTACTTTAAGTGAACGATTTATTTGACTCAGAGCTTAGATACAAGACCCAAATATAAAATGGTTCCCGGTCAATTCTAGTCAGATAAATACTTTACTAAGATTAATTTACAAAGTTGTCCACAGTTAAAAGACGAGTAAAAATTGAGTTATGTTACATTGAAAATAATCCTCAAATCCTTTTGTAAACCAGTAAACTATCCAAATTCCCGTAACCTATTGAATCACCTGAGAGTGTCTAGAGGTACATTAACAAAATAAACTTACTCTTACTTTACCTTTTGTCGAAGGCCCGATCAAATCCATAAATGTATACTACAGATTAACTCTCGAATCGAGCTTTACAAGTTTGAGTAAAAATTGTTTTAAGCATAAACTTTAATCCCGAACAAAATGTGTTGTACGCAATTTTAACAGTTTTTGGGCATTATCAATAATTCGACTAATTTTCATTTAAAAATAAATCGTTATATTTATCCCAGTTTGTAAAATCCAGCTTTTGATTTCAAATGATATAATAGCAATGTATTGTAAGTTTCCCTCAAGCAGTAGTTTGAAATAAACCATTTTCCAAGCAGCCCATTCGCCCCCCCCCCCCCCGCCTCTAACCCAGTAGTGGATAATATACTCTTTGATTACAATTACCAGAGGAGCAAAGCAACAATCCTCCATTACTTCGCTTTTTGATTCTAAAATGCAATTACAACTTTTCGTTAAACCTATAGTCAAGTTTGCAAATAAAGGGAACTTTTATCAGCAATTACACACATATGACGATCGACAATAAGAAGTTTAGGAGTTTTGCAAATAAAGGGAACTTTTATCAGCAATTACACACATATGACGATCGACAATAAGAAGAAGTTTAGGAGTTGAACAGGTACAAACGGAATTTGATATAGTAGTTGGTCTAATTAGTAAATGTATTGACTATTTGTGTTAGTGATTGGTGATGGTTCTGTGCACATACTGATTGGGATACTACACAATACTTACATCGATAAGTTAATATTTGTCCCATGCTCACTGCTCACTGCTCAGCTAGCTCAGTTAGAACGATTAGCGATAACGTTAAGTGAATGATAGGGAAGCAATATTGCCTAATACTCTTTAAAATCGAAACAAAATAATGTGTAGCTCAAGTGTTCAAGTATGCTGAGTTGGTTTCAAGTTTAATGCGACACCGTAGTGAAACACAAATTTATTCATTTAGTATATGCCAAATCACTACATGTAGTATTCAACAGAAAATTCTTCTTAATACACATAGTGTCGGTACTTATTTCCTTACATATGCACGGGACATAACATAAGAAGAATGCAAAATTCACAAAGAGCAAAGCTCAAACACGCGCATGTTTCACACACACATGCGACAATTCTAGGTAATTGCTACAAAAAGAATATTGTACTTAATGATGCACATTTGATTGTACCTAATAAAAAGACAGTTTAGCACTAATGTTCTCACGCCAAATATAACTAGCATTTTATGTTTACATAATGGACTCCCCATAGTATAAACAGAGTGCAAAATATGCTTTTTTAAGCAATATAAGCAACACTTTACCGCTATTTGTAAGTAAAGTAAATGAATGTTTATGTACAGCCGTTGAAAGTCATCCTACTAGCCAACCGAAACTAAACATAATAGGGTAATCCAACACTTGAGGAAATGCAGTTTACTGGCTCAGTGGTTCGAGTCTTCGGTGTATTTGTCTTTGTTTACTTCGTCAATTAATGTTTGAATATTTCCAGTGCCCAAGAGAAGAAATTCAGAAGTAAAGAATGCGCGGTCTGGCCATAAAAGTGGAGACTATTTGATGTAGAAAATGCGGTTCCATAATAATATTGATAAATGTTATGTTGTTTGTAATATTATTTATAAATAAAAGCATATTAAATAATTTATCTTTGGTTTATATGTTTGCACGGGGCATTGTATTTACCGGATGAGAATATGACAATACAACTTTTAATCTTCTACTCTTCACTTTAATTAAACATACAATTGACAAAATATGGTATGGCAATATGGGCAAAAGTATTGTTGCCCACAATAGAAAAAAACAGAATAATATACACTATATCGATAATTTGCTGCCCAACATGCAACACAATGATTATTGGGTCTACTGTTAAGAATATTCCGTCACTTACATTGTTGTTTTCTGATCGTTAACCGTAATGATTGATCACTTATCATTATTCTCTTATGACACCTTTGCATAACGTAGATATAATCAATCATTAATATTATGTATTAGATTCAGAATAATTTTGTTTGATCTGACAACTGCAGAATGTTAAAAGTCAATACATTTGATATGTTCTAAGATAATTGAGAGACAATTTGTCTTGTTTCAGTGATTATCCTCATGTAACTTGTCATGTCAGTACGCGTAGTCATGTCAGTACGCGTAGTCATGTCAGTACGCGTAGTCATGTCAGTACGCGTAGTCATGTCAGTACGCGTAGTCATGTCAGTACGTAGTCATAAAATTAAAGTTTTAAGGGAACAAATTGTTAATTCCATTCATACAAGACGAATTACAATAATAGTTGTTTAAAAACAATAATAGTGAGTACAGTGTTAGGAAATGTACATGAACCCCGTGCAATGTTACATACTCATGCGAATTACACATTTTGCGATATAGTAAATTATCAATCATCCAAACTGATTATAAGTAATATGGTGCAACTATAATGTGTTTTTGTGTTCTACACCAGTCCAAACAAATAACATATTGAAAGCTTCACACGCCAATATGTATTTACCACTAGACAAAGAAGGCAGTGATTGACAGGGCTATTGAAACATGTGTTTACCAGCCTCACACACTGCTTGACACGCACATTGTTTGCATTAAGATGGACGGGCCATTGATTGAGGATGTCAAACACGTCGAGTTGGCTAATACTGATCACAGGCAGACTAGACACAGACGGACAGACAGCTAATTGAGACACATAGCCACCGCTAAGCATACCTCGCATGATTGATTAACTATTTACATGACGCGTGTCAGTATTGGTGCATGGGGCCGACAAAAAGGTTTCAGGGCTTTGTCTCCAAACGCTTGTGGTGTGTGAGTGTATGTGCCTGGCCAGGGAGAATTAGGGAAACAATCGAACGAGTTATTTTAATGCGTGTCGATTATCTTTTGTGAGCAAACACACTCATGCATGTGAATGTGGGGAAATAGAATTAACACGCATGCGTCAACATTAGTGTTCTCTGCCAGTGTTACAGATCACCTCTCAACAATAAACGATATTATCTTTGTGTGATTTTACCTAGCGAAGGATTATTTAACATTTAATATATGTCGCTACTTTTATAATGGGATGGGATAAACATATATATTATATTATAGTAAAATATTGATTAGGGTTGAAGATTTGTATTTTATTATATAAATCAATGAAAAAGGTATCCAAAAATCCTATATACCATCCAGTTATAAATACAATTAGCCAAAACTTGAGTTACACAATTGAAAAGAAAACATCGAGTCACTTTTTTTTCTGCGTCAAGTTTGGTAACCCGGCAACCGTATCAGAAGTAGGCCTATCGGTTTAGATCATTCAAGTTCATGTCAATAGCATAAAGTGAGACTATAATGTGCTATTATTTATAATGATTTGAGTTGAATAGATGGAAGAAGATTTGCGTTCGGTGTATTCTTCATTATTCCTTGAATATTTTATTCTTCCCAGATTGCTGTACATGATTTTTACAATCAAAATATTCGTTTTCGTTTAATCGTCTAATAAATCATTTTTATCTTTTCATTTTTGATGTTATTTTTTGTCATATATCTTTTTTCATTCATAATTTTCTTAACTTCTATTTGATCCATTTTCATTTAGTCAATTCAATTTTGATTTATTTTATTTCACCTCTAAAAATAATACATTTTGAAATATGTTTAATAAAAAAAGACATCTACCCAAGGAAAGTGGGAGACCCGGGTTCGAACCCCGGTTGTAATAGATTTTGTAATATGTGGATTGTATAAAAAATGTAAAATGGCTAACTATAGTCTACTAAATTATAGTACAATGTTTGTTTGTTTGTTTATTTATCTACTCTGTAATATTTATTGTCCTCGTTTGCAAATCAGTTTTTTATAACTTTATAGGATAGACGTTTAATAAATACAAAGTTAAATTCAATTATTGTGTTGGGATAGGTAGTCATTATATAGACTTAAAAGTGCATTATAATGCAAGTGTTTTTATTATTATTATATTTTATTATCATTATAAATATGTAAGTGATAGTTTGCTAGGCCATACCAAATTTCAAACGCAATAAAATTACTCTCATATTGACATATTCATATTCATATTCATATTCATATTCATATTCATATTCATATTCATATTCATATTCATATTCATATTCATATTCATATTCATATTCATATTCATAGTACACAGAATCACTATCACTAACATGTCATAACAAGAAAACGTAATACATACTTTTTCTTTTCGTTGATCAGCATGCGCTTTTCTCTTGGACATGATGCCATATTTTCACGGATTTCCCTAAGACAAAACCATTTCCCAGACATCCCGCCAAACTTTTAATCCCCCCCAGCTCGAGATTAGCCTAGTTAAAAAGCTAAGCGACGTTCCATACAAAGTGCGGAAGTACACGATAATAAAACCTTTCAAAAGTTTCGAGTGGAATGTTCACTTCTCCATCTTAGCTTGCGTTAAATTCTCTTTCGTTCTTACTTTCTTATTTTATAAAAACCTCGTTTCCTGAGCGTTGATCGATTTTCTTTGCAAACGTCAGTCCCAGGCTCCACCAAAATACAAATTACTGTCTTTACTTCATGAATTTTATAAAAGTTTCAAAAAAGTTTCTCCTGTTTGACAGTTAACTGATTTCCCAACAAATTATACTTAATTGTTTCGTTTTCTAGCAACAAAATAAAATAATCGTTCTGTTTTAATAGATTGTGTCTCCGGATGATGAAGTCACGCTTTTAAGTCAAGATTGTTTGAAAAAGCAAATCCATCGCTTCCATCTTTCTTTTCATTTCGTTTCGTATTTATATACTCATTTTCAACCGCGACCATGCTACAGGATGTCTGAGGTGGTTCGGCCCCGTAAACCTACTTTATTATCCTATTTTACTTCTGTTTTTATTAAAGATATACAAATATAATATTTAATAAGATACGAAAAACCGTGTTTTTCATCAATTTTTATTGAGCGAGCGAAGCGAGCGTCTCCACTTGACTCTTATGGCTCGAATGTCTTTTTTTTCTGTTACTGCTTCGATACAGGTCGCACCGTTTCTCTGATCGACCTGAAACTTTTCATACATGTACATACCAACTATGCGGGTTGCTGTAAAGTTTTGTGGCAAAATCGTTCAAAAAGTTAAAAAGTTACATTAAATTTAATCGAAAGTTTTTTTTCAAACTAAACGGCGACAAAATCTGAGGTGGCCAAATCATTTAGAATGTCTGTCTGGTCACGAATATGTTAATTTTATTTTGATCCGATAAGTAGTGTAGATGGAAATTACATTATAACAAAGTACCGTTACCATGGCAACGGAAAGTCGCGCAGCTTTTTTGGCTCATGATAGCGGTCGAACGGAGGTTTGGATCGAGTTGAAATTTTGACCATCCGCAAGCTTCGTTCCCGATTGAATGCCATTAGTTTTGTGGCAAAATCGTTTAAAAAGTTATAAAGTAACATTAAAGTTAATCTAAAGTTTTTTTTTTAAACTGAACGGCGACAAAATCTGAGGTAGCCAAATCATTTAGAATGTCCGTCCGGTCACGAATATGTAAATTTTATTTTGATCCGATAAGTAGTGTCGATAGAAATTACATTTTAACAAAAGTAACGTTACCATGGCAACGAAAAGTCGCACGAGAATTCTGGTCACTATGCACTGCCACCTAGAAGTAATCAAGAGTTAAAATAGTTTTCCCAAATAAATGATGTCAAGGTCCTCTAGATGGCGGTGGATTTTATCCATTCTCTCCTATTTTACAAATTTTCAGCTAAATCGGTCAAGACCTTAAAGACTTATTGGTAATCATAATTCGAAAAATGATGTTAAAAAATCAAGGAGGCAGTGAAGATACAAAGAAACACTTTAGAAGGCATGACGTGAATTATTACAATGTCAATATCCAGTAAGGCCTACACTGTGTTGGGCCTTATGGGAATGTCATACTCGGGTCATGTTGCACGTACCGGTGCTCGCTCAACAACGCGTCCAACTGAGCGTTTTCCTAGTTAATAACAATCAATGTGTTGGAGAGCGGTACTTCCCTTTAAACGTATATTTTCAGTACGTGCGTCTGTCTATGTGTTTGTCACGTCTCACGATAAATACCGAAGATGAGCTCTGATTGACATGCGTCTCTTTGTTGACAACGACCTTCAAAACAACATGATAAAGAATGTTGTTTTACTCCAGGAGGCTATTTCCTATAAAACTTAAATTATTTCCCGGGTCCTTTACGTTCATGCATATTCACACTTTGTACCTACCATATAATTTGATCGGTAATACAATTCGTTGAAAACAACCAGAACTAGATTAAAGCAAATATTATACAATTAATTTTAAGTAGGGGAGTGCAAGTAAAATTTTCAAATTGAGTCGAGTATTTTTGGTACTTGACTCCAACATGAGTATTTGCTACTCGAATAGAACATGAGTATCAGAATTTTCATGATTTTGGTGGAGGTGCCGGGTCGTGGGCGAGTGTGAAAACACAAAAATCGTTATTTTTTGGCGCTATCTTAACAGCCCTGATTAGCCATAATTATAACCCCAGTCTTTTGATACAAAAATGTATTCTTTTTGAAAGTTTTGACATTTTTAGCACAAATAATAAAGTTATGTCACTTTAATGTGTGTATCAACATTTTCATGTAATATCACTTACTGAATATGTCGTAGCCTAGCCCTAATAACATTTGTGCTTGATCATAAAAAAATAATCTAGAGAGGTTACATTTTTAAATCGATCATATGTTTCTCTGTCTTTTCTTTTGGAGCCTACATATAGACCAATATCAATAAACGAAATAAAATTGGAAATATAGTCAAAGAGTAATGGTGAAATTTCTAAATTATACAAAGTACTCGGACTCGAATTGGATTCGATACTCGAGTTATTTTGAGTTCTCGGACTTGGATACGACTCGAACTTAAAATTCAGGATTCGCACCCCCATTTTTAAGATAAGATATCACTTTTATTATCTGCAATACAGTGGCCCTGTCAACAGTCAACTGCGGTTTGCACTCACTTAACTCAACTATTAAAATGCAACAATTACAATTATGCGTTATATACAAGTGTTTAATGCAAATTTAGGTATTTACGATTAAAACTAGTCCTATAACCATTAATTTGATGTATGATAATATTAACTGAGAAATCACAGCCACGCAGTATCTATATAATATTGAAGCGAATAGCTCTAAAAAAAATCAAAATGTTTCGTTAACATTAATTACTTTTGCTAGACCTATTAAATTGAAAATGTTCCCTTTCTTGACTACATTACCCTTCACCACAACCGGATCATGTAACAACCATTAGTGGTGTATGCTTCTTTCTGGCCACGTGCGTCGTCATTATTATAGTTAGCATAACAAAACGGGTCCACCCTAACATCTCATGGACGCCACTAATGATGCATCCATCTCTACCCTGTTCACCTCGTGGTCGTTGGTAAACGTAACAAGCACAGAAGGGAAATTAATGAGATCAGGAGTAGACAAAAGTCTGTCACGATACGAGAGTAAACTGTGAACTTACTCCGAGCAAAACAACCCCATGAACTAGGTGACGCATTGTTTTTAATGAGCGACTTCATGTTCTGTGCCTCACGTTGGCTAGCTATGTCCACACAAAACTATTTTTTAGGTTGTGTTACAAATAATAAAACCGTATTATGTAACCTATTTTTGTAGTATCTTCTTATATGGAGTCCAGACCAGTAAGTTATTATTTTAGAATATTTTTTCTATTTTTTAAAGTAAACAAAAATTAATGGTTTCTGTGAGCCAATGTGAGCATCGAGTAATTTTGTTGTTTGTGCCACCCAAATAAGATTCATATCTGAACTCTTATAATTAAAGAAAATCTTACCTCAAACAAAAGCATGTGCATAACATACGAATTAGCATATTGCCAAAAACATATTTCATGTTCTTCTTCTAGACACATTAAACTGGATACAGGAAGGCATAAACATCACATATTACTTAATATTATGTGGATCGTCATATGCATTGAGATATGGCTAAGTAGCCAGCGTACTCGGTAGTGTATTGTAATAAAGTGGTCTTGTGGTTAGCGTATCAACTTCTAATGCAGAAGGTCCAGGGTTCGGTTCCCGCTTGAGGAAGAAGTTTTTTAACTTCTGATGTGGACTCCATCAGTTCTTCGCTAAGGAATGTGTAAACGGTGAATTTGGAATCGTTCTAGAAAAGAGGCTAATAATAAATTCTAAGGTTGTTCCGAATCATTCTTGTGGTTTCTGTCTCTGTCCGCGGGTGGCATCGTGTCCAGCTTGATTGATCGGTGTTTCCAACTTAAATATGCCGGTTTCTAGTTGGTCATTGTTCGTTTTGGCGACGGTGTCGGCGCCTACAGGGATGTTTTGGTCTGCTTTAAATTAAATGTCCCCAACTGAAAATCAGTTATATGACTGAGTGGGTTCTAAATAATGAATGTATTCATTTATTTACATGTCTGGATGTATCCCTTAATCTCGTTTGTTATAATACATTGACATGGCGTTGTTTGTATTGAATACGCCCACATTGTATAAGGATGGGAGTGAGACCTCTTTCCCTCGTGTTTAATGTGTGTCAGAGCTAAGCGCATCGAGAAATAAATTAAAATATGATTTGTGGAGATAAAACGAATGTTGGAAAAAATAAAGCAAGATTAAGTTATTTTTCATTCGAAGACGGGAAATTCTATATTTTGATTGAAATACATGAATAGAAAAGCGTACAAAATAGTGATATTAATTGATAAACTTGTTCAATTGAATATCACGGAAGAACCCACACAACAACCAACTGCAGGAAATAGATTCTATCTTTAGGAGACTGGCAGGTTAAACCTTCCACCCACGCACCTGCCATTTTCATTGTTGTAATAACTGATTAAAATGAAGACTTACTGGAAGAAAGAAAGATGAAGAAAATTCAATCTTAGAAATAATTGAGACGTCAGGATGAAAAGGGAATGGCACATTCAAAGAAAGGGCATTATAATTTGTTTACCTTGCGGGCAGATGCGTTGCACGTACATGCTTTCATTGCACCTGATTGCCAATCAGAAGTAGAGACTATACATGGAAATAGTTTTCATCAATATGTTTTCAACGTAACAAGGAAGTAAAACTAGATAATATTGTACGGAAGGAATAATACCACTTAATTGAGTAAAATAATAATTCATAATATATTTGATATACGGTTTTATAATGAAATAATAGTTTGTGTATTCAAACTAAAAAAAGGAATGTAAACTAAATTGGTTTAAAACTTTAAACGGTATAAAGTTGCCAATTCAAGGCAGCAACAAGCAAATATAACACCACGTATTTTAATATTGTATTTCAGAGAAATAAAATCTTACACAAAATCAAGAGGCGATGCCATTGTAACTAAACAAGCATTATTTATAAGTGCTCTATTATTATCATGTATTAATATCTTGGCGCTTTTTCTCGCATTCATCTTGGTATAAGTATGGTATTAAAGCAATATGAAGAGCATGCCTTAGGGATGATTTTAAGAGGCCTCAATCTCCAGAATAACGGACATCAACTTTCTATTCATCCGTCAACAAGTCATTTCACTCCTCGTATCTCTCTATTAGAGAATATGCGATTGTGTTATACTTTTACTCTGTATCAGTCAAATGAATAAAAAATACTACTACTACTTCATGCGCGTGTCACATCTCGTGATAAAAACCCAACACCACTTATTGACACTCATTTTTATTTTACAATTCCCTGTACACGATATTTCTGGTTACCTGGCACTGGTTATTATTTCAAAGCTGGAACATAACATAAGCATTTGATATTGTACAATAATACGTTTATCTTCTTAACTAAAGGTAAGCTTCGCTTTCACTTTTTGGTACTCTCGTTCCCAGCATCAGGATTGGAATGCTTCACATACTCTTAACGTGTTGCCTTTCGTTTATATCTGCTTATGAACGCTTTACAACTCGCTATATTCTTAAACACAATTAAATCCAATTAATTACAAATTCACATTCAGAGCATTCTGTTTTGATTTTACCCCCTGCAGAAACCGACTTATTAACATAGGAAACGCGCCCCACGTATTTTTCCGCTGCCGACTGTCGATATTCTCCCCCTGTTTTGTGCCCCAAGTAGTAATACATTGTGATAAGTCATAACAATCAATCACTTCTGACAGACCTGTTAGCCACTGTTAGAGATCAGTCACCCCACGCCGCATGCAGCCCGTTGCCACCACACACACTTTCTCTGCTCCCCGCTGCTCGTTTGACAGGAGTATTTTTTATAGGCTATCGACTTGCTAAACAGCACTTTAAAGGTCACACTTTATCCTGGAGCTAGGGGGTCGTGCTAATACAACAGTCGACTTTTTATCAACACCAGCTCCAGACTGCAATAATTTCAATTTGCATAATTTTAAACCCTTCGTAATAATTTTAGTAGGTAGTTGTAAACCTCCAAGGAGCCGCAATATTAGATAGGTTTTAGTCTGGGCGAGTTTGGTATATTGTTATGTATGTAATAATAGCTCAGAAGTCAGTAGTTATTCTGTTTGAAATCTTAATTTTGTTCGTAGGCAGATCAGTGGTATTATATTGTTGCCTGTTTTTATCTGTGAAAACTGAAGTGAAAATCGTATCGAAAGCGTTGCACGACATGCAGAAATATGTTTATATATGCCCCTGTACTCAGAACTCAAAACCAATGTATTGAATAATTTCATATTTTTGTTGCTTAACATTTCTATTTTTGAAATATTCCTATATTCGAGACGATGCGTGGTGATAGATGAGGTTGAAGGACAATACCATCCCAAGCCGTACGCGGGACTCCCTCGTCCTCGTTGTGTTATATACGCTTCGGGCCTGGATGAGCCACCGCAGACGGCTCGATAATTGCATTAATTTAGATTTTAACGTACAAACTGAATCGTTTATCGCTATTAATAGCAACCAATTTTCTAAGTCAATTGGCATGCAAATATTACCTTTTATTAATCAACGAATTCAAGTAAGTATGAAACTTGTCTAGGTTCTAATGGATCTCCGCGAGGAACATGGAAGTATGTATTTGGACTTGCCTTGTTGTTTACACGATGTAATAACCCGACAAATTAGTTTATAAACTCCACTTACACCAGGCGAAAAACCGTTAAAAGTGAAGCACATTGCGTGTTTGCTAATTCTCTTTATGATATTAATTATAAATGGTTCCTTAGAAGTGAAATATGAGTTTCACTGCTTACACAGACTAAATATACACGGGGACGTTTACATTTTTTAGCTGGAATATTAATATAAAATATTTTTCTTAATTCTTTGAAAATAAGCCTAATCTCCACAAGACACCTCACATTTACTCGATGAGAGTATTCACAATATTTCAAACTGTCTTTTGCTTGATGCTCTATGAACTACTTTTCATTTCCAAGTTCCCATATGTTTAAGTAGTTATATGTAACATTTACTTGGCAAATACCAACATTATTGAACCCATTGAACCCTCTCTCATCTCTGGGTTTAAGTTTCTTTCTGCGACAATACTTCTTACAATCCAGTAAATAAAAAAGATAACTTGTTGTTGTATGGATAGATCATTATAAAATTGCCTCGAGCTCAAATCTGCGATGTATCCAAAGCCACACAACACTAATAACTTTTCCCCCCGAACTCACGTTTCCGATGCTGACGCAATCTAATGCCACTGCCTGAAGGCGAGTAATGTTAAACGCCACGTACATATCGCGTTTAATAATTACGGACGGTTTGGAGGGTGCATAATCGAATACTTCGTATAACCAGTCAGCATTTAAAATGCTTTTGCTAAGTCACTCTATTAACATGAGCATATTTTTACTAGATCAATTCTAAATTTTATTATTTTCAAGGTAGTATTAGTTGTCTTACTATATTTTATAGGGCTGACACAGATCATGTATATAATGTAACCTGGTATAATTATTGTAGATAAGTATATTGTATTTATTTGTATAACGTCTATCCTATTCAGTTTAATACTAACTGATTTACAAATGAAATAAAAGTAAATGTACCCAACATAATGAACTGGCGTGGTATAATATTCTAGTTGACGCGCACTTCTATTTGTGAGGTCACGAGTTCGTTGCTCGCCACCGGGCAATCCTGACTGAAAGTCATTAAAGGGGTATTTAACCGCTAAACTCAAAAAATATATTTCATTCAGGCTAACTAGTAATGAATTTAGCAATCAACAGAAAAATTATTGGGGCCACCATGACCTCCCAAATAATTGTCAAACATGACATTTTTTGAGCTAGGTCCCATCGGCAAAAATCTCCCATAAGAAATAACATGGGGACGATCTTTATGCCCCGTGACCTTGGAGGATTAAGATCCCAAAAAATATTGGTCATTATTGACGTTCTCGAGAGCCTTTTCTGTAAATTCTCTATATTTTGTTTTGTAATTTGGGCAAGTAGTTCGGTCAAAATATGCTGATTACCAAGATGGGGTGTGATTTTGGAATGCATATTTTTGCGTGTTTGAGGGTATATTTGGGCACAGTTTCAAGACACGATGTTATAAATGGGCATTTTAGATTGGTACTATGCTCTAGTATCTATGTGGACCAAAAAAGAAGCAGGTTAAAGCCGATTTAGGAAATTTTCCAAAACACTAATTTTCGCCAATTTCTGGATCAAAAAAATTAAAAAAATTCGTGTTAAATCACAGTTACAAGATATAATTTTTAAACGGTCATTTTAGTGTAGTATTTTGCCATAGATCACGTGGTAAAAAATTATTTTTGTGGTTTTTAGCCCCTTTAATGCGATTGCAAGGTAAAGTGTGTCCCCTCAAACAGCACTTGAATATCTCCTTCAAAGCTATCCTGACATGACCATGACCTAGTTAATCACCTAAAGAGTGCCGTGGAATGACGCTGAACGGATAATATAATAATTCAACAGAAACATATTCTAACTTGGATGTATTTGAAATATTTTTAACCATAAAATTTTTCAACTAAGTTTCCCCTAAAAATATTTTCACCATCTATTCAATTATATGCCCCGTGATCTTGGAGGATATTGATCCAAAAACATATTGGCCATTTTTTACGTACTCTGAAGCCGTTACTGTGAAGCTGCTATATTTTGTTTTATTGTTTGGGAAGTTTAGTCAAAATATACTTACTACCAAGATAGGGTGTGATTTTGTTAGGCATATTTTTGTGTGTTTGAGTGTATATTTGTGTCCAGCTGCCAGGCACGATCTAATAAAGGGCATATTTTCATTGGTGCGATGCTCTAGTATCTATGTGAAGCAAAATATGAGCAGGTTAAAGCCGATTGAAGAAATTCACCAAAACGCCCATTTTCGCGCTAATTTCAGGATCCAAAAACTTAAAAATATTCGTATAAAATCACAGTTAAAGATATACTTTTTTAAACTGTTATTTAAGTGTAGTTTTATGCTATATTATGTAGTTAAAAAAAGAGGGGTAATAGCCCCTTTAATACCAGTTTCTGGAGCAGTTAGTGTAGGTACCTTTTCAAAGAGGATAAAAATCGTTTCATCGTCTCTAACAGAGCATCTATATATTATAAATTATCTGTACATTGTATATTTTCATATTTAATTAAATCGAATATCATTAGTGTGCTAAACAATTGTGCACCGGTGATCTTTCTGAGTTCTGAACTGAAACGGTTACATTCCTTTTGTTTCATGGCAGAGCATTATATACCTTGCCCTAGCTTAAGACTAAGTAAGAAACGTGCTGTAATTTACGTCCCACTCGACGTTTCTACATGCATTGAAATTTGCGCATACGAGCGACTCCAGACATTTGTTTTACAACCTCGATTTCACAATTATGTAGGAAACCAAGTGTATAGTTTAAAAAAATTATTTTCCTTTCTTTAACATCTTCAAAATATTTAACTGAGGTAATATAATATTTGTTTATCTGACCTGAATGAATGATGATTGCTTATGCATACTCCATAATATGTTTTATTTAACAAAATGGCCCCTTAAAAAGTTTTCATATTATTCTTGTTACTGAGGTTTATGTGAAGCATACATATTATTTGCAATTACCTATTTGTAGTTCACCATGTCTTGTATGCATAAAAAACAGTTAGAATAAGACCTTAATGTATTCAAACTATATAATGAGTAGAATAAGTATTGTATACTATGATATAGTATAATATAGTATAGTAGTATAATGATATATTACACTTAAAAATAAGCATTGCCATTCACTTTAGTAATATTTAGATATTCTTCAACCCCCAAACTATGCATAATTTAATAAACTATTAATACATTTTAGGCGCACATAAGATACCCCAAAACGTTGGCCTATGGACATATTATGGCAATGTTTATAATCTACTAATATAGGCCACACAAATAATTATTATATTACCAAGAGCTTTCAACTGAGCAAAAAAGCTTCATGGTTAAAGAGCATTTAGTTTAGTTCAAATTTGAAATTCATTTAAGTTTGCAACACATTTTAGGTTATAATTGGATGCCGTTTTAGTACTCATAATAGTTTGTAATATCAGTATAACTAAAGTACATACATACAAAAATTACTTATTCTACTATAACTACTCATTCTAAATACATGATTTATTATGTAAGTTTTTTCTTCATTAATATTTTGTTTGTGTTGTTGACGTGTCTAGTGTTTTGAAAATATGGGACTTATCATTGATATTTATTAATATAAAATATAGTACTTATGAAGTTGCATGGAGGTTTGGTGTTATTATTTGCCATCAGCATTTCCCCTTTCCAGTAATGTTATGTACGCTATACTATATGTAATCAAAACATACGCGATTTATCGATTTAACGATGTTTTTTTTTCAATTTTTTGATCCAAGATTACAAAAATAAATTTTGATCTTAACAAATAACTTTTTTAAATGCCAAATTCACATTTACATTGAACTGTGGTAAGTTTATACAATCATATTTGTTCCGGCGTAGAAGAAAGCGCATCCAAAAAACTCTGCACAACTTTATGGTGTAGAGCCGTTTATGGTGTTATTCGAAAATAGTTTGTAAAATTCGATATTCTAACAGTACGCAGTCCTGACATTAAATCAATTCTGTTTTGTTTACTCTATTCATATTGGAAATTGGGGGAATGGTTTAAAATCCTTCGTCACACTAGGGAAATCATCGTTGAATAAATGATATGATATAGGCGAGGTTATGTCACCATTTGGAGGCGTCTCGGCTAAATTCATTTCAAGAACAAATGTGAAGAGGGGATTATTAAAAATGAAACTATATAACAGGTAGTAACGTTTACCCCATTGAATTACAAGTACCCATTGAAGACAACTGAATAGTTGTCGAAATATTGTTTCACATAGTTTTCTTTATTTACAAGTGCAGTGTACAGTCCAAATAAATCAAAATACTATTAACCTTTAGGCTTCACTGCTCTAAAAGTTTCATTATTATATTAACGTTTTTAATTGGTACATTTCTTGGTTGGCAATGTTTAACTGCAAAAATAACATTGAACTTGCTGGTTGCTATTTTTGTGGCATTGATTTGCAATATAGTAAAAATTCTGGTTATTATGAAGGAGGGCAGATGACATTTAATTATTTCTATCAATAGGGGTTGTAAATAATAACAGAGGAAATTATGTTATGTCTTTAGGTCACTTAAATTGCCTGCTAGCAGAAAAAAACTAAAATTCAAAATGGTTGAATTTTTTCAAGATGGCGGATTTTTTTCCATGACAATTAATTATTTCTATCAATAGGGGTTGCAAATAATAACAATGGAAAAAAAATCAAGCCATTTGGTCACTTGGATCACCTGTTAGAGCAAACAATCTTCAAAATGCAACATGGCGGAGTTTTTTCAAGATGGCGTATTTTCCCCAAGTGGGATTTTTTGGGAACTTGAGTTTTTTGTTCAGGGACATCCCCCGAACGTATTCCCGCAATAATATTTGAGGAACATTAAATGTCCGGGTCAAAGTCTAATTTGCCTGTACTAATACTAGGAAAACGCTTAAGTTCCGCCGCGTTGTTGGATGAGCGTAATTGGTGCATTGAGCTGCCATGTGTTATGCGGATTTTCTGTTGTTCTGTGAAAAAATCATTACTAAGTTGAAGATTTTTTTTAAATTAAATTAAATTAAATGAAAAATTAACCTAATTTTTTTTTTTTTTTATTAATTGTAATTTAAAAAAAGGAAAAAATCGTAATATTGAAATTTTCATAAGAAATAATTATTCAATTGCGCACAAATTTTACACAAATATATGAATTTATAAAATTAAGGTTCTGTGAAAAATTATTACAATAGGATAAAGCATATAGGTGTTATAAGTCAAAGAATTGTTTTAAAAAAGAAAAAAAACGTAAAATTTCGATTTTCATGAGAAATAGTTTTTTGATTGCGCTCAAATTTCACACGAATACATAAATTCATAAAATTATGGTTCTGTGAAAAAATCATTTAAATCGGATAAAGCTTGTAGGTGTTATAAGCTGAAGAAATTTTTTAAAAATCGAAAAAATCGTAAAATTGCGATTTTCATGAGAAATAATTTTTCGATTGCGCTCAAAAACGTGGCAGTTTTTCGTTCAGAGATTTCGAAGGCCTCCATAAAATTTCATCGCAATTGGAGTATCGGTTTAGCCGGAATCGTGTAAACAGACACACAAAAATACAGAAAAAAAAACAAAAAACAAAAACAGAAAAACATTCTGGATTTTTTTCTCCAGTGTAGTGAAATGGAATCTTCGCTTCGCTCGCTTCGCTCGCTACGCTCGCTACGCTCATCCAATTATAAATTATCTGTACATTGTATATTTTCATATTTAATTAAATCGAATATCATTAGTGTGCTAAACAATTGTGCACCGGTGATCTTTCTGAGTTCTGAACTGAAACGGTTACATTCCTTTTGTTTCATGGCAGAGCATTATATACCTTGCCCTAGCTTAAGACTAAGTAAGAAACGTGCTGTAATTACGTCCCACTCGACGTTCTACATGCATTGAAGTGCGCATACGAGCGACTCCAGACATTGTTTTACAACCTCGATTTCACAATTATGTTGGAAGCAAGTGTATAGTTTAAAAAATTATTTTCCTTTCTTTAACATCTTCAAAATATTTAACTGAGGTAATATAATATTTGTTTATCTGACCTGAATGAATGATGATTGCTTATGCATACTCCATAATATGTTTATATTACAAAATGGACCTTAATAAGATTCTATATTATTCTTGTTACTGAGGTTTATGTGAAGCATACATATTATTTGCAATTACCTATTTGTAGTCACATGTCTTGTATGCATATAAACAGTTAGAATAAGACCTTAATGTATTCAAACTATATAATGAGTAGAATAAGTATTGTATACTATGATATAGTATAATAAAGTATAGTAGTATAATGATATATTACACTTAACATAAGCATTGCCATTCACATTAGTAATATTTAGATATTCTTCAACCTCAAACTATGCATAATTTAATAAACTATTAATACATTTTAGGCGCACATAAGATACCACAAAACGTTGGCCTATGGACATGTTATGACAATGTTTATAATCTACGAATATAGGCCCCACAAATAATTATTATATTACCAAGAGCTTTCAACTGAGCAAAATGCTTCATGGTTAAAGAGCATTTAGTTTAGTTCAAATTTGAAATTCATTTAAGTTTGCAACACATTTTAGGTTATAATTGGATGCCGTTTTAGTACTTATAATAGTAGTAATATCAGTATAACTAAAGTACATACATACAAAAATTACTTATTCTACTATAACTACTCATTCTACTACATGATTTATTATGTGAGTTTTCTTCATTAATATTTTGTTTGTGTTGTTGACGTGTCTAGTGTTTTGAAATATGGACTTATTCATTGATATTTATTAATATAAAATATAGTACTTATGAAGTTGCATGGAGTTTGGTGTTATTATTTGCCATCAGCATTTCCACTTTCCAGTAATGTTATGTACGCTATACATGATATAGTCATCAAAACATACTGTCGATTTTATCGATTTTAACGATGTTTTTTTTTACAATTTTTCTGTTTCCAAAATTACAAAAAAAAATTGATCTTAACAAATAACTTTTTGAAAATGCCTAAATTCACGTTTACATTTGAATTGTGGTAAGTTTTATACAATCATATTATGTTCACGGGCGTAGAAGAAATGCTGCACCCAAAAAACTCTGCACAACTTTATGGTGTAGAGCCGTTTATGGTGTATATTCGAAAATAGTTTGATACAATTTCGTATAATTCTAACAGATACGCAGTCCTGACATTAAATCAATTTCTGTTTTGTTTACTCTATTCATATTTGCGTGGTTCTAAATCTAATCCCACTAGGGAAATAAAGCGTTGAAATGAGAATCCGAGGGGTATCGGCTCTACATGGCTGCATGTGTGCTCGCATGCCAATCTCGGGACTACGTTGAGTCTAACCTAACCTAACCCTCTTAGGTAGTTCCACCTGCGTTTTACATTATCTAAAATATGCATAACATGAACCTTGTTATGACCGGAATTGAAACCTGTTGCTAGGAGAATAGAGGGAATATTTTGGTTAGTTTTTAGAGGGCGCACGGCAAATATTGCGTCTCCTACTGCGTTCAAATTTCCACAAGGACCACGTTGAGGCTGGCATTCAGTTAAACATTTTTTCATGTTTTATATAGAAGTATTTATAGAGAAATTTAAATAGTTAGACACATTGTTTAAATACCCTTTATTGGCATTTTTGTAATTTATAATGTAGCTAAAATTTGTATGCAAACATTAATTTCCTGTCCCAAAACGATCAACGACGAGTTTAACATTGAAACAATACGCTGGTTGTCTGTGCGTAGTTAAGTTCTGAGGTAAAAGCGGGAGAGAGAGAGAGCGAGAGAGAGAGAGAGAGAGAGCGTGTCTAAGCCAGAAGACTCAAACGCCAGAGGCGAGAAAATGATTCCCTTTATACATTTTGGCGAAAGCAATGGTTTGAGGGATTGTAAAACGTTTTCCAAAGTGTTTTAAGGTTTTTATTAAGTGTTTTGTATCTTTTCCTTTGGATGTGATTTTTTTTTAGTAACTGAACTAACATTCATGTGTATAACCAGGGGAGAATTACACTCATAGCTTGTGACACAGTCACACACAACCGGCTGTTTGATGAGCTTGAACAAACCAGGCATTGACGCAGAATGCAGAGATTTAGTAGCTGGATCACATGGAAGCTCTATTGTTGGTCCTATCGGGTTGTGATTTATACCAACATTTCAAGTAATAATGTGTGAATTGCGCTATCAAAACACGTTTTTCCAACGTGCTTACTTTTTTAAGTAACTGATGGTAAATATGCTACCAAATAGGAAATTTCTAGTAATTTCCCAAGTTTGCGTCGGTAAAAAATATTTAAATATTAAAATGTTCTCTCAAAAATTAATTTTTGAAGTGAAAATTGGAGGTCGAAAAGTGATCTAGACTGTTTGTGAAATTAGCTGGATTTGCCGACCAAGCGAATTATAAAATGGACGTTTAACATTGAATAAAAGTTGGTCCGAGCTCATCAAACCATCTTTTAATATCTTAAAGTACGCATGAAGAGCGAGGTCATTGCGGGAAGATAGGAAGGAGTGGGAAACAGGAAACTGGTGGAAAGGCAGATGCAGGATAAGTTTGAAGAAATGCTGAGCATATCAACTACGGTACAATACGGGTTAGTCTCCTGTCGGTGTAAAGATCTCCATTCAACCTGACATAATTCAAAATAGTTTTAAGAACTAGACGAGTGAGCGAGCCATGTGTTGACTACTCTAGAACATTTGCATTTGTAACAACAAAAATTTGCAAGATCTATGCTGTCTATATACATGTCCCCGAGTACTCAACACATGGCTCGCTCACTCGTCTAACAACGACTTTGGCGTTTTCTTAGTCCTAGCTACTTTCTGAAGTGTTTGTTATCCATGGCTGGGACCACAACCATTATTATTTATATGCGGGAAATGTGAACAATAATCGACGTCGCATTGTTGAAATTTTCCACAATTTTATTTTTTGTTAGTTTAAATCGTAACGGTTTTTGCTGAAAATGGTAACAGCACCCTTAATACAGGTCCCGGACGTGTGTTGAGAATTTCAGTGCAATATGTCAGCGGTTCGGCAGTTCTGGAGCGTACTCACTTACTCACTCACTCACTCACTCACTCATACAGGAACAGACAGAGTCTGGTTTGAGTTGAATGGTAAAACTAAGTCACTGCGCTCCCTCGTCCCATGAAAGACACAATGCAATAATTATTATTTTCCATAAATATATATTTAAGGAGGCCAAATGGCCTTACTTCCATTGTAATATTTTGGTTTCTTGCAAACATTACTTATCAACCAGATTTAGAAACTAATTCATATTTTGATAATGTCCGAAAAACATGCAAAATTGGAAAGATTACTTGCTCGCCCCTATACCCACGGCCAACTCATTTAAAATAGCTACGTCTATCGTCCGGGCTTCCATCAAGGCAACATTTTTCAACCTTGGTATCGAAAGACTCCTGACCAAAAAGAAGTTAAAAGAAATTACAATTTGACTGACAGCGACACTTTTTTCTCATCCGTTAGAGATTTTGAGTAACTAAACTTTGATTTCCGTTCGTTTGCTGATGCACACCCTTTTGAACATAAATCACCTCATCATCCAAAACATTCGATAAAATATATCAAATAAATTACGCGAAGAGTAAAAAGTGGGTTATACTGTGGTCGTTGATGGGGTTACACACAGACTGCGGTCAGACGCGGATGGAAGTCAATAATTAAATTTTCACCTCTGAATGTATGTCCCCGCCGTCTCCTGCACCTCTGAATGTATGTCCCCGCCGTCTCCCGCGCCTCTGAATGTATGTCCCCGCCGTCTCCCGCACCTCTGAATGTATGTCCCCGCCGTCTCCCGCGCCTCTGAATGTATGTCCCCGCCGTCTCCCGCGCCTCTGAATGTATGTCCCCGCCGTCTCCCGCGCCTCTGAATGTATGTCCCCGCCGTCTCCCGCCCCTCTGAATGTATGTCCAAGCAAGCGTCCAAACCCTTTGATCGGTACGATTCACATTCTATCTCTCGCATCATACCGAGGGATTTGTCCGTCGTCTGGCGAGACTGAACGTAATCCCTCTCACTCCACTCGTGTGTGCGTGTCCGGGGGGGGGGGGGACACACACACCCTATATTGCATAATACTTCCACCGTCAGTTTAAGCCATAAAAAACTGCAAACATGCAATACTCACTCGCAACAAAGTCGAGTTTCACATATAATCCAATAGAAGTATACATGCTGGTACACAAAACTATAATTAAATCTATCAAATACTGTCTTGACGCCATTTTGTAAAAAATGGTTACTTTACCCTAGTCTGAAACCCAAATATGTAATACATATATGGACATTTATAATTATATACAGTGAAAAATGCATAAACCGGGAAAAAATAGTACAAAAATGAAACAAATTGCATTATAAAAAAAAAAATAATAATAACAACAAAGTCAGCAAAAATTGGATTAGGGGAAAGACCCCATTTTTACAAAATCTCTTCTTAATTCTTCACTTGTACAGCAAATTTGTTTGTTGACTCTCCTTTCATGGATACAAAAATTTTGTTGCACTCCTATATTATTCCTGATAAAATTTCCGGTTGCGTTTGGCCTTCCATCAGGAATTGTAAAGGAAAGTAACACAATTTTTCTATCTATAAAGGAAGTCAATATTTAAAAAAGTTGCTGTAAAAGTGTATAAAAATCAAATTCAATCAAATTTGGTAAATACGGGGTCTTTCCCCTAACCCGATTTTTTCAACTTTAGCAAGGTTGATTGTGTTTTATTTGTTTACACAGTGCTATTTGTTTCATCTTTGTACTATTTTTGTCCTGTTTTTGCATTTTCACCGTGTATAATTATAAATGTGCCTCTGATTCTTACGTCAATGTTTTCAACGACTTCCGGTCGACACTTCCGGTTGTATTTGGTCTTGTTTTAAATAATTTTTTATCAGGAATAATAAAGGAAAGTAACACAATTTTTTATCTATGAAGGGAGAGTCAATATTACAAGACTCATCCGTAAAAGTGTTGGATTTAGAAGCCATTTCATAAAAATGGGGTTTCCCTCCCCTAGTCCGATGTTTGCCGACTAAGTTATTTGTGAATTATTTTTTGACACAACGCAATTTATTCCAACTTTGTACTATTTTTCCCGGGTCAAACAATAGAATATATCTCTGCTTAGAAATATTTTTTATACTAAGCATCCAGTCATTTATAAAAACTGATTTAGAAACGATGGTTCATTGCTTTTTTTGATGGTTGTTTTATGTTTCTATTGTAATATATTGGATGTAATTGCTCATTGCTGCATGTGTAGTTCTTTATTTACAATTTGTATTAGTATCATCTTTATTTCATTAAAGCAAGTTTATACGATGATAAAAACATCAACACGATAGCACGCTTGAAAGGCAAGGTTTTGATATATAGTGTTCATATTTGAATTCGTATACTTTGCAGAACAACCTACATGCGAGATGTTGTGCAAAATGCTATACGTTATTGTCGGCGGAAACAGTTTCTTATCCCCTAAGTCTAAACCATGTTGATTTACTTCGCCAGGGAATGCTAGGCAGACTTGATGGTTCTTTTCCAATGTCTAGGTCTATACTTACAAACTACAAAACAACATGAATGTTTTATAATATCTTAGTATGTAAGTTATTGCTGCTTGCTCTGGACATTTAATTTTAAGCAACAACTCCAAGTGGTCCACTTTACCGAGGATAGTCTGAAATATATGAATACATAAGATATTCTTTTATATATTCTAAACGCATTTAAATTGTCTACTCTATCCAGACGAATTATGTTGAATGTTTCGTTTAGATGAAACACTATCATCAGCATTTTGATATCGTTCATGTACGTTTGAACATTCTAGGATCTAGATTATTAGTAGGTTGCAACAAGGAACGATATCGCATGCTATTGTGTTGCATGTTACAATGATGGTAAGATTGCACTTTGATGCATGTTATTGAGATAATTTATATTATTATTCTATTGTATAAATCAGCGGAATACTATGAGATTGTTCCATTTTAAAAGAGAGATATTTTGTCGGTGGGCGTAACGGCGTTCAGTTAGATGTCTAAAATGCATCATAGATTGAACAAAATTAGTTGAATAAGTGTAAATTGCACGGAGAAAATTGTTTTTTATTCATGTTTTATTGAAGTGGTACCATTGTATTGTTTTATCAGATTGTCTGCAATCGAGACCAACACGATAGTGTTGTGCAATGGCTACAATGCATAATTTAATTCAATCAAGATATATTAATTTTATTCTGTACATGACAAAGATCAATCGAGAGACAAGGGTTGGTGTGATAGCCGAGTGACGATCCGCATGATAATGTTGGGAAGTTGGAGGGGGCGTCACGGGGGAGGGGGCGGTGAGGGGGCTAAATACGCGCAATGTGGAAGATATTATGGATGTTGTGATAGCCCAGGATCTTTATAATTGTTCACAACTTTTGCAACGTTGTACACATAAATTATCTGAGATTAATTAATATACTGAAATTCGAAAAGAATTAATTGTGCCTGGCAATGGTTTTATTGTCGGTATCGCAATGTTCGCCTATATAATAATTGATACTAAAGTAGTAAGCCTTGTAAAAAACATCAATCATTTAAAAATGAAACTGAAGTTTGACTATAAGGCTACCAATACTAAGTATTTTAATAGACATTAGATTTAGAAATATTTAAATAAAGGAATCATTCACTATTCCTTGAATATGTACTATATTTAAAGCTTTGTTTCTGTCAAATATTATTGCCTCCGGTAGCACAAAATATTACAGTTTCCAAGCACTTTAGTGTAAAATGAAACTAAAGTTTGACGAAGGCTACCAATACTAAGTACTTTAGTAGACATGAGATTCAGAAATATTTAAAAAAAAGTAATCACTCACTATTCCTTGAATATGTACTTTATTTAAAGCTTTGTTTCTGTCAAATATTATTGCCTCCGGTAGCACAAAATATTACAGTTTCCAAGCACTTTAGTGTAAAATGAAACTAAAGTTTGACGAAGGCTACCAATACTAAGTATTTTAGTAGACATTAGATTTAGAAATATTTAAATAAAGGTTTCACTCACTATTCCTTGAATATGTTCTATATTTAAAGCTTTGTTTCTGACAAATATTATTGCCTCCGGTAACAAAAAATATTACAGTTTCCAAGCACTTCAGTGTAAAATGAAACTAAAGTTTGACGAAGGCTACCAATACTAGGTATTTTAGTAGACATTAGATTTGAAATATTAAAAAAGTGATCACTCACTATCCTTGAATATGTACTTATTTAAAGCTTGTTTCTGTCAAATATTATTGCCTCGTAGCACAAAATATGACAGTTTCCAAGCACTTTGTGTTAAAAAGGGCAGGGACCTTATGTAGTCTTTGTTCAGTTTAGAAAATTAAATAAAGGTTCACTCACTATTCCTTGAATATGTTCTATATTTAAAGCTTTGTTTCTGTCAAATATTATTGCCTCCGGTAACAAAAAATATTACAGTTTCCAAGCACTTTAGTGTAAAATGAAACTTAAGTTTGACGAAGGCTACCAATAGTGAGTATTTTAGTAGACATTAGATTTAGAAATATTTAAACAAAGGAATCACTCACTATTCCTTGAATATGAACTATATTTAAAGCTTTGTTCCTGTCAAATATTATTGCCTCCAGTAGCACAAAATAGAACAGTTTCCAAGCACTTTTGTGTAGAAGGCTGCACTGTGTAGCCTTTGTTCAAGTGTTTGAGAAACCTAGTGGCCGTACGAGCACTGAAATTCATTTCCATCCACTCTTCGCCTCGTCCTTATCACCACCAGTGTGACGTCAGTGAGTGTCAGCAAGTCCTTGTTAGCCAGTCATTAAAACCTTATCAATCATCCCCGCGTCTTGACCGTGTTCAAGACGTTGCTGCTGCGGCTGGCGCGAGAAACATCAGGAAGACAGATGGCCACTTATTGGCCGACCTTTACGACGTAGATTCCAGTTTTATTGGGAGTGTAATTTAATTGTCGTTGGTTACGACTTACGAGGGCGGTGTGTGGAGGGTGGCTAGCGGGTTGTCACGCACTGACGCGCGCCACGCGGACGAGATTACAACAATATATAAATCAACCGGGGCAATGCCACCCTGTGGGACTCGACCTTTTATGAATCGTGCATACCATTTAGCACCTTCCCCTAGAGAGATAAGTTTGCGAGCGCATTGGGTACAGACCATTACCAGCCATATATCACTCGGAAATCACAATGTGATACTTAAGGATTGTCGCTTCTTTCCAAAAAATCAAACGTATTGAACGAAAAGCTTTCAAATGGGTAACTGTGCACTTCAGTAGCTACGGAGAATCGCAGGATGTGAATTAGCGCATTACTCATTTACACTACATGGGAAACAGATAACTCTCCAAACTCCAAAGAGTATAGTCAGTGCCATAAAAAAATTCACCACGTTATATAAGGCGCAATGGTAGATGAGAACATTCATGTACAAACATTTTTAAGCTTTGAGACGAACACAACACAAGAAAAACACAAATTCAAATATACAAATAAATACAAAATGCTTTTAAAAAAAAGTAAAAATGTCAATTATTATTCATGTGCGATGTGACATCTCAGAATCCAAAATATGTGAACGATAGTTCTTACTAATAAATAATCAATTTCAGACTAACGTGTATATTACAAACAGCGTAGGCTACGCGGTGTCATCATCGATGTTATTGCAATGTATTGTACGGCTGAGTGCGATGGCGGGCGACACGATAAGAGGAATCTCCTTGTAGGACCATTCTCTCCAGGATTTCACTAGGAGACGCCGAGCACAGAAAGCTGCACTCGAGAGACGAGTTCTTGAGAGTAACTACATGCGCATGATGATCACATATTGTTGGGAAGACATCTTCTCAAGTCTGTCGCCAATCGAGGGAACTCTCGAACGAAATAATACCTCTCAGAATCAACTTCGGGATGAAAAACGATTATGTATTGAACAAATTAGAGAATTATAACTGTGAAGTACTTGCCATTTTAGCGCTCAGATTTGTTAACATTTTAATACAAATACAAAAATTAAGAAATAAATAATTCCAACTATTGAACTGGACATAAACCTGGCCCAGGTTTGGCTCGTTGCAAATCGAAAAATGTAAAATTTCGTTTCATTTATTATTTTTAACACATAAACATGCGCTATATGTTGTTAAACGAGAACGAGAATTCTGGTCACTATGCACTGCCACCTAGAAGTAATCAAAATACTATCGAGGAAGCAGTGTATTATTTTGTTATCAAAGAGTTAAAATAGTTTTCCCAAAGAAATGATGTCAAGGTCCTCTAGATGGCGGTGGATTTTATCCATTCTCTCCTATTTTACAAATTTTCAGCTAAATCGGTCAAGACCTTAAAGACATTGGTATGTAACATTATGGGAATGTCGTACTCGGGTCGTGTTGCACGTACCGGTGCTCGCTCAACAACGCGACGGGACTTTAGCGTTTTCCTAGTTACTAATAGAAAGCCTAAGATCCTGACAGGTCAGTTGCTTTTTGTCTTAACTTCATGGAAACAAATCTCTATTCCCATTAAATATGTGATATAATATTAATAACAAAAGCGCATTGTACTTGTGCCGTTAATAATTTACAGCCACTCTTTGCTTCACTGACGAGTGAAAGTTTTTTGTCTGAGATGACGCTGAATCAATGATACGTCGTTTATTTAATAATAGCGAGTTTGAAATAAGAGACTTTGATAATTCAAAAAGGATAAAACGAATCCAGTTGGCAGAGTTAAGAAACGAACAACAAGAGTCCGAAAAAGATGATCTGAAAGAGACTTCGTCATTGGGCACTGACGATAAAATATCGTGTGGTGTAGTATGTATCAGGTCGCAGTTCATGGCAGGATGGTGATAAGAGGGGTGCCAAGCTTGATCTCTGGTGTAGTATGTATTGGGTCGCAGTTCATGGCAGGATGGTGATAAGAGGGGTGTCAAGCTTGACCTCTGGTGTAGTATGTATCAGGTCGCAGTTCATGGCAGGATGGTGATAAGAGGGGTGTCAAGCTTGACCTCTGGTGTAGTATGTATTAGGTCGCAGTTCATGGCAGGATGGTGATAAGAGAGGGTGTCAAGCTTGACCTCTGGTGTAGTATGTATCAGGTCGCAGTTCATGGCGGGATCTTGATAAGAGGGGTGTCAAGCTTGCCTCTGGTGTAGTATGTATTAGGTCGCAGTTCATGGCAGGATGGTGATAAGAGGGGTGTCAAGCTTGACCTCTGGTGTAGTATGTATTAGGTCGCAGTTCATGGCAGGATGGTGATAAGAGGGGTGCCAAGCTTGACCTCTGGTGTAGTATGTATTGGGTCGCAGTTCATGGCAGGATGGTGATAAGAGGGGTGTCAAGCTTGACCTCTGGTGTAGTATGTATTAGGTCGCAGTTCATGGCAGGATGGTGATAAGAGAGGGTGTCAAGCTTGACCTCGCAGAGGCGCGCCCCAGACGCCTCTTTGCATTATCTTGAGACAACAGATTTACATGGGTGTCAACAAGCGCACACACCTTCCAAGTATCTCGTATAAATGTCACACAGACAATGAATATTTATTAGACTCCCCTACTCGGGGACGCAGACGGATATAACCGATTATTTAGGGATAGCGGGAGGTCGGACGGTCTCAGACTCCCCTAGGAATACGTCGGATAATTTATGGAATTATCTTTTGGTTTACTTGTTGTTATGCAGAGTTTTACCGAAACAAAAGTTTATACAACTGTTCAGAATTATTTTATTATTTGCATAAACGTGGTTTATTGGGGATGTTGACTATGACTGGCTTAGATGACCTCCAGCGCATTGGTGCAGGTTCATAATAGGGTTAGGGTCCCATATCAGCACTCGCCGTTGGTTGTTGCATGACTTAACAAATAAGTGAGATATATCAAGCAAGAGTTGCAGCAGTATACGTAAACTCTACGAATGTACACTCGATGATTGTGTTGTAACCAATCATTTGTGTAATTTAAATTACTCCTAGCGAACGTTTAAAAATATTATTCATTCTTACGGCAGTTTAAAACTTGAACGACAGAAGCGTGTTTTAATAGCTATACTATCCCCTCTTTACAGCGTAAAGAGATTAAATTGCGTAATTAGCAAACTATTATTAGTTCGGGGTAACAATCCATTAATTCGTTTGTCTGTTTATTTATAAATGGATAACAAGGAATCTAAGTCTTAAACTTAAAGATAATCATTATTCATTACTAATGAAATATAATACTACCACGGTTGATATTTTTACTCACATTACTTCCCGGCATATCTTGAAATAATATGGCTAAACAGTGCTAATTATTGTTTAACTATAGATTTTGCGGTAAACCTGATAATTAATTTTGTTTTATATCTATAGTAATGTATATTGTTCTCTTACCCTTGGTTGAGCAGCAGTAAAGACCCTACTTGCCATGCTCACCATGCTATAAAATTATGATTCGTATATTAGCATTATTGGTAGAGGTACGTGAAAATAGCGTTTTGAGTTCCGATGCTATACAAAGCGCCATTCTTACATAAAACTAAGCTTTTACAGTCCTATTTTTTTTATTTAACCTAGTACCTGTAATTTGTTTACACATGTTTTGATTCATTTGACATTAATTAAAACTTGATGACATAATTTCAAAAGATAAATGTATGTAAATAAATATAATTAAATATTATATATTATGTAATATAAATATAAATAATGTTATGATAATTTATAGATAAGAACAAAAATTGTCCACATAGTCTTCAAATTGTAGAGATGAAAAAATTGTTAAATAAGTTGTGTACTCAAACTTTTAATTTTGGTTCACTAACCAGAAAAACTACTATTTAGCTTTACAGTCTATCTTTCTTCGTAAAGTGCTTTTACTAATAAAATTATCGATTCCTTTCTTACATTAGTACAATCAATCCAAAGACTGCAGCCAATAGCCAGGATGGTATAGTAAGTTTCAACCACAAAAGAAAATTTGCCTTAGAAGAAAGTTCTAAATTTAACTCCACAGTACTATACTCTGCACCTAGCGCCGGTAAATGTTACAAGCAGCCATACGATGTAGGTACCAACTGTGCAGTGACTACTGAAATAATATTCCAGGCGATATTAGCGAAGCAAACGAGGGAATAAGTGTTGAAAGAAAACGTGAAATATGAAACGTTGAAATAGAACCCAGAAAACCGAGGGCAACACATGGTTAGCTCCTTTAATGAATTTCTCGCATCGAATGTGACTAATGCTACTGGCGAAGACGATTACTACTGGGAGGCTAAGTGTAAGGCTAAGTTTGGTGGAACTTTGGCCATAATAAAGCAATTAGCAAATAGCAAGTTTGGTTATTTATGTTAAATCATAATAATGCAAAATAAACATTACATTATTAAATAGAATGTTGGCTTTTATAGAGAGAACTGTTTGAAATTAAGAGAATTACATTTGGAGACTAAAGATATCAATACATAATATTATACCTAAAAAAAATATTTCATAATTGTATATTCATAAGTTTGATTATATTGTAAAAATAAACATTTGAAAGTTGCATCATCACTATTATACTATAATTTACACAATTGTATACATAATTTGTATTAACGTAACAAAACAATGAAATAATGTATCCATAACATAATATTATTATATCTGACTGGGAAAATAATAACTAGGCTAAAGAAATGCAAGTCATTGCCATTGTAACATGAATATTATTTTTTTAATTTAGATTCGTGGCCCAAGAGAAGTGATGGATTTGAGAGTACATTGTGAATGTGCGTTACATGGCTGCGTTGCAATGATAGTATATAGAGGGGGGTGACGAGACAGGCTTAGTGATTTATCATCGATTGGGACCAGTCAATTGGTAATTTATAGTCGTTTACAAAACATTAAACTGATGGAAATTACCGATTTCAAATGTAACTGCATGGCATTATTTCAAATAATAAATACATTTCATGATGAGTTACGGACAGAGATAGCGCAGCTCTAGCGTACGTGCGAGCCGTTCAGGCATAACAGAAAATGTTTTTTTGATCGACTCAAAATACAAATGTTTTAATATCTTGTACAACACAAAGTTGTGGAAACACCTTCTTATATTAAGTCACAGACGGTTATGCAAACATTTGAATGTTTTTATTTCTTGTTTGGCTTACAAACACATGCTAATCACTTTCTCTCTGTTATTTATTGTTTATCCTTGTCATTACATTGAACAACAAGAAACGGCGTCGACGCTAGCAAATTTTTTGCTACAACACTTAAAATCTATGAAGAAGTCTCGTGCCGCGAGGAGCCTTGCTGAAGCACAAAACTAACACGGCACATGTAGTTGGTTCTGACACAAGTGCTACTTGTTATAAAACGAGATGGGTTTTATAGGAGAAAAATGATATAAGCCTAGATGTTATATATAAACAAAATCACCGTGGAATACATAATTTGAATTAGGCCTACCTGATGACAAAGATGTTTAATTGCATTGTTCTGCTCTCGAAATCTAAAGATTTACACCCAAACGACCCTGAAATTGGTCTTTTTCTGGGAATTTGCATTCCAGACTTGTATTCGCGGGTTTCCAGAATAACAATACAATTCCTGGTTATACGTCACTGCTATGCTGGTTATGCTACGCCGATTGTAGTTTTTTCCATCTTGATTGAGTATTTTATTATATTTGGATATTATTTCGATACAAAATACCGCATATGCTCATTTATTTCTGTATATTATCATCTAATTACACATTACGTTAAGTAATTTTATTTTTGCATCTTGTGGCCAGGAATAATGCTTCTCGCAGTTATTTATCAAAGGAGGCTAAAACTCTACACGACATTAAACACATCTTCGTTTTGAAATACACAAATAGGATAAAACGAATTAAAATGGTATTATAGTGGCTCTCTTTCACAATCTAGACCAGCTCTATGCCCGTATATACAGGTTATGTGCGTGCTAAATACTGCCGGCTCCTTTGACAAATTAACTGGCAAACTCATTGAAAATGTGGGCCATTCGTGTCCCTAACATTTTGACGTCTTCTCCGAGCATAATGGAGAGAGAACTGGGAACAGTTAACACGGCGCCAAGTGAATTAAATTGATGTTTACCAAATGATGAAAACTCATTGTTGAACTTTATGTCGCGTAATTATCCAGTCACTTAATCAGTGATACACTACAATAGCGGCACTAGGCCGGAAACTCCTGTCGTCTAATACACCTCCAAGTAGTCGGTTATTTGCTCTGGTTTCGGTCCCTTTATGCCCCTAGTGCTTCAGCACTTGAACCTTCGCTATACCGCCGGGCCAGCGAGCGAAGTAATGCTTGTCTAATGTATTCCCTGAGCCGTTAATTAATTATTCGCTTGGTTGTGTTGTCGTATAGAAAGGGTTGTCGAGGGTGCGCGACTCGAGACAGAAGACAACCCTTGTGACAGTGAACAAAGCCTTGGACGCCGTGCCATTAGGCTCATTGTGACATAGCCCCTTGTTCCTCGTGCGAAGCGTGCGCCCCCCCCCCCCCCCCCACAGCCCAGGCCGGGGAGAACGAATCGAGAACCGATAAAAATGATGCGACGGGTGTTGAACGCCGCTATGATAGATAGTGACGTAAGGCCAAGACAACATTATGTGTGAGCCAATCACCTGGGAACCGAGATCACTTTTTACCTCCAGCTAAAAGTTAAATGATTACAGAAATGCGCCAGCCAAAAGGGCGCGAATGATCAATACGAAATCAATAGTTCATTTTAAATTTAGAAGCCAAGTTTCGTTATCGATTTTGTAGAGTGTAGAGAGCAGACCGTACAAAGGCAAATCCATAATTCAACGTAATATAATTTCGCTAGCTACGTTTTGTTTGACTGAGTCCTGGCAAACGTCCAGACAAATTTGAAAACAAAGTGTTTTGTTCTGGAAGCTATGGAATTACTTTACCCGAAGCAGAATAATGTTGGTTGTGCTCTAATAGTTGAACCGTGGCGGAAATCTCAATCAAGCGAACTTGAGTGAGCGCTACCTGTTCTGGCTTGTTGGTGAATGTTCTAATCATCACAAACTAGGGAGTTACGCGATCAACGAGTTATTTAACATGGAACTTCTACTTGAGTTTCGGACTTCGGCGTCTTCTTCTTCAAACATTCATAAAAAAGTTACCGAAATATGAAAGTTTAACATGCAGTGAAGCGGCATAGAGCGAGAGGGAGACTTCAATTTATGTATTGAGAAACTCGTACCTATTGGTTTTTATGAGCACAGGTCTATGCGTGACTATAAGGTTAAACGTATGAAGATACCCAAATGCCAGGCCGAATAATTTATGTTCTTGTTTATTCTTTCCTTTGTATAATATTTCTAACTTCCTGAAAAAGCGCAAATTGTCACATCGATATTTTGATAATAAATAAAGTTTTCTTGCGAATCTTGATTGATTGAAACTGCTACAGGGTGAGCGAAAGTCGCTCTTATTCGCGTTTAAAAGCAAAGTGGCTGACATCTGGCGGTCAAGTGGAGAACTGCTCCAAGGCAGATACCGGGCGGCTGAATGGCGGCATTCAATGATAAACCAATGCAATATTGTAGCGTCACGGTCAACTCCAGAATGAATTTACTCGATCATGTTTATTATTTAGCAAGCAAGAAAGGACTTAAAATTAGTAATACACATTTTTGTAATGCGCAATGAAACAAAAAGTCTGAATGTGTATATTATTCCGTGCAATACTGTGGGTTAGATGGGAGTTCTATTCCTATTCCTTGAGACACATTTTTCACAACTTTCATCAGTTTCATGGATACCACCAACCGATAAACGATAAACCATAATGGTAATTAATTTATTACAATGATGTGCTGTAGGCGGTATAGGGCCAAATCGGGCTAAAAAAGAGCTATGTACCGTCTTTGGGTTCAACATTCTAAACCCAAAGATACTGTGAACCATAGTATATATTATGCAAGTCTCATTAATGGTATAATTGATAATTGGTATAGATATAGGGCCTAATATGGAATTTTTGTAATTATTATTTATTATTAATAATATATGTCCATAATTATAGTTTTTAAATTTGTGCAGCGCATTGAATATAAACTATCCTACCTTGATTTTTTATTCTTATATGCCAAGAGATTTGTACCAACTGCTGCTGTGAACAGCAAATAATTATGCGTAGACATAATTATTTATGGGCTCATATTATTCATAATCTCAACCAAAACAACAACAAAACAATTCTAGGACTTAACTAGGCGTAATTTAATTAGTTAACTATGCGTATCAATAATAGTAGGCCTATATATAAAGTTAAGTGAAGGCCGGTGCCATCCATATAACTTATAACTTTAAATTTTTAGCCGCATTGGGGGGGGGGGGGGGGTTTTTAAATGTGAGACAATGTTTAAGAGGTTTCAATGGCGGGACGAAACACAAATTTAATAACATATCGAGTTTGATAATCTATTCGCGAGGAACCCGCAAAAAATTACTTCCGGGGGTGGGGGGTGGGGGGAGAATAAATAATTTGTTATATAATATTATATTACATATCATATAGGCCTTAGTAAAGGCCAATAGTCATAAGAAATTCGAAGTATTGCCATCAAGTTAAAATTACTGAAAATACACGTCTCCAAATTACGAGATAAAATTCCTTATTTTGCTGGATTATTTTGCAGCTGAGGGTTACAAAATATAGTGATTGTCCTACCCCATCGTACCCAACTACTGGAAAGTGGAAATACTTCTAGAACTGACGATTACAATGAAATATTATGCTTTAAAGCATGAAAAACACACTTGCTCCCTATGCAGCCAGTGTTTTTATCTGTCTTCGGACGGCCATGTTGGCATACGACCGTGCTGCTACCTGGTTAGGTTTTAACCGCGAATAGCGTGAGCAGCGATCTGATAGACGTTTCCCTATACTGGACGCAAAACACTTATTCTGACTGTAAAACCAACCGTAAAACTAACAAAGCCTTTCAGATAGAAGTGTTCCAAGTGAGATCGATTGTAATAGAGAATTCACACAAACGGTATTCTTTAAATGCTCCCTAAACAGTGAAAATTCATTTGCAGGTTACTTTATGAATGATGTAACAATAAATCAAATTTATAATCATAAAATGGGAGGTTAATTGGTTATGTTACAATAAATCAAATTTATAATCATAAAATGAGAGTGAGGTATTGTTTGTTACTTCTTTCAGTATTGTGGTTATTGACAGTGATTACTTTTATGTTTTTTACCAAACCGGCTCACATAAGACATCCTCAAACCATGATGCATCTCTTCGCTCAAACCAACATTCGGGTATTCATGCCTAACAATCTAAACGTTATGTAAGGATTCTAAGCTACTTAGACCTACTCTCTGCTATTATATATCTGCCATCCAGAGTCAATATCAACGCGCCATTTGATGTTCCTTTGCACAACCCAGATTCCACAGTTACACATTGCACAATTAATTGCTAAAGTGCCAATAAAACGAGTAGTATTTCTTTTGATTTAGATGCGATGATCCTTCTCGGCAGTTAAAATGAATTAACTATTCAAATTCCCTACTAGATTTATGCAATTCTCTTGGGTGGCCACGCATTGTCTGCACGGAAAGGCGCCAAGAATCTGTATCACCCCGGAAACGCTTACTGCCACTTCAATCGGATTAGAATAGAATAAACCTGGGTGATACAATTACAAAGGCATACTGTCACCCCATAAGTTCTAGCGGTTTGAACTGTACCCGTACAGCTGTTGCCTAGAAGGCTTATGTGGCATGTGTTTACGCGTTGATGAGATTATATCCTCCTAGTGGCCTAGCTCCCAGATCTGGCGGATGATTATGCGTCAACCCCTCTTCAATAACAAGCTTAAACCATAAACCAGACGTGGATCAAACCTCATCAAGGCGTAATAGAACGTACCAAACACAGGTTTTACCATTAATAAAATCTTTCAATTTTGTTGACATTTTGTCAGCTATTTACCATAAAACAAGACCGACCATTACGACGCGCAAGTAAAACAAAGGGCCTGTCACATCGTGTTAAAGTGACGTGAGTCGGTGTTAGAAAGACTCTAATCCAATGAGCAGGCTGAGACTCGTCAATGCTCGCGGACAGAAGGCTGGGTAGCTCGGGTAACAACGCGACACTGATTTGTTGTCAACCACAAGCAAGAGCACGCGCGTATAGGGGTGTGTAGTAATACGTCCTCAGTAAATATTAACCACGTGATCTGGTCGTTAAAGATTGATGGCAGATTAAACGAATATACATGCAATATCGATTGCTTTGGTGCCAAAGGTGTTATCAAGTATTATTGTTGCTGCCGAGTGGAGATGGGTAACTCTGTCTACACGTGGTGGCCGTCATAGCAAATTCAACGCCGTCAGTAGAAGGCAGGACACACTATTGACACTTGGCAAATAGATATTCGTTCGGCCAGGAATCATCCGATATGACGTGTGTGAAACTTAACATATTTGTCACGAATGCATTCATGGAGAGCCCTAGACTCGTAGATTATCAATCCTTATTGTTAATCAGATAGAAAAACACTCGCGGAAATGGTAAATTTTCGACTCTTTAACAATATCCATTCTTAAAAATCAATTGTATTTTTTTTTTTAGAAAAGTGTGACTGTAGCAAGCCCTAGATTTCTACATTCGTGGGTGACAACTGTGTCAAGTTTCAAAGAACTGTGGTGTCCGGCAGCCAAGCGATCACGAATTTGCCTAAAACACACGACTCGTAGATTCTTGAACTTACAACTTAAAAATCTGATGGATGTATTAATAACTAAATTGTAGACCCTACATTCCAGTTTAATGGCTGAAGTAGCTCGTAGAGACACTTCATTACATGCTATCTCATACAGTGTTAGGGCCAGAGTGGCTGCAGTGAGTCTTACCGACACCTACTAAAGGGTAATTTAAACCCCTCACTACGGCACTGTGGGGACAGAATGGCAGAGATTAAGGAATATTACGACGCTTTAACAACACCCTTCTGCAGAAGGTAAGTAGGCCGCGACGGTGACCTGTCTATGAGCGCGGGAGAATGGGGTTGTCTCCCCCTGTAGTTGTCGTCTTGATTATTCATTAATTATACCAAGTCGTCTATCAAATGACTTGGTTACATGAATGTGTGGCATTAGGTTAGACTGTGATCGCATGTCCCATGATGGAGTGTTGAGAAATGATTTCATTATCTACGTCGAGGGACAAGTTGAGCGCAAGGGAGGGAAGGTTTTTAGCCTGTCTGTCAGATTTATCAACAACATGTCAACGGCTTGGTCGGTATTCAACTAGTGCTGTGTGATGGCAGGCAGGTGATAATATCACACGTTCCGGCCAGTGCAATTAATAATTTGAATCATCTCGCAAGATATTTTTATTGCAAGTTTTTCATCTGGGATTTGAGTGAAAGCATTATTATTATATTATAGAAATGTGTCAGAGAATGAAACGATCATTGAGACTTTAAACTTCTGTCTT
Organism: Sweltsa coloradensis; assembly: GCA_024449915.1. NCBI lineage: Eukaryota > Metazoa > Arthropoda > Insecta > Plecoptera > Chloroperlidae > Sweltsa > Sweltsa coloradensis. The sequence continues at coordinate 216,491 of JAMZAV010000270.1, forward strand.
CCAGCTGTTTTTAGTTAATTTGTTGAAATATGTGAATCAGAATTAAATAAAATTCAAAGCATGGGCATTGGAACATTGCATCTAGTTTGTTGTTTTATTTGTGACGTCCATTGTATGATGTAACATTACCAAATAAAAATATTATTTATGCTTATCGACCGGGGTATGCATTGCACAATAATGGTTGATGTAATGTAAGATTGATATAAAAGTTACTTTTAGTAAAGTTTTGTCTCGAAACATCGTTCTTAATAATGACTTCCTATAATATTTGGAGGCGTTTAGAAGACGCTGTGCATTTTGTTACAAATGCACTCGCTCATTAATTGTCGTTCAATGTTTTCTTTAGAGTTAAGAAGAATAAAAAAACATGTTTTTTAGTAGAGGCCACATTATATCACAACGAAATAGTTTAAAAAATGTATTTTCATACGTTTACAAAAATAGCATAATGTTTTATAGAATTCAGCATATTTCCTTCTTTGTTGCATATTGGAAATATGCACAATACAATGCAGAGTACAATGTACGCTTCTATGAAATGCAGAAAAGTCAAGTTTATAAAATATATTCACATCCTAAGTCTCAACAATACAACATGTTCCTTGTGACCGTGGGGTCTGTACGACACAGCTAGGCAGCATAAAAGGATACCATTGTGGAGAAGGTTCGTCTTTTCCAAACCGAACACCGCATCCTTCGGTGGCGAGCTGCGAAATAATTCAATAACGTACCTTACTTTTCGGCAATAGAAAAACGAAACACAAGTCATATGTCCAATAAAACTTGACGAAGGTTTAGTGCAACGTTGCATCTCACCCAAGTTGGCCCAGCCTTAACCTAATAACTATCCTCTAGAAACAGTACACTCTTTCTTGTTGATTTTAGTATTCACGTCTCTTCTTTTTACCTAAAACTATAAAAAAAATCCATACTTTTTGCAGCGAGATGAATAATCGCAGTTCGAAAGGTAACAAATATTCGATGCAGTACGGTTCCATCCATTCAGATCGATCATGCAACTACAATTCAGAAGTTATGAGATTACCGTCTCGGTGGTCTAGTTGACTAAGGCGCTTACCTGGAATGTGGGAGATCCGCGTTCGAACCCCGGTCGGGATAGACTTAATAACTTCTGAATTGTATTAAATATTTTAACAATTTCGTAGTTTTTTTGAACTAAATACTCGATAAAAGGGATAAGTTTCTATTGTTAACTTTATCACCGGTACTTTACAATCCCAATTCTTATGAATAGTCAAGGTAAAAGGTATAGGTAATTAATTTTATTGGTAATATACAAGTAAGCATATTTCACTTGTGAGTGAAAGGATATTATTTAATTCTCTTTTCTTCTCTGAAGTTCTTTGCCTTGATATTTGATTGTATTTCGAGGTTGCTCACCCTGCCATGTATCAAGAAACACAAAAGAAGCAGATAAACAACATCTTACTCTTACAGCAATGCAATCTTGTGTTATAAATATGTAAGATTAAATACAATAAAACCTAAAATTACCGGCTGTTGAGAAGAAACGAAACGCATTCGTCTCACCAAAGTCTGAGTATATACCGGATTGATTTTTCAATATATTTTTTCCGCTTAGAATGACGCAGTGATGTTTGAATTGCATGCTTCGTGATCAGGGACCACCTTATCGTATACATCATTGGGATATTTTATATGCTTGTTCATAGACAGTCTTCTCCATAATAATATGATTAAATAGTTTATATTTATACCTCGGTCACAGAATAAAATCAAAACTTATTATGCAGCGCTGAAAAATATCAAAAATACCATCTACGCGTGATCTATCCAAATACATCAAAATAAAAATTGCCTTTTCTCTCCTAGCGAACAAAATGACATCGAAAGACCTAAACACACATATGAAAAAACGGTTACAAGAGTATTTCATTATAAACCCTTCCTACAGTATAAATGAACAGTGAAAGACAATAATTTGATTTAGCCCAATATATTACCATATCACAATAATTTTCTCTTAATATTTGTAACAGTTTGTCTGAGTGCTGGAAATTTTTATCATTGCTATTCCAATAAAGGTGATTGTATCTGACACCTAATACACATAACTAATATTATATAAATTGCTTACTATAGCTAAAACAATAGCAAATATAATTTTAAAACATCTCCTCAGTGCTAGTTGCGGTTTGCACTTAGCACACAATGAGTATGTACAGTAGCCAATGATAACAACTCTCTCAGTATGCACTATGCAGCATTGGCGCGGTATTGAACCGTTTTGGTGATATATCACCTAAAATTGTGTCATTGATAACTGTTATAAGAGCGCAAAGAATTTCTAATTGTCATGAAGATTTATTACCTGGTGCGAGTAACTTTATTACTTTACGCACTAAATCGTAGTCATAATTCACAGTTATACGAGAAAGCTTATCTGTAGGCGACCTCGCGTACGAGAAAATCTCACGCGCGATCTTTTTCACAAAGAAACAAGATATTTTTATTTGTGAATTTCGGTGTTTGGGGAGAAAGATATTATAGTTTTTACTCTCTTGTACGTCCAATATAAAATAATGTAATATAATGTTATTGGTGTTTTGATATTATTGCGCGGCTCCGAGTAAAATATTGACATGGCCTACAACTAATATGACGCACCATCTCGGGAAACCAATAATGCACAAGCCTAGAGTGAGAACAGCCCGAAACTCAATTTTATATAATCTCTTTTACAATAAGAAGCAAAGCTACAAAACACTACTTTTGTTTACTATCTTTAAAGGCAAGATAAATATAGCACTATTACTTTTTTAAATTATAATTATTACGATTACTTTACGTATAATTAACATCATTCTACTAGAACTAGACGACGAGTTTTAGATAGCTCTAATAATGAAATATGTAGAACCCAATAAGACCAAGATTGTAATAGGGTAACCACGAACCAGTATTTTCCTTATGTGATTGCCATAGTCGTATTCAACATAGTCAACATAGTCTTGGATAAAATGTACCAATATGTTCCTTAATTGGATGAGCGTAACGAAGACTTCAATTTGAACACCCTGAAAAAAGCTAGTCTTTTTTGTCAGTTTTATTTTCGCAAACGGCATATGTGATCTTGATGTAAAGTAGAGGGGACATTCGAAATCTCTGACAAAGTTTTGGGTACAATCAAAAAAATATATTTCTCATGTATATCGTACTTTTACGAATTTTTCTTTACTTTTAAAGCAATATTTTCGTATTATTTAGCCCGCGACCGGGCAAATAACTACTCCGATCTTGATGTAACTTTATGGGAACGTTTAAAATCACTGAACTTACACATGTTATGAATTTTGCGTTCAATCGAAGAAATATTTCTTGTAAAAATCGTAGTTTTAGGGCAACGATTGCTCATTATGCTCTCGCTGCCCCGCACCTTTTTGCGGCTGGCACAACAAGGCGCGTGTCGTTGCCAGGACTTCCAGAATCACAGTCGGTCGCCTCGCATTGTTGAGGCAGACATGGTTCATGCATGCTCTTGTCTTTACAGAATGAATGAATGAATGAATGAATGAATGAATGAATGAATGAATTTTTATTTTCAATACAGATTGATACATACATTTACATAGGTAAATACATTTTACACTGTAATTCTTAATAGCGTACTCTAATGAAACACTTTAACAATGACGACACAAAACAGTCATCATTGAACAGGAATAGTTAAAAAAAAATCATCCATCAATGCGACTGGAAAAAGTTTTCGTGAAGCGGCCTAGTAAAAATGAATTGAATTTAAATGTATTCAACTCCCGACAAATATTATAATAATGTGTACTGTTACTGTGTATATTTTTAATAATAATGATATATGTATTATATTTGCAACAAATTGAAGAATTTGTTGGTATAATAACAAATTCATACAAAAAGTTGCCACAAGGTTTCGTTGGCAATAATTTTGTCATTGCGATATTCGTTTTATTGGCATGTTTCCTTTCAAATACGCTGGAACACTTTTCATTGTTTTTTTCTTTCTATTCCATATTTTTGAACGAGTGAGCGTAGCGAACGTAGTGATTTCCATTCGACTTAAACGGCCCTGATGGTTTTTCTGCGTGCGTGCGTGTGTGTGTGTGTGTGTGTGTGTGTGTGTACGTTGAAAATCAGCCGAATCGCTGAACAGATTGCGCTGAAATTTTAAACGGACATCCGGTACGAGTTTATTGAGAACTGCTAACAAAATCAGCAAGATTCATTGCGATTTAAACCTACAAGAAATGATAAACTGAGAAATAGACTTCCAATGTTTAGAAATTATTTTAACGACAATGTTTTAGATTTTGAAAAGATATTTTTTGTTTGTTTTTCGCCTGGCCGTGAAATGCCGTGCCCATGCAAGGTCAGTCGAATGTTGGACGTCAAGGTACCCCCAAATTCCGCTCGTAGATTGAGTAAACCTTGCAATATTTTCACGTATTTCGTACTGGCTATGTTTACCATAGTTGGCCCTATTGCCACAGATGATGGACTACCCTGCGTTATATGCATTTCAAAACATGTTTAATTATTTTTGAAATACAATCTAGAAATTACAAAATCTTTCCCGACCATTGAACCCACGTCTCCCACATATCGGCTACAAGGGCGCCTTAGCCAACTAGACTAGGGAAACGCCAAAGTAGTAGTTAGACGAGTGAGCGAGTCATGTTGTGAGTACCCGAGAACATTTGCATTTAAGTTTGATTATATTCGTATAAATAATAGTTTTTTAAAGTTTAGTTGAATACGGGGACGGGCGCGTCAACTGTAAGGTCATAATGCGCCTCTCTAGCCTATGATAGGCTAGTTTTAAAAAAATATATAATTGAGATATATTTAGTACCGTTCGTCTAAACTGTGGGAAATGTAATGAACGCAATTTCACTTCGGAAACATAAACTAATTGGTTGGTTCGACCATGTGACTCTCTGTTTTACTGTTGGCTTCTTAATTACGCGCATTGTTCAAACTCCAATAGCCATAGACCGCAAACTCTGACGTAGTGTTTGGCGTAAAAGTATGTTGAAATATGACAATGAATTACTAACTAGGAGTTCGGTTTGTTATTACATTTGGCGCCACATGGTTACGAAACGTAAATCTATTCGGCATGTGGCTTTGACTGACATTCAATTACTCGCGTGACAATCGTTGGTTCTCTTTAGTGAGGGCGCAACACACCATCAAGGTGCGGCGTTCCTCGTCACGGAGAGCGGTGTGTATAGTGTGGTGGTGATGTTGATTTCATTTCAATGCGACAAGGTGTTTTACTCCTGCTAGGGCTCCGGGAATGACGTCTGTCACATTGAATCACTCAGCCGAGGGTGGTTTACCTCCAAGCTATGGTGCTCAGAGATCGCTCTCTAAGTGTCTCGCTGTATTTCGGGGTGCTAAAGGGTAAAATATTTACATATAGATGGTGTCGGAAGGCTGATTATACTATAGTGCCTTATGAAAATCCTGGTTAAGCTACAAGTAAATCGGAGGGAGGTTGACAGGGGGTTGCTGCAGTGTTCTGCTAATACAGTTCATGAATTTCAGTTATTATAGCTTTGATGATTTTTATACGCATTACATAATCGTGGCGAAAATTGATCTGATTTGGCTTTTAATAACGTAATATTTAACATGTCCGACATATAAGCTACGTAAAAGATTGCCGTGTAAATGCAGGTTTGAACACGCATTTAATATTTTATAAATTGATCAATAAAAATCAAACAGCTTTGTTCATTTTCTAGAATTCTGAGAATTTTTCAAAATGTCAATGGTTTTGTAGTATATTTTTGTCTGAAAATGAAAATGTGAGGATGTTATTTATTTATTATCATCTCTGTAAATAAAAAATACTTTTCATCGTGGAACTGTTTCATAAATCCAACTACTCTTAGCTCCTAGTAAACGGTATGTACAAATACAATCACTCCAACCACTAGCCAGTCTGGTACCAGAGACTGACGATAGAGGGATAATGCGGTTCATCTGCATCTTGCGACGCGCTCGCGTCAAACTCATTACGACTCAATAAATATATAAAAGAGTTCGATTCTACCGTTCAAACTTCATTTCTCATTTCATGAATTTTTCTTTACTTTTTCACTTCCCTTCTTTGCAATCTGGATCTCGAAAAAGAAACTCTCTCTCTTATAAGTCTGTGGGGTGTTGACATTGCGTGCCTTGGTTTGTTTGTTTAGTTTTTAACTTCGTAGCTCTAATAGCCGAGATTCAGCATTTCTTAGAATTAATTATTCTTTGCGCATAAACTCTTTTTTGTAATGAACAAGAAGCTGAACGAAAGTGTTTCGGGAGAAGTTCGTATTAATTCGCAACTCTTATTGATGATTGTATAGTTGCGCATCACATATTTATGCCTCTTATCATTGACGTTTAGAGGTTAAACGCGATCTCTATGTCGGTGGTACGATACCAGCTACGAGCAATATAACTTAAGCTTTATTCACAGGATTCCAAACTACTAGACGAATACTGGTATTGAGTAGAGTCGTCTGAACTGAAGACTTGCATTGTAATTATCATCCTACATGGGATAAATCGCATTGTGTGCATGTATGGTTCATTTTGTCTTTACACTATAACCACACACAATATGCTTTGTGTTAATTAGCAATCAAAAGTCCAACCAATTATTTTGGCTGTGAAAAAAATAACAAACAATTATATTTTCAAAATATTGTAATTACCAGAAAATTTTATCCAATTAGACAAGTTTACGATAAAATTGTTCTTGAATGGTATTTAATTAGTCATAATAATGTTCCCTGTAGATACAATTAAATTTATATCTTATTTAGGTTGAATAGTAAGTTTTATTTACTTCATGATTCCAACCCTATTTTCTTGCAAAGCCTAGTTTCATTGACCCCAATTATTAAAAATTTAGAGATTATTTAACATTTTTGTTTGAAAACGTGTTTTTGTTGCCACGCCCCGAATTATACTGGGCTGTTACTGAAACTCGGATTATTATATCCATGAATATCGTTTGGACATCATTAAAAGTTGTTCCCATAGGGGCGCATGCAGCTCGACTGTAGGAACACTCCCCTCATCGAAAGGCGTTTTGATTTCTGCTCTACTCCTGTCGCGTTTATCGCGCTTTGCTTTGTGGGATCGAGCGGCTCTTTCTTTGTACTCGCCGGCGATGAAGGAGGGAGGATTAGTAATCAACTCGGGGTGCAGATTAACCAAGTGAAGATAATAGGCCGGTCGCCCCGGGATTGAGCAAGGCATACAATCATGATATTCGAAAAGGGTTAGCAATTTAAAAAAACCGCTGTCGCAAGTTCGCGTCAAAAAGAAAAGAGTTGTAATGGAAAATTACGCTTGAAATAACTTGATATTTGAAAGGATCAATGTTGAGAAGAATGGTTTTGGAATTGAACATTATTGAATTTATATCAAGTTAAAGGTGAGAGTTTTTTAAATTGGGAAACATATATTTTCAATTCGACCAGAAACAGCGACAGATCATCATTGCGAAATTGCGGTTCCACCTTAACCAATAAAATTAATTTCCAGCTGACGAGACAGACAGACAAACAACAGACAGACAGATAGTTATTAGTTCTGTGGTATCTTTCTAATGAAATATCTTTCTTGGATTAACGTTCTATTACTGTGTTGAGCTCCAAGCTGTCGTTAGCGCTAAACTCAACGACATTATTAGCTGGAGTAGCAAGAATGCAATTTACAAACATTCTTCCAATGAAGCTCCGACAAACATGTCTCTGTTTCCCTCCTTCCCACATCTTTCTCATAACCATTATTTATCTTTCTTCACAAGCGAAAGCTTTTTATAATGCCAGTGTTTATTATTGGAATATTGCAGTTTTCACTACCGAAGTTGTACAACTAGATATATGCGCATTAATAAGTAGAAATAACTAAACGTTATGTTAGAGGAGTCGCTGCGGCTAACTCAGTTAATACTTGTGTACAATTATAAAATCTCGTAGAAAGGCACGAATTCCAATTCGAGAAATTCCCATTTAACTGTTTAACTTACAATTAAAAAACCTAGCTTGTACGTTAAAGTTCATTTAATCTGATAAACGTTGTCCAGTTCGAATGTATGCTTTTATATATTTGGGTATGATATAAATTATCAGAATAAGGAATAGTCGAGTAGGCATCACGGAGATATGTTTACGATTTGTTTTGTGTGTGAGAACTCCATCTCGAATTTTCATCCTACTAAATTAAATAGTAATTACATTTGCTGTATGTAAGCCTAGTTGTTTATTACGTTAAGGAAACATTGGCAGACAGCATTGAAATTGTTAAACGTGTAATTGTTGGCAATGCACAGCTTATAAGCTTGTATAACTGCAGCCAGATGCGTGAGCGTGACTATTGTCACTAAAGCTGTCGTTTCGGTCGACTGTTGTCAGTGGGTAAATAGACCCCTGGGATCAAGAAAGCTGAACGCTTTATACTCGCCTCGCGCTGGCCTCTGAGACTGCCATTCATACTAGAATTTACAGAATGCATACGAATGTTTTATAGTTGAAATTATTTTAATTAGCCCCTTTATCTTTCAAACAAACCTTTATAATATGACATTTTTATATTTTTAGTTTAGTTATCAAATGTAGTATCAGAAACAAATTTATAACACCATCAATTGTCTGGCAAAAATGAGTTATCCACTAATGATAACGAACATCAATTTTTCATTTTGTATTTTGCTTGAATTTATTGGCTTGGTTTTATGCACAGGTGATAAACCACTGTTCGAAATGCAGAAACTATAACCATCTCTCTTAGGGCCATGACGATTATACGAGTCGGTTACAGATAAGACTGCGTGCGTTGCATTACACAACAGCGATTTCGTTGGCACCCGCAGCTATAGAATTATTAACTTGCAATTGTAATGGGGGAATATTCCGTAAGTACTAAATTTTTATCATTTCCAAGTATCTGGCATTGTCACAGCGGATTAAATATTCAATGAAATGTAAATGAAAAATTGAATTGATAATCGTGATAAATGATAATGTAGTTACCCTCCTTCAGTATTTTGAAATTTTTACGATCACATTACTTTATATTAATGGTTCTATGATAAATGTATTCATTTTTATCACTAAATAAAATCCATTGAGCAAGTTATGTCGAATAAAACTTTTCCGTAAGTACATTCAATTTGATGTGAATTGCAACTCAATCTTAATAATATAACTGTTATAACACATTGTGTATTCATATGACGATTAAATATTATTGAGGAAACATGTGCGACCATATTTAATTTAGTTATAATCATCTAGTTAATAGCTATCACAAGTATTTGGTGGGATCGCGGGAGGAAGACGATCTGGTGTGAAGGTAGCTCCCTCGACTTGTAACATTCGGGCGCAGGTCCAAGCGTACACCAAGGGAAGACGGTGCGATGCCCTCACAAGGGATGGATTTAGTAATTCGTTCTTCATCCTCATCAATCTCAATTCATCGTCGGGGATCAAACAATTTGCATTAATTGATACGTAAATAAAGAAACTCTTTTTGTTTTGAATCCAGGTTTGTTGCTTTTTGTTGGGTATTTGCTTCGAATATGGCACACAGCGTAGTTTGAACATAATAGTTATAGTTTGAACCTTGGAGACACCGTGTTGGCACTATTTCATTTCACCATGCTGAAGCATGCAGCTAAAACGTTCAAAGTTTCAAGTGCAATTATTAAAGTGAGTTTGTCCTAGTGATGAGATCTATGTTATATACATTTTATATTGTAATTTGTAAGTTCTCAAATACTAACGTTATTTTGCATTCCAAACTGAGTTTTGGAAACAAAAACAAAAATGAGAAAATGATGGAATGTTCAGAGTGCTGGTACAAAAAAAAATTATTACTCAATTTTTAGAAACAAAGTTCATAATTATTTTGACCAGTAGTATGATGTAATTTCTGGATTGTATAACATTTTATCAATTTCACCTGCTGGAGTGTTCACTCACCAATTCGAGAAGCATTTACTTGTATCTTTTCGCAAGATTTATTCCTATAAAATCAATTAACTCAGTTAAAGATTAAACCACCGTATTTCATTATTACAAAACTAGTATGGCATTCCTCCGAGCCTGGTAAGTGATTGTTTCATACTGAGAAAGCTTAAACTCGTCACTACCTTTCACAATTTCATACATTTAGTCATGTCAATCATATGCATTTGTTTTGTGTGTGTGGGGGGGGGGGGGGCTCAGCTCATGCTAAACGAATCTCTATAGCACAAGACAACTGTTAAGGCTATTGTACCGCCTCTGGCCGATAATCTGAAAGTCGAAAAAACATGTCTGAAAAGTTTGCTGAATGAAAGAAGGTCTTTAAAAAAAACAGAAAAAAATTGTGAATTATTTGGGGCGGGACATAACCTCATTTTTGGGAAAATTATATTTAGTTTTTTTGGACAAAGTGTGATATAAAAGACTAGTTCAAAATTAAATTTTGAAAATGGGTTTTTCTGGACATAGTTTCTAAACACCTTTAGCTACAACTTGACTATAGCTAAAATAGTTTTCTGAAAATAACAGTTGGTGTACATTTTTTTTGTCAAACGGTACAAAACTCGTATTTGTACGTTTGACAAAAAAATTCGTACACCAACTATTATTTTCAGAAACTATTTTTAGCTATAGTAAAGTTGTAGTTTAAAAGTGTTTAGAAACTATGTCCAGAAAACCGATTCTCAAAATTTAATTTTGAACTAGTCTTGTATATCACACTTTTGTCCAAAATCTAAATATAATTTCCAAAAGTGAGGTTATGTCCGCCCAAAAAAATTCACAATTTTTTTTCTGTTATTTTAAAGGCCTTCTTTCATTCAGCAACTTTTCAGACATGGTTTCTTCGCTTTCAAAATTATGGGCCCAAAGAGGCGGTACAAAAAGCCTTAAGAGTATTTCCCGGTTGTACAGGCGAGACACGTGGAAGGAGTAGACCATGATATTACACGGGGACTGCAGGCAGTCCGAGTCAGCCACTCATCGGAGTTAATTGCAGTTTTGGGTTGTAGTTACTACACTAGCGGATAAGGCTAACAATTAGGGGTTTTTTGTGGTAGAGGTCTGATTTTGGGGACTGTATACTCAGAACAATATTCTAAGAAAATTGCCTCGAGGTGCCATGACAACAATTCGTCCGGTTAAGGGGGGGGAAAGGGTTGAAAAAATGGCATTTTTAAAAATTCCCGAAAATTCAAATATCAAACTAAATTTTATCCTAAGATTACAAAATTAATACATATTGTAAAATAAAAGTCCAAAATTTATTTTAAAAAAAACATATTACAATATATGTATATCTAACCATATTTTTCACCCTTTGGGCTTTTATTAACAAATTTTCTCACTGTGCTGGGAGGATTGGCCCACCAGACGTGGGTTTTGTGATAGGGCCGTAAATTTTCCTTAAAATACTCAGAAGAATGTTCTCTAAAAATGGCTTTGAGGTGCCCTCAAAAAAGTTGCTTGCTTATAGGAGAAAAGGGGTGTACTAAAAGGGGTTGATACACTAAAATAAATAAATCTGTATTCAAATATAATATTAAGGACGCCAAATTAACATTTATTGTAGATTTAAGATCTAAAGTTTAATTTAAAAAATTAAAATTTCACCATATATGTAAAACTGATCAGATTATGCGCCCTGGGCCCCTTTTTATAAATTTACCTCAATATTAACGAAAGTGTATCGAGTGACCACTTGTTTTGTCCCCAAAATTTTTCCAATATTACGAATTAGGACGAAAAGAACATTTTGCAATGCTTGGGTCTATTTTCACACAATGGACTTTGACCAATTTTTACACATTTACTCAAGATTAACGAAAGTGTATAGTGTGACCACTCGTTTTGTTCAAAATTATGCCAATAATACGAATTAGAACGAAAATAAGTTTTTAACACCTTGGGTACATTTTCGCGCAATGGACTTTGACCCCTTTTTACAAATTTACTCCAAAAATAACGAAGTGATAGTGTGCCACTCTTTAAAAACCCCCAAAATTTGTCAATAAAGAACAAGGACTTTTTTTTTAACACCTTGGGGGGCATTTTTTTTGGGGGCACAATCTCATTTTCAAATACAAATGTTTAAAACTTTAAGTTTTATTTTTTAAATCGTACACGCGCAAAGGAAACCCTAATCGTAATAATTTGCCCAAATTTGGGGCTGCTCTAAAATACCTGGAAATTGCTTCCCATTTCGTTACAGTTAACAGAAATTTAAGTCATAACCAATTTTTCCTAACCATTGCAGGGCCTCGTTCCCGGTCTATTGTGAATAGTCCTTTGTGTAAATAACTCAATAAAAATCTAATAAAAATTAAATTTGAAGTTTTTTATGGAAAAAACTACAACTTCCCGTGCACTAAAAAAATAAATATACTGTACCTATTTTATAACCAATACTGGCTTTTAAAAAAAGATATTTTGACAAATTTATATAACTAATTACCAATTCACTGATCTTTTATTCAAAAAATACTTCAATAAGAAAAAAATATGAAACCTATAAAAAAGTATTTTGACCAAAAAAGACTCATCCCTCAACGTGGCTATATTTTTTATGCTTAGCAAGCGGCCTATTTCCGTACATGATTTACCCCCATGAAATTTTATTTTATCTAATAGGTTTTGACACTCGACTACAAAAACCCCCAAATTGTTAGGTTCTCTAAAAAGGCTATTTTACGCTTATTGTTAAAAAATGGGTCAGAGTCTGTTTTGGGTTAGAATTTTGAATCTATTTTCCCTCCCTTCCATATCCTTACGCCGCACTGCAAATATAAACTGTAGTACAAACCAGTCCGACAACTACGTCATTAAATCATCTGACATTGTTCAAGTTCGCGTCATTCGCCCTAGGCAGGCGCACCATTCACTGCCGAGCTACAGTGGTGTGTAGACCACATCGTGTGTTTATTAGTTTAAAATTATTATTTAGTGGAAAAGTCAAGACAACGGAACCAACCAAGCCGAGCTGTGCTGTGCCTTGACCAACAAGTGACTTTAAGGTGAGTGCGGCTTCCTAAACAACAACATTCATTCCTAAACTCTACTGCTCCTAACGCCAACCTCCGGCGACAATTTATTTTACAATTTTTACTTTCGTATTATGTCTCCCTGCATAGACATAGTTCTGGTCCTCCGTAGGCCCGATCAGGTTCGTTAGTCTAGCATTTTGATTTAGGTTTGTTAATTTTTTGTCTTGATTCTATTCCACTCTTTTTGATAGGCGATCTAGCGCCAGGGCTATCGCTTTTGTTTTGTATTTAGTGTCCTAAGTAAGTTGTCCTGTCACTTTTAACTATGGCCGAGAAAGCACTCAAAACTAAACTTGAAAATAAATTAGCCAGTCTCGATGTACGTAAACAACGAGAATTCCGTAAGCTTCAAACGCTCTTTGACCTAACTAAGGAAATACCAGGAAACGCAGCCAAAGTAACAACCTTCAAGTGAGATTTGAACACATCGATAACATTTCCGAAGAATTCACCAAATCCACGCAGAAATCGTTGAAACTCAATTACTTCTTGATTCTGAGACTGTTGTTGACTCGAAAGTCTTAGAATCATTCGACGATATTTATTATGAGGTAAAGGCATTTGCAGAGTCACTTAAGACTACGGAAACTGCAACATCAGCGAGGAATGCCAGGCACACCCCTCGTTTACCCAAAATAAATATTCCTACGTTTGATGGCAGCTATCAACATTGGGTGTCATTTTACGATACTTATCGCTGCTTAATCCATGACAATGAGTCACTTACGAACATAGAGCGATTCCAATACCTTATCACGTTAGTAAGCGGACCGGCTACAAGCATTGTATTGAGTCTGCCTATTACAGATGCTAATTACGTAATTGTTTGGCAAGCTCTAATAGAGAAATACCACAATAAACGAGTCCTTGCCACTAAAATATATCTAGACAAAATGTTTGAGTTTAAAGCACTCACGTCTGAGTCTTTATCGGGACTAAACTCATTTCTAGAAACTTTTCAAGAGTGCGTCGTAGCCCTTCGTCACCTAAACATTCCTGACTTAGGTGACTTTGTATTATTATACATAGCATTACACAACTTGGACCGACCAACTCGGAAGCTGTTTGAAATGCAATTGCAATTGACGGACATACCAAGTTATGACAGTTTGATGAAGTTTATTCAAGGTCATGTTAAAGTCCTTGAACTATCTAACATTGACAAGACTTCCTATAAGTCTCCCTCTGTGAAGCCTACGCAATCTAGCCGGCCATCACATTCATTTGATAATAAAGTTGTTCACGGTCGTTCATTCGTGGCGGCTGTTCAACCCACTACCAAATCTTGCCCGTGCTGCAAGCAACAACATTCTATCTATAAATGTCCTGAGTTTTTAGCTCTTGATCCTAGTCGACGCCACGATCGAGTGCGATCTTTACGTTTATGTTTCAATTGCTTAAAAAACACGCACATGATAACGCAATGTCCTTCAAACACGTCGTGTTTACAATGCAACTATCGTCATAACACGCTACTGCATTCTAGTAGCCAAACACAACATGACCCAAATGTTGTATCACCTTCAAGTTCTGACACAGGGAGGTCATCAACCTCGACGAGTACATCGTGCCATGCCCTCGCCACTCCGGTAGCCTCCACCCCTGTGTTGTTAGGTACAGCTGTTGTTCACTGCAAGGACAATTTTGGTTCTTACCAACCGGTAAGAGTTCTTATTGATTCAGGAGCTCAGTCGTCGTTCATCACCTCAAGTTGTGCTAAACGTCTTGGGCTGCCTGTTTCTCGCTCACCTAGTAACATTGCTGGTCTAAGTCAGACATGTGTCCAAACCACGGGAGTTGTCAGTTGTACAATCAAGCCTAGAGATTCGGATCATCCTAGGTTGATGACAGATGCTATCGTTTTGTCTACCATTACCTCGAACATGCCTGTTATTCACGTTCCTCTTTCTTCCTGCGCCCAATTTAAACATTTAATTTTGGCTGATCCACAATTCAATCTTCCCGAACCTATTGATTTTCTCCTTGGTGCCGACTTATATCCGGAGGTTTTCATTGGTCCCAAGGTTAGTGGGTATCCTTCAGCCCTTCTTAGTATTTTACGGCTGGGTCATCATGGGTAGGATGGACTCTCCATCGAGATCGCCTTCCACTGTCACCACGTTGCTAGCCTCAGTTGATTCTTCACTTGAGTTCAACATGAGGAGGTTGTGGGAAGTTGAAGAACCTCCACAAGCCAAGATAGCCGTTGACCCTGCTGACATTTATTGTGAAGAGTTGTTTACTAAATGTCATTATCGTGATAACACTGGACGGTATGTGGTTCCCTTGCCGTTTAAAGAAGATGCACCTACACTAGGCGATTCCTATCCACGGGCACTCTCTCGCTTCCAGCAACTTGAACGTCGTCTTACTCGACAACCTGAACTTCAGAAACCTTATGCAGAGTTCATGCGGGAGTATGAAGATCTGGGACACATGGAAGAGGTGTCCTCTTCTTCTAATTCGTCGCAGTTTGTTATTCCTCATCATCCCGTTCTCAAGTTGTCAAGTTCTACTACTAAGCTACGTGTTGTATTTGACGCATCTGCTAAAGCTTCATGCAACAGATCGCTCAACGATATCCTCCATACAGGACCAAAGCTTCAAGCCGATATAACAGATGTTATTCTCAAATTCCGAATGCACCCGGTTGTATTCTCGGCTGACATTTGCAAGATGTATCGGCAAATCTTTGTTTTACCAGAGCACAGGCTGTTCCAACATTTTTATGGAGGAGTTCATCTGACTCCCTCATAAAGCGTTTCGAATTGAAAACCGTTACCTACGGAGTCTCATCTGCCCCTTGGTTGGCTATAGAACACTTCATCAGCTAGCTCGAGATGAAGGTGCAAGTATCCGGATGCAGCAAGATTCTTCAAGAGGACATCTATGTTGATGATTTATTGACTGGAGCAGATTCAATTGAAGAGGCGCTCTTCCTTAAAAATCAACTTATTGATCTCCTCAAGCCAGGCGGTTTCCAACTGCGGAAATGGAGCAGCAACTGCCCGGAAATTCTTGATGATGTCCCACTGATAGACAGGGAGGTTTATCTTGCATTGACTTCTCCTGACGATTCAGTTGTGAAAATTCTAGGCATCCACTGGGATGCACAGGCGGACGCATTTTCATACAACGTTTCTATGAAAAATGACGTTCACAACCAAACGAGCATTACTGTCCGTACTCGCACGCATCTATGATCCACTGGGTTGGGTCACACCAGCAGTCTTCACTGCCAAATGCATTATCCAAAAATTGTGGTCCCTTGGGCTCGGTTGGGACGATCCTATACCTCAAGCGATTCACGACCAGTGGATGGTGTTTGCAAACCAACTCGACGAATTAGCAAAACTAAGAATCGAACGTTTCATATTTTCGTCCACGAACGTAAAAGCCAACCTAGTTGGATTCTGCGATGCCTCGGAACAAGGTTACTCTGCAGTGATCTACCTTCACACATGTGATTCTCATTTCAACACTAATGTAAGCTTGCTAATGGGAAAATCAAAGGTAGCGCCATTGAAAACTCTTTCAATTCCTCGCCTGGAATTGTGCGGAGCCGTGCTCCTCTCAAAATTGCTGCAGTATGCCATGCCCATACTCAGCATCAAGATCAATTGTATCGGTACCTATGCTTTCTGCGATTCGGCCACAGTCTTGGCGTGGCTTCGTACGCCTCCATTTAAGTTGAAACCATTCGTGTCTAACCGTGTCGTCCAGATCCTTGAGGCAACCGAACCGTCAATATGGAATTATGTTTCAACACATCATAACCCAGCTGACTGCGCCAGCAGAGGGCTAACTCCAAAACAGCTACTCACTCATCCCTTGTGGTGGAGGGGTCCAATATGGTTGTCGTCCCAACAAGAAGAATGGCCCATTGCAACTGTACCATGCCTACAGCCTTGCGACATTCCCGAAGTCAAAACTTCATTCAACATGTTGGTAACGACGAATGCACCCATTGCGTCCGATGTTTTGGAGAGATTCTCCACTCTGACTAACCTCCAGCGCGTTACAGCTTGGTGTTTAAGATTTGCAAGGAACGCACAATCATCAGTGACGTTCCGTTTGCACGGAACATTGACGCTAACCGAGCTACGCAAAGCATCCCAACTATGGATTAAACAAGTTCAGCAAGATCATTTCGGAAAAGATTTCCAGTTGTTAGCAAAGAAGTTACCGTGCTCTCCTTCTTTGCAGCGATTAAATCCCTTCATCGATCCATCAGGTTTGATTCGAGTAGGAGGTCGACTGCGGAATGCATCTTTACCCTACAAATCCCGGCATCCCTTGCTGCTGCCGTGGAAGAACCATTTGACAAACCTCATAATCGACCATTACCATCGCTCATACCTGCATATCGGACCACGAGCTTTGCAAAGTATGTTACAACGCCACTTCTGGGTACTTGCAGCTCGCCGAGTTATTCGCTCAAGACTATCAAAGTGTGTCATATGCCACAAGATGAGGGCCTCCCACTCCCAACCTCTCATGGGAGATCTTCCAGCTTCGAGAGTGGAACAAGGACGTCCATTTTTTGAACGTGGGAGTCGATTTTGCTGGCCCATTTGGCATTAAAGAGAGTAAGAGAAGGAATGCAAAGATATCCAAGGCCTACATGTGTCTCTTTGTTTGCATGGCAACGAAGGCAGTGCATTTAGAAGTTGTTTCTGACTTATCAACTCCTGCTTTTCTTGCTGCTCTGGACCGATTTGTCGCTAGACGTGGGTTATGCACTGCCATATACTCGGACTGCGGCACTAACTTTGTCGGAGCCAATAGATATTTGCTGGGAATATCTAAATATTTGCATGACGAATCAAAACTGATCACTGATGCAACTGCCGCTAGAGGCATCCTATGGCACTTCAATCCCCCTTCCGCACCTCACTTTGGTGGGTTATGGGAGGCTGGAGTACGCTCAGTGAAGTACCACTTGCGCCGTGTAGTAGGTGAACAAGCTCTTACGTTCGAAGAGCTCACAACTTTGCTTAGCAAAATAGAAGCTATTCTAAATTCGAGGCCCTTGTTTGATCTGTCACCTGATGCCAATGAGTTCGATACGCTGACTCCGGGTCATTTTCTCATCGGAGCTCCACTAGTTTCGCTTCCAGAAGAGATTGTTGATGATATTCCATTGAATAGACTGTCTCGTTGGCAACTGATCCAGAAGGCGTCCCAACAATTTTGGAACAAATGGAAGACAGAATATCTGCATACTCTGCAACAACGTCAGAAATGGTCCTTGTCCAAACCAAATTTGAAACCTAACGATCTCGTCATCATCAATGACGGGAAATCTCCACCTTTGAAATGGAAACTGGGGCGAGTAATTGAGGTCCATCCTGGATCGGACCAAGTAGTACGAGTCGCCACCGTTCGCACATCTCAGGGAACAGTTACTCGACCGGTAGTGAAGCTATGTCCACTACCAGCCGTAGAGTGAACCCTGCCCTTGAGACGTTTTTATTCTTCTTTTATATTTTCGAAATAGACTTACCTTGGTTAGAAATCTTATCTTTCTTCCATTATTTTTTTTGGAGCTAGAAACCTCACTTTGGTTTCGGTGGGGGGTATGTTTAGGATTAGAATTTTGAATCTATTTTCCCTCCCTTCCATATCCTTACGCCGCACTGCAAATATAAACTGTAGTACAAACCAGTCCGACAACTACGTCATTAAATCATCTGACATTGTTCAAGTTCGCGTCATTCGCCCTAGGCAGGCGCACCATTCACTGCCGAGCTACAGTGGTGTGTAGACCACATCGTGTGTTTATTAGTTTAAAATTATTATTTAGTGGAAAAGTCAAGACAACGGAACCAACCAAGCCGAGCTGTGCTGTGCCTTGACCAACAAGTGACTTTAAGGTGAGTGCGGCTTCCTAAACAACAACATTCATTCCTAAACTCTACTGCTCCTAACGCCAACCTCCGGCGACAATTTATTTTACAATTTTTACTTTCGTATTATGTCTCCCTGCATAGACAGAGTCCATTGCGTGAAAATACGCCCAAGGTGTTACAAAAAAAATCGTCTTAATTCGTATTATTGACATAATTTGGTATTAAACGAGTGGTCACACGATACACTTTCGTTAAAATTGAGTAAATGTGTGAAAATGGGTCAAAGTCCATTGTGTGAAAATGTACCCAAGGCATTGCAAAATGTTCTTTTCGTCCTAATTCGTAATATTGGAATAATTTGGGACAAAACAAGTGGTCACTCGATACACTTTCGTTAATATTGAGTAAATTTATGAAAAGTGGTCAGGGCGCATAATCTGATCAGATTTACATATATGGTGAAATTTTAATTTTTTAAATTAAACTTTAGATCTTAATCTACAATAAATGTTAATTTGGCGTCCTTAATATTATATTTGAATACAGATTTATTTATTTTAGTGTTATCAACCCCTTTTAGTACACCCCCTTTTTCTCCTATAAGCAAGCAACTTTTTTGAGGGCACCTCGAGCCATTTTTTAGAGAACATTCTTCTGAGTATTTTAAGGAAAATTCACGGCCCTATCACAAAACCCACGTCTGGTAGGCCAATCCTCCCAGCACAGTGAGAAAATTTGTTAATAAAAGTCAAAGGGTGTAAAATATGGTTAGATATACATATATGGTAATATGTATTTTTTTAAATAAATTTTGGACTTTTATCTACAATATGTATTAATTTTGTAATCTTAGGATAAAAT
Organism: Sweltsa coloradensis; assembly: GCA_024449915.1. NCBI lineage: Eukaryota > Metazoa > Arthropoda > Insecta > Plecoptera > Chloroperlidae > Sweltsa > Sweltsa coloradensis. The sequence goes on from JAMZAV010000270.1 coordinate 236,300, forward strand.
TTAGTTTGATATTTGAATTTTCGAATTTTTTTAAAATGCCATTTTTTTAACCCCTTCCACCCCCTTAACCGGACGAATTTTGTCATGGCACCTCGAGGCAATTTTCTTAGAATATTGTTCTGAGTATACAGTCCAAAATTCAGACCTCTACCACAAAACCCCTAATTGTTCTTGTATTGTCCTTTAATCCGCTTGACTACTACAATCGCATAGAAAGATAATATTTTTCTAGCCTGCTGACTGCAATCAGGGGTTTGGTTTTTATATTTCTACGCATGCGCACATTCGTTCTGCCAGTTAGCGACGATCCCCGTGTAATACTCATTCTACACACAATTCTTTAAACATCACATCACATCCATTTTCTTGTAAAGTATTGTTAATAGAAATCCGTTAATTCACTTATATTTAGGTCAACGTGTTCATATATTTATTAATTATATTAAAAATAATGTCGAGGGTGAAATAACGACAAATTAAATACAAAACATGGATTGTTGAGTGCTTTGCGTGCTTGAAAATATGCATACTTAGTTTATTAAGTAGCTAAATTAGAATGTTACATGTCTTGAACAGGCAAGCACTTAACTTACTGGCGATAATTGCCCAATCCATGTTCTTTTTCTCTTGCACGAGAGCATAGCTAGATGCCCACAGTCAAGGGTAGTTTTTCACATTGATCACTGCTCCAAACTAACGAGCCATCTTTCATGGCCTGCGTTATAATTGGCTTGCCGGCGAACACGGAACAAGATCTTGTTACATAAAAGCGCCAAAGACGTCATTAAAATTGATTCGACCATCGGTGCGTAGTGAATAGAGGGACCATTTGGACGTAACATAAAACTTGGCTATTTTTGTCGAACAATGTTCGTTCGCTATCTACGAGTTAAAAGACTTGCTCCGGGCTTTTGCCATTTTTAAAGCAGCTTGCCAGCTACAATAAACTTCGGTTCTATAAAATGGCCATCGCGTTATTTTCAAGCAGAGGGGTAGAATGCAACTTTGAATGTTGGCTCAAGAATTTTTGGTTGCTAGTTTTACGATTTTTTTTTTTTTAATTCCAGAAGTTTGAAGAAATATGCGTTTTTCTATGCCAAGTTGTAATACGACTTAGGAAGTAGTTGACGCTATTTACCCAACATGATTATTTTATGAATGTGTCTTTAAAAATGAAACATTATATGTGTTATATGATTTTTATTTCACACGGATTATGAATTATAATTATAAATATTCATAAATCAAAATATGTTATACACAATATGATAGGGGCGAGCGAAGCGGTGCATATTGTTATACAAATAAATAAATTTAATAAGTTATTTCCTATTGTGCTGGGCCCTACACATGCAAGTGCAACGATTTGTTCAAATCCTTGTTATTTTCAAGGTAGTTAGTTGGTCCATAAGGTCCACAGCCAGAAATGAAATAATTAGTATTTTTTATTTTTTATTTTTTATTTGTATAAATTGTAGATATGTACACCATCGATCATAAGTTATTCAAGGGGTCTGGAAGATACCTACCGTTATCGACCACGCTCGTAAATATTCGGTTCGTTCTGGCAACGCTATATTCACAGAGCTATCACTCGCTGACGTCATCTAACAGGCCGTGGGGAAACATGGCGGCCCTGTTTTACTTTAGCATTTGACCTATTGGGACTTTTAAACACTGGGCCCAGGGTGTAGTTAATATTTCAACAAGCGTTGTATATTAATGGATTCACCAAACACTGCATAACTTTAGCACAGGCTTATTCCTAGTACAGAAATCAATTAGGACAGTTTTTCTAGTGACAAAAATAGGGCAAGCCGTTAACTCCTTGCCCATCCGCTGGGTGCTAGTTTTGTGGGACTTAAGGTGCCTTTTAGAACAAATCCGTGACTTGCGAGTGAGTGTCGGTAAAGTATTACCCTTGATTTACTTCTGAAGCCGGTTACATTAATGAAAATAAACCACTGTTTGCCATCAACTCAATTTAACAATAAGTAGCACGTTACTCTGCCGATCACCATGTTAAAATGAATCTTGTGGGAAACCTTGGATGTGGTATTATTATTCTATTCATGGGGTCAGAGTTTTAGAGAAATGTACATTTAATAGTTTGTGTGCGTTCAGTGTAACCGAAAGTAATATATTACAGTTTGATTGCTAAATGAAAGTGTCAATGAAGACATTAATGCGGCCGGTATCTCCCAGGCAGCGCGCGTGTCTCACGCAATGGCGCCCCCCCCCCCTCCCCCTGCCCCTCAGGTAGTCCTGCCACTGTACATGATGATATATACGTAGGAGACACCAGAGCACGCCCTCCCATAAACACTAGGCTGCGCACAGTTTGTCACGGGGATGTAAATCACAGAGTGGTGGCAGCCGTTATGACGTGGACTGGCTGGGGGTGAAAGATTGGTCACAAGGTCAAGCGGGATACTTCTTCAATACACACTTGAATAGCGTGGACTGGCTGGGGGTGAAAGATTGGTCACAAGGTCAAGCGGGATATTTCTTCAATATACACTTGAATATTGACGTTGTTAGTTTCTAGAAACGTTACCTCTCGTTTTGAAAAAGTATATGTGGAATCAATGGTCCGTGAATGTACACGTCAAAAGGGTATAGCATGAACATAAAACATAGGACAATGCATTGACCAAAATACATCTGTAAGTTACACAGAGAGATAAGTGTTACGGCCGTGTACAAAAGGATAAACGAAAAACGCTGTCTGTTAATTTAAATAAGCATAATTTAAAAGTTCAACTTCTACGTACGTAAGTGAAGTTTATACGCGTAGTTCAAAACTAAATTGGGTTTCAACACATGTTTAAATCACATTTACAGAGCTTTAATGCTATTTGTCAATTGGTATATACAATAATTCTCTTCCAATAAATGCATAACTTTAGGCGACAAATTTATCTTCAATTGTTTTATTCAAAATAACAACATTAGGACACCTGTCAAAGTTCCAGTCCGGAAATTATCATGCTGGGTAATCATATTTATAGAACAAATTGACAAAGATGAGCAATATTGGTAATGTATCAAACCATTAATATAGATTGAGTACCATGTTAAAAAAAATGCATAGTCGCCTATTTTAATTTTCACAGGTTATTGCTGAAAAAGCATTCATTTTAAATCCACTTAATTGTATTGTAATTTTTTTTTAATTGTATCTATTAGTATTATTATTATTTGTTTGTTTGTTCCCTTAACTTGAATACATTTAACACACATACGAATGACAATGCCATTTTGGTCTCGATTAAAATATCCTAGGCCTATTTAGCTGTTTTAATACTGCTTATAAAATTATTAAACTATAACCTCATATTTCTTTAAAAATAAATATTCGTAAATATGTGTCACTTGCTCAACCGAATAACTCATTTGCTAAATTCAATCCAAGGCACAACACACAACGTTCTGTGAAACTTTGGATTTACCAAACTCCACTTACAAGATTGCGAGTGGGAGTGTATTTGTGCCGACTGTACCGCTAACTACTTTTTATCGGTGATTACAGCCATAATAAAGTAACGTGATAAGGTCAGCCAATTGTAAAGAGAGCCAAGCCAACATTCAATTGCAAAAAACTGTAAGAAATGTTCTGGAGATAGTAACCGCTACACGTACACATCGGTATAACCAATAACAAGTTCTTGGTATTACGCTGTGTGTGGCGGAGGAGCCCTTTGAATACAGAGTAGATGCTATCTGAAAGAAACTCTACGTGGTAGAAACTAATGCAATATTTTGTTATGTACGTTACAAATCTTGAAATACAAAGGAAACCAATTTCAGCCAACGTAACGTTTAGCCGCTAGAGGCGAGTATTTTAAATGCCTCGGCTAGTGATGTATTCGGCCGTACGAACGTGGGGTAGGCTTGCCAGAGAGTTAGGGGCTTGATTTTCCTACCAACCAGCAACCACACTTTATTTATCTATTGTGGTTAGTTGATAACACCAATTTCAGTTGGACGTTGGACCGAATGCGTAGTGTTTATTTTCAAACAAGTGTTCAAAGGGCTTTACCATGATATCATCCTGAAAGGACATGGACAAACGTAGGTTTAGTTGAATGAAAACACACAAATATATGGGAGTGGATAATTAAAACGTTTTGGTAATATGGCACAACTGTGCATGTGGGGGAGGGGAGTGGGGGGGGGGGCGAGGGCAATCATACGAAAATACGATTAAAAGCATTCTATTTATCATAATGTTGCGCAGTATTACAATAAACTGTCCACAACATTTAAAATAATTTTATTTTTCAAATCAGAGCGCTAAAGAGATATGAGGAAATAAATATACGTGAATGCTTTTAATTGAGGAAGTTTGGTCATTTTTCAGTGAGAGAGGTTAATTTATTTTTCAGGTGAGTATCACTGGGTAAAGGGGTTGAGGGGTAAGGGAGGGTTATTTATGAACGTCGCTGTAGACGGCTAGATGTTCGACGGGCGAGTTCCCTTTAACCCTTTGCCCTTCACATCCCACAATCTGTAATGAAATCTCGTCCCCTCCACACCCTGCGTTTTGTAAGGAATCCTCTCTTCCCGAGTCCTTCATATTTAGTTTGGACTTCACGGGATAGGTGAGTGTTTGCCCTTACCTAACGCACTTAGCACCCTACCTACATTATACCTCATTAACAGGTCTACAAATTTTCGACCTCTTTACGAATCGTACATACATAGAGAGACAATAAACTTATTCAACAAATAATATATTCGGTTGAACGCGCCATATGAAACAAACATTGACTTAAAACTTGTCGTAGACTTTTGGCCCCCGAGTCAAATAAAACTTGGCTGTGGATAGGCGTGTACATGTCAATTAAATGCTATCGTTTCGAACGATTGGACCGCTCATCTCTGAGATGTGAACAGGAAATACTGGGCAGAACCTACTCTCTACTACTTACTTCAACCTACTAACTGACTTTCGCAGAATCTCCGAATTATAAATTTGGCCACGAGAAACCTCTACGGCATGTTAGATGAATGTGAACACAGATAATTTATCATCACCTTTGTGTGAACAGGTACGGATTCCGCATACTTCACAGTTGACTTTCTCCTACAAGATGGCGCCGGCTCCCAACTAGCGCGCTCTCACTAACAACGGAGCTAACAATGTGCATGAGGGAATCATCCCGTCAATACAATATTGCATCGTATAAAGCTCTCAAGTCGTGAAATTACATGAGTTCAATTCAAAAAAGTGTTCCATTAACATTTGTCGTTAGATTCGCTCTTATATTTCATAAGTATTATATATTTTTATTTCATCGGTTAATTGGAGAAAGAAAGATGTAAAGTAATAATGCAATTTATGAGCATCGTAAATATTGTTGAATATAAAGTTTAGGACTTAAGTTACTAAAAATATAACTTTAAATAAGTTTATGTTCCATATAAATATTTGATTTAGCATTCGATTGTAAAATGAACTAGGTTAAAAGTTTCTTATGGATTAACTTAAAAATATTATAAGACCTAGGTAAGTAAGCAAAATATCGTTATGTTGATAAGATATGGATGACTGAAGATCACTCTTTATTGCAATTACGTGTGTATACATTTAGTGCTATGATTGATTATTATCCCTAGTGAAATATTGATTTCATAGTCCACATAAACTCAGTAGATCGAACTTACGATGGTGGAGGTTCCGGATATACTAAGAAGTGTTGATAACTAGTGCACATTAAGACTTTTTAAGTTGAGTATTTAATCACGAGTGAAAACGAAAACATTGTTATTAATTTTTTACGGTACCGTACTAATAAACCCACGTTTGACTACACAATATAAATACTAGGAACTCGCTTAAGTCCCGCCGCGTTGCTGGATGAGCGTAATTGGTGCATTGAGCTGCCATGTGTTAGGCGGATTTTCTGTTGTTCTTTGAAAAAATCATTACTTAGTCGAAGATTTTTTTTTAAAATTAAATTAAATGAAATAAATAATTTACTTATTTTTTTAAAATTATCGTAATTTTTTAAAAAAGAAAAAAATCGTAAAATTGCAATTTTCATAAGAAATAATTATTCGATTGCGCTCAAATTTAACACGAATATATTCATTCATTAAATTATAGTTCTGTAAAAAAATCATTACAATAGGATAAAGCATGTAGGTGTTATAAGTCAAAGAATTGTTTTAAAAAAAAGAAAAAACCCGTAAAATTTCGATTTTTATGAGAAATAATTTTTCGATTGCGCTCAAATTTCACACGAATATTTTAATTCATAAAATTAAGGTTCTGTGAAAAAATCATAACAATCGGATAAAGCATGTAGGTGTCGAAGTCGAAGAAATGTTTTAAAAATCGAAAAAAATCGTAAAATTGCGTTTTTTATGCGAAAAAATTTCCCGATTGCGCTCAAAAACGTGGCAGTTTAGAGATTTCGAAGGCCTCCATAAAATTTCATCGCAATCGGAGTATCGGCTTAGCCGAAATCGTGTTAACAGACACACAAAAATAAAATTTAAAAAAAACGTTCCGGATTTTTTACTCCAGTGTGGTGAAATGGAATCTTCGCTTCGCTCGCTACGCTCATCCAAATAAATCTATTTTTTTCCACAAAATATGAATATGTGCAAAAATGTTGAGAACGAAATTCGCGATTTTTTTTTTAAGTTGTAATAATCCCTTCAAATTCAGTTTGCACATAAATCATCTGAATTGTCATTGAATGGTATCAATTTCAATTCACGAATTTTCGCGATATTTTAGTTGATACCGCGAACTAGTGGCGAAATTGGCAACTATTTCTTTAAACGCAAATTAGGTTACGAAATTTCAAACAAAGATTTTTTTTCAAACTTTTGGTGGAGGTGCCGGGTAGGTAGTCGAAATTAAATTTATCCTGGCTGGTACATATGGGGGAGGTGCCGGGTCATACAGCGCGTTTGCGAGATCGTAAAAATCGTTTAAAAGCGAGTAAGCCCAAAAAACTTCATTATCATAATTTGACATTACACAAAAAATGCATAATTTCGTAATTTTGGTGGAGGTGCCGGGTAGTCGAAATTAATCCTGGTAAAAACCTATCAGAAATTTTGAAAACTTAAGGCTGAGCTTAAAATTAAAACTGATTCTCACTCTCAATGTGCTTGTTTTTCTTTTAAATTAATCATAAATGGTCCTGTAATTGGTAACACTGATAATTTTAAAACTTTCTTCTTTTTAGTTGTGCATTATCAGATTGTTTTTGGTAAAAAACGAAAAATCGCGGATTAAAATTTTTAAGGCGCAAATTTTTTTAACTTCAAAAACAAATTGCACATCTCTAACGATAAATCAATATCAACTTCGTTATTATGCAGTGAATTCAAAACAAATTAAATTGGTTGCCATTACCCAGCCCTAGGACTTATTTAGAATTAAGTTTTTAAATTGCTAAGAAACAATTAACGCAGAAAAGTATAAGGCTAGATTGCTCTCTATCGCTTCTAATGAAGAGTTAATAAATAATTAGAAGTTAAGAGTAAGAATAACTAAACATATTTGTAAATCAATCAATGATTCTACAATTCTAATTATAAATATTTCAATTGCATATCTGGATAAGTAAACCAGAGACACGAGACAGTGGCGTTCATTGTCGCGATATTTTGATTAACTTGTGATACGAGCGAGGTAGGACACGGCGTAGCAGGCGAGGTAGTCCACTGACTGGCTTGAGAGTTGACAGCACGGAAGTTGTCGTGCTGTCACCAGGTGCCCCTTCCCTGTCGCTTAGGCTTAGGGGTGACTCTTATGGGCTCGATCAGATGCGTGACTGGCACTGTTCCTTGGGGATGGTCTTGTGATACGAGTGAGGTAGGACACGGCGTAGCAGGCGAGGTAGTCCACTGCCTATGGCTTGAGAGTTGACAGCACGGAAGTTGTCGTGCTGTCACCAGGTGCCCCTTCCCTGTCGCTTAGGCTTAGGGGTGACTCTTATGGGCTCGATCAGATGCGTGACTGGCACTGTTTCTTGGGGATGGTCTTGTGATACGAGTGAGGTAGGACACGGGCGGAGCAGGCGAGGTAGTCCACTGCCTGGCTTGAGAGTTGACAGCACGGAAGTTGTCGTGCTGTCACCAGGTGCCCCTTCCCTGTCGCTTAGGCTTAGGGGTGACTCTTATGGGCTCGATCAGATGCGTGACTGGCACTGTTTCTTGGGGATGGTCTTGTGATACGAGTGAGGTAGGACACGGGCGGAGCAGGCGAGGTAGTCCACTGCCTGGCTTGAGAGTTGACAGCACGGAAGTTGTCGTGCTGTCACCAGGTGCCCCTTCCCTGTCGCTTAGGCTTAGGGGTGACTCTTATGGGCTCGATCAGATGCGTGACTGGCACTGTTTCTTGGGGATGGTCTTGTGATACGAGTGAGGTAGGACACGGGCGGAGCAGGCGAGGTAGTCCACTGCCTGGCTTGAGAGTTGACAGCACGGAAGTTGTCGTGCTGTCACCAGGTGCCCCTTCCCTGTCGCTTAGGCTTAGGGGTGACTCTTATGGGCTCGATCAGATGCGTGACTGGCACTGTTTCTTGGGGATGGGGCGAACGATAGCGAAAATTATAACGTTGTCGAAGGAAGTTTTGGCTCAAAACTTAGTTGTTTCCCACTTCATACAGCTAACTTGACCTGGGAGTGAAGACCAAGGTAATATATTTGAAAGATTTTTGTTTACGTTTTTTATTTGTTTTTTGGAATTTCAAACCCAATTAAAATGTTGCATTATATCAATTGCATAGTCAATATTAATAATATATAAAATAATATATCAGTATGGCTTCAAATTGCAAGAACCTGTTCATAATATAAAAGGAGTAAATACTTTTTATTTTATATACACTACCAAGCGACAGAAACGGTACTTTCTGCTGATCTATAGAAAGCTTTACCACATCAGAAAACAATTATTTAACAATAATTAGTCGATATTTTCTTCAATGTTTAAAGCTTTCCCCTCATTCACTTTGCTACCATTCGCTCCGCCACAACCAAACAAGGGGAAGTACATATAGGTAGGTAGGTAGGCGCACCATTCCCATTGAGTTACGCTTAAGAGTGTGGTAACAAATAGCATGCGCGATTGCAACTATCAACGTTGTCAAATTACATTGGTGTGAACTGCCAATATGAAAACCACGAACCACAAAGTTTGTTACGTAATTAGATTAAAGAAACTAGTAGAACCGGTATTTATAATTTAAATAAGTGTTTATTGGACATATCACTGCTCGTTATCAATATTTATTAGTGATATTTCAATTTTTATTAAAAAGTCTTTTTCAAACTAAAGATTGACCAAAAAAAATTAACAACAACAAAAATTGCGGTAGGCTTAGCCTACTTCTTCGGTTGGAAAGGTCCAAATGCTTTTCGCGATGTTTTGTAGGGGGTTAAGGGGGAGGTTATGAAGCGCGTTGGTATTAAAAAAGTTTCAAAGCTTTAAAGCTAAGATTGTATGAAACGTTTCCAAATTGCAATCAGTAGAGGAAATTACTTTTGTTACTTATTCTGTAATGTAATGATGAAAAGAACAAAGCTACGGAATGAGATATTGTATAAACTTAATACACACCTCTGTTCATACGATACCAAATCTACGTAGCCTACACGATGGTGTAATGTTGTGCAGTGCATCTGTTAAATTACCAATAGGTTACCTTAATTTATTCTTGAAAAACACACAATACTTATTTTTAAACATTGGTTGTATTTAATAATAAGTACTATTCCTCCCAGTGCCAGTCCAAATACTTGAGAAAAACACTGTCAGCTTATAATTTTTGCTTTGCCGTAAAGATTGTGGAATATTGAATTAAAACCCATTCGTCGGAGCATGGATCTACAACCCTACTTTTGTCCATGGTCGGAGCGTCCATAAATGCTGCAATTGAGAAGTATTTATCTCCAAAGCCATTGTGCAGGTGCTTACTTCAACATTCAGCACAAAACATAAAAACACGAGGAAGATTATTTTATTTGTAATCCTTGTGTAAACGCGATATTAACCAGCGAATTATGTTGGTGATGTTAAAGGTCTATCTAATACCGGCGACGGATTACATGGCGGTTAAGATTAGAATGGGCCAGAGGTAGGCAGGCTATATTACCGTGATGTGGACACTGATTGGATGATACGACTCGACGCTCCTACAAGTCACACAGGGCTTAGCGCGTTACGCGTAACACGGGCCCTTAAATGAAGCCTAATCTGCGTATTGTGCTAAGTGATGATCAGACACGACACTATTGGGTTCTCGAACTTCTCAATACTAGAACACGCGAGTACAACGGTTTAAGCTACTTATTATTAATAATAAGTAAATACAATGTTAGGAGTTATCATCATTGTATTTATAAGTGTAAGTACTGTACATGCAATGTAAGGACTTATCATCATTGTATTTACAAGTATAAGTAAATACAATGTAAGGACTTATCGATACTTGTTCATAAAAGGGACCCCTCCCCCCGAAAAGGAAAATAGGTTAGTGGTGTTGGGGGGGGGAGGTACCACGGCAACGCACTTCATGTTCCCCCCAGACGGCGCTTCACACCCACCCCCCAACCCCACTAACCTACTTTCCTTTTCGGGGGGAGGGGTCCCTACAATGAACAAGTACCGGCTTAACATAAACATTAACAAACACAACATATTATCATATTTTGCAAACATATTCAAAAATAAAATTTTAAAATATTAAACATACATTAGTTTTAAAAAAATATTATCTTTTATCGAATTAAAAATGTTTTTAAATTTAGTTGCAGTTGCTTCGGGATGAATGAGATTGAGTGGAAAATGTAATATTTATTAAAACGAATTATACATTAGTAATGATATAAGTGACGTCCCGTATGGCAGAATATATTATGCGGTAAGCCTAGTTGTGCCACTTCCATAACCAAATGAAGAAAACTAGTCGTGTAACGTTGTTGTCCAATAAAAATCAAAGCACATTTTTAACTTTTAAATAAACTAGCTTAGATAAGGTTTCATTGACCTGTTCTATGGTAAACATCTAATAAAAAAATTATCACAAAATTAGTTATTGTTATCGTTCAGTTTTGCAGTCATGCAAAGCCCTGAGTTATTCCCGTATTTCATGTCAACGAAGCGATAACGATTTTCGTCGACAGGAAGTTTCCTTATATTTATTCCCACTTCAAACTTTTGAAATACATTACATAGAAATGTGTCACAGAAATATAAAGGATGTTTCGATACACCACCTTACAACACAACAACAGCACAAAGTTTAAAAAAATGCAAGAGTGTTTTAATGTGTCGTTTAAAAAAAAATGAGAATTTTGCTTTTTGCTTTTATGAAAAAAATTACTTCCACCACCACATAAATGTTATAAATTGACAGTATGGCATTTATTTATTATAAAATATTGAATTGTATTGCTTGTGTGTCTGTCAGATTCAAATGGTGTGACATAAGAAGAAGGGTCATTAAAGAAACCAAGTGAAAAAACAGTAAATACCTCAAGTTATTAACAAGGAAACAAATCATACATAAAAACAAAATCACAGGTTATTACGAGGAATTTATTTTGCATAACTCAAGCTGTGATCGATGGTATTTGAGAACGTTGGTAGTGGGAATTGTAAATGAAATATATTATAACGACGAGACATATGTCTTAACCTGTGAGATCACCTGTAAACACTCATTGATGGAGAGGTTAATATTATTGCAAAATAGCTTTTAAAACAATCAATATAAGTGTGAGTTATTCTAACAATTTCACTCAGACACAAAAACATATTTACCCAAATCAAATTTCAGAAATGTTTCCGAGTTAATTTGCTAAACAAGAATAATTTTAATCCTGGAACAGCTTTATTCTAAACTTGACCATATAGAATCAAATTATTGAAGTTTTCCCTGTTGAATTGTATGTTCGCACAAAAAAACGCTAATGGGTAATTAAAACACTCCGATTGTTTACTGCGGTGTGTTAAAAGCAGCGGTGCAGAAGGCGGAATAATTACTTTTATTCTCATTAATTTCCCTCTGAATAACACCTGCCGGTTGATCGGGGGAGGGTAGCACGTGCTAAATATTTACCGTCCGCGCCCTGGATTGCCCTGCCCCCGACACGAAGAGGCCCCGTCTCATCTAATACAGTACAGACGGACATATGGTTCTACTCATGCAGCAGAGGCCCCCGTCTATACAGTACAGACGGACATATGGTTCTACTCATGCAGCAGAGGCCCCCGTCTCATAATACAGACGGACATATGGTTCTACTCATGCAGCAGAGGCCCCCGTCTCATCTAGGCCTAATACAGACGGACATATGGTTCTACTCATGCCAGCTGATCGCTACAAGTCTACGTATACATCACACTAATTGATTCGTCTAGAGTGCACGGCGATCATGAACATATGAGCAATAATGAGGGGGATTACACGAGAGGATGGTTCTCGTAAAACAGGTACTAACTGCAGTAGAATGTGTCGCCATGTGAACTCGGATAACCCGTTGAATAAGGAACAATAATAGCCGAGGTCACGGATAGATACTTGTGCTGCCGTAACCCAACATAATGAGTAGAAATGGAGGTCAATGACACTATTGTCTGCTGTGAGTAATTATTTTGTTTATACTAAAACTTAAGGTTAAGCCTGGAATGTTTTCAAAATAGTGATCTTATAATTTATGCATTAAATAGTATATTACCCCGAAACATTAATAATTTACTTGTACCGTATTTTATTTAAACAAAATACAATGCAATATTTAACACCATCCATAAATTAAACATAATATCCAACTCGACCGGATATTCAACCCGTGTCTCCCGTCTGGTGTATTATAGATCGATTGGACGACATATGGATGAATTACAATGTACGTGACATTCGCTTAGCGGGTGGAGACATTTGGTTGACACACACTTAATAATGGCTCACTTTTTCTGCCACTTTATTAATTTTGCTCTCAAGAGTTAATAATTTACAAAGCAAAAACCGGTTCTATTTAAATTTACAACCGGTTTAGAACAATGTGTGGGGGGGGATGTACCAGAAACCGGTTGCTTGCAGACATCTTTGAATCTTTAAACTTGAAATTTTAAACTATATTTAAAAAATTTCAATTACACAGATGAATGGTAAAACATTCTTAAATAACGGGCTTCAAAGCAACGAGGTAATGCTTTATAAAGCAGATCAAATTCTTAGCATAACTTTCCGTTCTGATTAAATAAATAAGATTGTCTAAGATTAATATTAACGTGATGGTCTGATTTAAACCTAGTGCATGGAATGTTAAGTCTCCTGAAGATAACATTCTGTATTATATTATTTCACAACTTTACTTCATCTTGACACGCCGTTTGAAAATTATTATTTTGTATTGCGTGTTTGTTTCAATAAAAAAAAACGTACAGGTATGAAATAATATTTTTTTTAAAGTTTAACGATCGAAAATGTTAGTAAACCACCGAAATTATAAGGAGTTATCTTATATTGAATCTTACAGTACATCAGCAGCTAACTGAACTATGAAAATGACAGCATACCATACAGTTTGTGCGCATGTCGGAAGTTAATGTACAAAAATATAAGAAATAATGAAAATAGGCCTATTTGATCTATAAAATTACAAAACCAATAACTTAGGACAATGCTATGAAATTGAGTGTGTTTGCGAATTTAATCATGTACTTTATGTATTTCACTCAAATTTTCCATTGCGTAATTTCCCATATCTCATCAACCACATACCCTTTTAACCCTAATTTCTTTTGTTTCTAGGTAAGTACACATGAACGTAGCGACGACGCAACGCAGCCTTGACTTCTAAGTCACGTGAGTTACTTGACAGCAGCATATTGTGTCAAAGTGATTCCTGTCTGGGGCGGTTAAGTTGAGATATGGTGTTGTGTCACGGAACAATCGGATAAAAGGTAAGGTTGTAACATAAACATCAGGCAAGTATTGATTTGCAATGATAGGTGGCAGATTTAAGTAAAACTTGATAGAATTATAGCATCGTCTGATAACAGATTATGGTTTGTTTATGTTATCAATACTTTATTGTAGTTGTTAGTTACTCCATAGTCGGCACAGTTATTGCATAGATAATATAACAATATTTCCATTATAACTTCGCTGACGCAAAAAGAATTAAGTGGGCTTCACTTTACTAATTAAAATATGTATTAAGGTTTTAAATAAATAAATAAATAAATTGTTTTTAGAGTCTACCCATTCAGTTATACAACTGATTTTCAGTGGAGGACTTTATACCAAAGCGACCAAGCCAACTCTGCAGGCCCCGACTCAATCGACGAGTGAGCTACAACCAACCAAAGATCGATATTTTTAATAGGAAATATAGCAATCAGTGGTATGGACAGTGTAGTCTGCCTTGTATTATTAATTGAAATCTATGTTAGAAAGATAAAATTTAAGAATCGGATTTCAAAAATAAAATCGAAATGGGATTAAAATATCCTTTCCTCTAAATCTGTCAGAGGCAGAACTGCGTATTATGTTTCTGCTTTGCGTCTTTCTAACGTTCATTTTGAATTTATTTGTAATGTTTTATTTATTGTATTGATTGATATTTTCCTTCATTTGCAAGCAATAATACAAGTGGAACTAGAGCTAGGAAGAGAATTAATACTTGAGTCGCACTAACTTAACTTAACTTCAAGAAGATGTTAAAGAGAACATAAAACATCCAAGGAAGGAAGACGAACTTAGTAGTTCTCTCTTTGCAACTGCCTGTGTTGTTTTCAAAGTGTCTTTTGATAGCTTAGCTAAACTCAGCTCTTAAGGGAACAAAATCCTCTATTATCCGTACGCGTGGACTACACAAGTGGCACATATTATTATCTGTGGTATAGTCCTTTTACTAGGACTAAATAGCAACGAATTTCTTTTCAGTTCTCCCTGTAAAGTTTGAATGTGTTGATAATGTATAAACATCATTTAATACCGCAACACCATAATATTATTATTTAAAAAATGGTGTATTAATAATTACAAATTCTTAACGAACTAAAATGAAAAACTGCCTACATTTTGGTTTCCATATATTTCAAAACCACTCACGCATACATGCAAACAGACAGACATCATATTTGATAAAATTAATTACCGTCGAAACAATTAATACATTCTTCGTTTTCCTTAATTTATTTGTTACGGTTAAAAGCTAAAATAAACTTGAAATCGACATGTAACAAACACGCCTGACTGGAACCTAGTAAGCATAGATCTGTCCTAGTTAATGTGTATGGGATTAATCCATCTCCCCAAGGTCTTGACACTCGTTTATCATCGTCCATCGTCACGATTAGCCACGTCAAGTATTGTCAAGACATAAATCCCCACATCAATCAATCTCAGTAAATATTTGGTCTGAACAGTACAGTTATCCAACAAAGTGTGTTTGAGCATTAACAACATTTATTCTGACCTAGTGGTCTACTTTACTTCTTTGACTATTCCTCCACCTCCATGAGAGTCGACACAGACTGTGAAATTTATTTATCCAACGGTAATACACACATAAACAGTGTTTTCATTTCACATAAATGTTACTATAAGTTAATGAATATATTACCATTCTAAAACAAAGCTCGTAAATGTTATACTGAACTGAAATTGATTATATATGTATGAAAACTGAAGCAAAACTCAATGTAAACACATTATTTAGGCGAAGCTATAATTGTTCATTGTGATGAATATTCCACGTAATTCATGCCTTATTAAAGAAATCATCCATTAATGAGTATTAATGATTAAATAGCAAGGAAAAAAACAATATTATAAGTTTATCTGGCATTGAAAGATTGAGATTAAATTGGCAACCAGGACAAAAAACTAGCGTTGTAATATTATTTACAAGTTCTTAAAGAGTAAATTTTATCATATTAGAACAAACAATATATCAAAGTGCTTTTATAACCGAGATTATCTCCGAAAACCAGTTATTTTATTAATAATTACGTGTTAGGTGGATTGGTATATGAAGGCTGGTGACTAGTGCCCGTTTATCCCCGTCAAAATATTAAAAAAACTTCTTAATTTTATGAATGAAATTATTTTCAAAATGAGTTATTTTTGTGTTAAGGAACGATGACTGAAGCTAGTAGAACTATAAAATACGTTTATGCAAATTCCCTGTTGCATATAGCATTCACTTTGCAAATCGAATACAATCATTTAAACAATCAAATTAAAACTGAGAAACAATCCGCGATGGATTATATTCTAAAGTAAGGCACAGGTAAAGAGGCCTGTGAAACAAGTTGTGGGTTTTATATATCCGGCTTAGTGGGTTTTAAGTGTGATTTACACTCGACTAAGAATCGTTTTGAGCCTCGAAATCGAAAAGCAAATTTTAAGAGATTCAAACAACAAGAACATAAATCACAATAATAATTTACAAAACCCTTATTACCTCCGCAATATCGACTTATGCCTCGGCGTTTTTCGTTGATTATTAATGATGCCAATGCTCATCCAAGACTTGACGAAAAGCTTGCCAAGTTGTTTTTACCAGCAATATTCTTCGAAAAGTGGAATCCTAGTCTCGGTAAAGAAATTGCTTTCATCATCTGACAAGAAGCAGCATAAAACATAGACGCCATTAACGTCAGTCTAATTACTTTATTAATCAAATGCACGCAGAGTTTGGCCCAACTCTTCCTACAAACTAAGTTGAACGTAATTTTATCTTTAATCAAAACCCTCAAAACAGACTATTCAATATTCATTATGTTTTCATTATTATTTTCAAAATTAAGGCATGTAATATAGAGCAACGTTATTTGCATTTTCGTAAGACGGCGGCATGATGTAGGCCTAGAGCGATGAATCTGTGCGAGGACCATCAACGAAGGCTTAGCGAATGCCCTGTCTGCTTTATTCCAGAGACATTAACTTTTAATAATAAAAAGTTTAGCAACCTGGATGAGTGTGATTTATAGGGTTTGTGTAGCGGTCGGTGCGGGGCGAACGAGCAGCACCGCTCCGCTCCGCGCGCTGCCGGCGGCGTGCACTTGAACCAACAGCCAGTCATTGTTCACGCAGCTGGCCGTATTAGTCATATTAGCTCGTGCAAGTGTTTCATGGGACACTTTATCGCCTGCCCTGGATTCAGAGGCTTCACATTAACAGCACTCGGTAGCCAGTGTTACTAGTGAAGCACAGGATTATTGCACTCAAAAGAAAAACGCTGTTTTATTACTGGCCTAGATGCGAAATAAAATCTTTTGCTGAAACATTTAGGTGTCTCGCGACCTGTTTATGACATATCTGTTGTCGTTTGTATTTGTAACGTTGGCAATTAAATGAGATTACCACCGCAACAGAACAGATCGATCAATACAAAAAATGCATTCTCTTTTCTTTGTGACTTCAATGAAAAAACAATTTTTTATATTATAAGAAACACAAAACAAAATATGCGATCTTGGTATGTATACCTTAAAGTAAAAGTGTGTTAACAATGAACCATTTACGAATTTACGAAAATACTCCCTGCAAATAAAAAAATATGTGTATCAGGAATTATTAATTGGGTATGTGATATCAAATTCATCTGTGAAAATAAACTTTCGATACACAATTTATTAGATACGGTGTATTATTTTATATTATATTTTGTACAAAAAAAAAACACTCTTTCTGAACGTTTTTATTTTTATAGACTGTGTAAGACCAATTATAATTTGTTCTTCCCTTCCCAACAGTAGGTTAAAGTTGCCCATCAAGTAACCCCGACCAATCAGTGGGGGAAAAAATTCAAATTTTTTATTGCTGAGTCAATGGAGAGTTATGTTGTTATTTTTCTCCTAGTTATTGAAATCTTCTATTATCATTGAAGGAAAATAATATTTGTTATTCAAAGTATTGAACATGTATGTATTGTAACTATATTTGAAGATATTTGATAAGCAATATAACATGAAAAGAATCTACACTGCTTATGCAGAAGTACAAGTGAGTGCTGGAGTAATGAAACCAGAGTCTTAAACTTTAAACAAACAATCTCCGTACGATATGATGCACACTGGTATACAATAATATGACGTTTATAGGTGAACACGAATAATGGGAATCAAATAAACGTGGATTTATGTTAAAATTAAACAAGAAACCTTATTTATGACGTTGGTTAAACTAGATAAAGAACGATGTATGTCTCAATGTAATGAAAATGTATTGTTCTGTTTTTGTCTATCCGTTCTATACAAAAACAATCTTCAAAATAATACCTGCTTTTAAAACACTGAAAGTACATAGTATTCAGTAACGTTGCAACCGTAATCGAGGCGATAAAACTAAATGTAAAGTCTACTCTATTCGATGTTATTTAGTGTTGAGCCTGTACAACGCAATCCTCCAGCGAGGGGTCTAAGTTATGCCACCTTCTCCATGCAGACAGCCAGACACTGGTTAATATCCCCTGGCTGCAGCACGCTCTGTCAGCAAACAGGGCGTGAATATCACCCACTTCCACGTACAACGACGCAATAGAAATTCAAATCGATTTTTTACATTTATTTTTTAAAGATGTATAGATATAGAGCCTGGAATGGGGCTTCTAGTCTATTAAGTAGCCGTGTATGGCGTTTGCAATCACAATAGATCTTCGCCACTTGGCTTCCGGTCGTGTTGTCACGGGGGCCGGGCGCTTCCGTGTCGTGACGAGATGTCAGAGAGTATGGAAATATATTATGAATTAAGACGCATGCAGACCGCCACATTTCTTTATTACTCCGACTGCAGAGTCACGGTTTCCGTCGCGCTACTTCGCTCATAGCAATCTATTAGTGCGACAATTTGAATATGCAATTATAAAGGCTTTTAAGAAACCCTTCCTGTATACTTAGTGTGTAGTAATTAACAATCAATATACACAATGTATGGAATGTTTACGATTTATCCATGAGTAATACATTTAGTAATAAATTCCGTATTAAATAAATATTTTCCTCAACAGATCAATCTTTAACTATGCCATTAGGAAGCGAAGCTCTCCTGCATGCACAGTGTACACCCCTGTCGGTCTGTATGTCACGATCAAAATCGATAATTACCTACGATTGACAAGCGTGTCTCTACGTTGTTCTTCAACAGTGATGAACGGTGACCTTGGGGGCTAGGAGGGCGTGGTTTACCCATCCAATGGGGATCAAAATGAGATGTTCTTTTCAAGCACGTCCTTGACTCTTCCTCCCCTTCGTAGCAATATTGACCGGTGCTTGTTTCAATGATATCGTTGTCTTGACAGATATTCAAACTCAACAAGTCCTCCCTACCTCAGCACCCGTGGGGATAAAACGGATAAATAACGGTTTGTTTTTTTCTTCAAATTTTAATATTCCAAATTGAAATGTGTTGTTCTCGTGTAAGCTCTCTTGGTAGACCAGCTTTGTTTTCTTAATTCGTTTAATATAATTCAACATTAAATGAAATACCAAGTAAGATGCATGTATTATATATTTTTTTTTCTTCGGATAATGGTGTCGGTCGAGTAGGATTGAATACGCTACAAAGGGATAAGACACACACGTACTAGCTCAGACTCAAATATTTATATTCTTTTTCTGACTGAATGTATTAATTTATTTGTTCTTCAACCCTAATCGGAGGTTCTGGGCTCGAATCTCAGTTTAAAGAACAGTTCACTTACCTAATGTGTATCGCGGGAACAACCTTGCAGCTTTTCACTTTATTCGCGTTTGAATGAAGTGACTGGCATCTGGTGACAGAATTGTACTCCTACCGAGATATTATTCGTCTTCCAATATGATCGAGTTAGATTAAAGATTCTACGGCAGATTGTAGCATATAAGAATACTTTGTTATTATTGAGATACAAAATGTAAATACAAAATACTGCTACGCCATCCAATCAACAATACGTTATCCAGATTTTGCATGACCTAAAAACCCACATGTCTCAAAATGGATTGCATTGTAATGTCTTTTATTTGTCTTTTTTTGTATTAAACTTGCATGTATAAAGCAGTTTAGATTTAAGTTATCTTGATGTCGATACAATCTTTGTAAACTTTCTTCATTGCGAATAAGGTGCATGAAAATCATATAAATTGTCATGTTTTAAACTATCTAGGGCGACGGTCGTCGCCCGCAGCCAAGCGCATGCGACTGCTTAGGCGACGACGAACTCGCGGCCCTGTATACAGCTACCAGAGTAGGGGGTTTTCAGCTATCTGCACACGCCGCCCCGAAAGATTTACAATCTTGAAACTCGGTATATGAGCTGATATGTGGTCCCTGACCTACCAAAAAAAAAATCAACCCGATCCGATATAACCCGTTCTGTGTTTAAAATGTGCCTGAAAATCGTCGAAATCCTTCCGGTTGGCTAGCTGGCTAGCTAGCTGCTAATTCTCCGCGGAGAGTAATTTAGCCTACAAAGAAAACGGTGCATTTTAGAACTTTGAAACTTGGACAAAACTTAGATGTACCTCAGACGCAGTGCCTTTTGCTTTTAAAACCAAAATCGGGTAACAGGGACAGGAGAAAATAAAAATTTGGATGATAATCAAAACACGTAATTACTAAGGCGAGGTAATTTGTACAAACTTGAAATTAAAGATGCTCTTAACCATTTTAAATATCTAGCGTCCAAAACACAAGGGGGCAAATTTGGGGGGATCGTGGGCCCAAAAAGTAAATAAACAACTCTCAACTTAACAAATTTAATCATTCAAAGTCCATAATTCACGCCTTGATAGGAAACAAACAGCAAAAAGATGTAATATCCCCCACAAATACAAAAAATTGTAAAAAAAAAACGGCAGCCAAGCTCTCCTTCGAAAGTCTTCGGCTGTGAATGCTGTAAGATAATATAAAAGTTGAGCCATGCTTTTCATTTTTTCTCCCTAATTTCGCATTGAAAAGAAGTAAGATTATTTCGCTTGTTGACGAGCGCCAAGCCAACTATTTTCGTGGTAAAAAGAAAAAAAACATTTTAACTCAAAATCATTAAAAAAAATGCTTGGCTATTGAATTTGGTTCATTACGAGAACTCTAAAAAGTCAATGGCCAAGCAATTTTGTTATGATTTTGAGTTTAAAATTTTTACATTTTACCACGAAAATGATTGGCTTGGCGCTCGTCAACAGGCGAAATAATCTTACTTATTTTCAATGCGAAATAAGGGAGAAAGAATGAAAAGCTTGGCTCAACTTCTATATCTCACAGCATTCACAGTCGAAGACTTTCGAATGAGAGCTTGGCTGCCGCTTTTTTTTTTCTTTTTTTTTTTACAAATTATTGTATTTGGTGGGGGATATGTTATACACAAAGCATGTTCACAATGACAGGCAAGTAGTGCAATAGCTGACTGTAGTATAAGATATCCAGTAAATATTTAAGATACATCGATGAGCCGCGGTGATTTCATCCGTGAGTCACTCGTGTCACCGGCCGTGCGGGTCGATCCGTGACACACGGCACGTCACGGACCTCTTAGGACCTCATGGCGTGCGTGACAAACTAATTTCCTCCGACAACACGGAGTTCTACCGCTCGACCAGAACGCACCCCTTTAATATCCTGATATACGACAGCACGGCGAAAATAAAAACAATTAGGTTGGACTTACGAAAACACGCAAGGTTTATTTTTATGGTCGTATAAGATCTTTAACTTAATAACCCATATAACTCTATGTCGATTCAAAAATTCATTTACATTTAGCTTTATTTAATTTTGTTATAAACACACGAAACTTAAAAGAAATTCAAAATTATAGCGTTGTCTCAGCAACACAATAATTTAAGCATAAGCCATTTTATAACAGTTACATTGAATGCAATCTTATAAATTAGTCAAGCTGGTGCCGAGAGGAATTGTAGTAGTCATGTTATCTATATCCGACAGAGAAATCAAATCTACATCTGACAGAATATCAAGTCATGATAGCCTCATTATTAACCAAATTTATATAGTACTATGCCAACATAAATGAACACAAACAAGAAAATTGACCCTAAATGAACGAATGTTGAGATGACATAAATATTGTATGAAGGCACGTTCACGGCCCCTCTCGTGGTTTGACATGTAAGTGCTGGAGTAATTACTCTCAGAATCTATAGAGATGAGCGCGGCCGACCCACCCCGTTCATTGTTTCTGCATCTGTCCCGATCTCCTTTGAATTAGTTCATGATCAATCGGACAATAACGACAACGAATTCTCGACGTAATCACTACCTAACACATGTGCAATAAACAGTCTTAGGATCATTTAGGATGGGCTATTCACATTAAAAATAGGTTTGGGTTATACATGTTAAAATACTGTGGATAATAATGAGCAATGTTTCAACCCGGATGAGCCTCGAACGTACGTTAGAAAATGGTTTGCTGAATATTTTATGATTTGGTAGAGGTGCCGGGTCCAGGTTAAATATTGTTATATCGCTAGTTTTGGGCGCAAAGCTTCATTCAATACCGTATACATTTTACCACTTCTGAATAACTGTACATTGAAGTAGTTTATAGTAATACACAAAATATTTCAACCTTACACACACCCGTATGAGCCTCGAACGTAGTTAGAAAATGGTTTGCTGAATATTTTATGATTTGGTGGAGGTGCCGGGTCCAGGTTAAATATTGTTCTATCGCTAGTTTTGGGCGCAAAGCTTCATTCAATACCGTATACATTTTACCACTCCTGAATGAATTACTGTACATTGAAGTAGCTTATAGTAATACACAAAATATTTCAACCTTACACACAGCCGATGAGCCTCGAACGTACGTTAGAAAATGGTTTGCTGAATATTTTATGATTTGGTGGAGGTGCCGGGTCCAGGTTAAATATTGTTCTATCGCTAGTTTTGGGCGCAAAGCTTCATTCAAAACATTACATTTTACCACTCCTGAATGAATTACTGTACATTGAAGTAGCTTATAGTAATACACAAAATATTTCAACCTTACACACAGCCGTATGAGCCTCGAACGTACGTTAGAAAATGGTTTGCTGAATATTTTATGATTTGGTGGAGGTGCCGGGTCCAGGTTAAATATTGTTCTATCGCTAGTTTTGGGCGCAAAGCTTCATTCAAACATTACGTTTTACCACTCCTGAATGAATTACTGTACATTGAAGTAGCTTATAGTAATACACAACATATTTTAACCTTACACACAGCCGATGAGCCTCGAACGTACGTTAGAAAATGGTTTGCTGAATATTTTATGATTTGGTGGAGGTGCCGGGTCCAGGTTAAATATTGTTCTATCGCTAGTTTTGGGCGCAAAGCTTCATTCAATACCGTATACATTTTACCACTCCTGAATGAATTACTGTACATTGAAGTAGCTTATAGTAATACACAAAATATTTCAACCTTACACACAGCCGATGAGCCTCGAACGTACGTTAGAAAATGGTTTGCTGAATATTTTATGGTTTGGTGGAGGTGCTGGGTCCAGGTTAAATATTGTTATTTTGCTAGTTTTGGGCGCAAAGCTTCATTCAATACCGTATACATTTTACCACTCCTGAATGAATTACTGTACATTGAAAGTAGCTTATAGTAATACACAAACTATTTCAACCCTACACACAGCCGATGAGCCTCGAACGGACGTTAGAAAATGGTTTGCTGAATATTTTATTTGGTGGAGGTGCCGGGTCCAGGTTAAATATTGTTCTATCGCTAGTTTTGGGCGCAAAGCTTCATTCAATACCGTATACATTTTACCACTCCTGAATGAATTACTGTACATTGAAGTAGCTTATAGTAATACACAAACATATTTCAACCTTACACACAGCCGATGAGCCTCGAACGGACGTTAGAAAATGGTTTGCTGAATATTTTATGACTTGGTGGAGGTGCCGGGTCCAGGTTAAATATTGTTCTATCGCTAGTTTTGGGCGCAAAGCTTCATTCAAAACCTTACATTTTACCACTCCTGAATGAATTACTGTACATTGAAGTAGCTTATAGTAATACACAAACTATTTCAACCTTACACACAACCGATGAGCCTCGAACGGACGTTAGAAAATGGTTTGCTAAATATTTTATTTAGTGGAGGTTCTGGGTCCAGTTAAATATTGTTCTATCGCTAGTTTTGGGCGCAAAGCTTCATTCAAAACATTACATTTTACCACTCCTGAATGAAATACTGTACATTGAAGTAGTTTATAGTAATACACAAAATATTTCAAATGTTTGACTGACCTTTCGGAATTTACTGTTGTTCTGTTAGCCAAAAAATACTAGATTTGATATCTACACAATATGTAGCCTATATCCTAATGAGATATGCAATATTCTATCTAGTACAGAAACATAGATTAACTGTACTATTAACCATCAATTATTTAATGAAATATTTGAAAGCAGAAGTTTGGATTAAAAATTAATATTTTAAATTGGAAACGAACAAAAATCAACTATTTAATGAAATATTTGAAAGCAGAAGTTTGGATATGATTTACTCGGTGACTGTATGTAGAAAGACACACGAGATGTTTTTGGGTTTTGTGTTATCGGTCAATGTTAGTAAACATGTTATCTTTTAGCTTCCGTTGAACTTCTAAACCGACACGCTCGTTGAACAAAGACCAAATCTATTTGCCGTAAGCCGGTTGCAAATTCGTCAATATATTATCCAACAATATTGCATAAAGTAAATGAAGAAGGATTGTTCCACTCATATCCTTTGTGGCTGTGATAGCCCTTTGTACAGAAATCCTAAAAATAAAAAACCGTTTTACCACATCCATCAGCGAAAGGGTGATTAATGATTTTACTGACAATAAAGTTTTATGCCTGGGCTTTTTATAGTTCGTTGGCTGTAACTTGTGAAGTTATCAGTCGTATAACTCCGGAGCTGCTGTTCAAATTGTTTCGTTTTATACCATGTTTTACAGACCAACCCCAAGCTAAGGTTACAAAATATCTTGAGAAAGCCAATTTCAAATGAGAAAAGTGGATTTAATTTCACTGCAAGGTATAATTTTTGGTAAGTATAAAATGAAAATTGTGGGGTAGAAAATTCAGAATTATGTTTTTATTTTATTTCCGTGGAGTAGGCTTCTTATAGCACTTACACTGCGTCGAAAGGGAAATAATTTTCAATTCAGCTCGTTAATAATGAATGTTGACTTTGTAAGTATAGACCTTTTATTAAATCATACACTTTATACTTTTATAATAATGTTTATAATCAAAGTGCTGTAGTCCTGGTAATAATGACGACGTCGTTTCTGCCTGGAAACAGCAGAGAACTGATGTGAAGGGAACGTTGAGGCACAAGTAAGAAGCGGACGGCGGGTTGACGGCTGGAGGAGATTTCCTTCTCGCGCAAGCCTGAGACGGTCGTATATAGTGGAATATCAGCGCATTATCTCCAACCCTCGAGTACGGGTGACGTCATTCAACGGAGAACTGACCCTTGACTCAAGCAGGGGCGTTTGTGTTCTAGCCAATATGCGAGCACGCATTCTTCCTTGGACCGCAAGTGGGTCTTAAAGATAACAAACAACATTCAGTGGTAGCAAATCCGAGTGCAATGTAAAACTGTAACAAACATTTAAGACACGGTTCAAACAATGAGTTTATTTACTGTAATTATGAATTGTGTTTCTTCAGTGAGTGAGAGGCCCAAGGTGCAGTAATGAATATTACTAAACGACTTTTAAACATTCATCAGTAGTGAAGTTATGCCTTAAAAATAAAGAAATTGAGTGGCATAATTGAAACCAAATACACACACGCAAATCGTATGGATATAATTATATGTCTGCAGTCTCATTTATCAACGTCTACCAGGATGTAATAACATTTTATGCATGGTTGATATATTGTGATGTACCTGAAGTGCATCTCCAAAATGAATTGTCGCCCAACACAGATAATGAAGATTTAATTAATTAAAATTTCAGATTGACTTTAGCTTTACGTGTATATTTATGCGCGTGCACTAATCAAGACTCACAATCCATGCCTCCAGAAAATATTTTTATACAACGTTAGTGATAAATTGATTTAATGGGAAATAAAATTGTGACAAGTTTTACTCACCTCTTTTGCTGTTGGGAAAATATACTCAATTGTAATTTATCTAGAATATATTGTTCGCCTTACTTTTTCTTGTTGTGCAATTCTAACTACCAGATCTTTTTAATGTTAATGTAGTTAAAGAAGTAGAACGAAACATAAAGTAGAATATACAATTCGTTGAACATCTTTAAAAAACCTTTTAACACTATCTTTAATCCATACTTTACTTTTAATTTGATGAAAAATGGACATTTCATTTAAATTTGATTTTGATTTCACTAAAAAATAAAGTCGTCCATTCTTTTATATTTTCTTTATACCATTCACGGCATAAAACAGTAATCCATTTTATGTACTTTCATGTTCAATGCTGTGGCTATACCTACATTTTTATCTTATTAGCAGTCACATCTCAGGAATGAAAAGTACACATTTGTGCATTATTTTCCTGTACCATGTAATGAAAGCCTTTACTCATATCACGGTCGCTATGAGTACTCCTACACTGACTTTTTACATTGCGCTTATTTCACTTGAGCTAGCCGAGACGATTACGGTTTATTTATACCATCATTCACGTAATAACGCCACTTTTCCGTTGAAACGCAAAACTCAATGGATGTTTTATTCGATTATTTCATCATTAGGGGTGTGCGATGGTCGAGGGCGCTTGTAAGGAACGATCGGAAGAGCCATTACCCTTCTGGACGCGGTGCACGCCCTCCGAGCCGAGAATAACAAGTGTGTCCATTAGTTATACAACCCGTGACACATTCTTCAATTACTGGACAGTGGGAACGGGGAGTTTTTGCAATGCCGGAAGAAATGGCAGTCCTTTCTAGACCCGCTTCCGCTCAGAGGTCATGCACAACTCGGGTGGCGTTTTTCTTGTCATGCAGTTTTGTCTTCAGAACAAATTGAGAGACTTGCTGGTTTCTTTTTTTAAACAAATAGTTAAAATAGCAAAATAATAGCAAAGTGGTAATAGTAAATAGTTACATGTTTAAAAGTGGTGTTGACCTTTGTAAATCTTTTTTATAGCTGGATAGGATAGACGATAAATAAACTAATAAAATAAATAGCTTAAACATTTCATACTTATACGCTGTGACAATGATTGATGTATGTGTAAGTAATATGTATGTAATATCAACGAATTACATTGCAATAACATCCATTTTTTATACAGAATATGGACACCAAAAGATTCTAAAACTTGCCACATGTGATGAAAACATATTTATTCAAGTGATTTATTAATACAAAAATGTATTCGTTTGTTACTATTTTAACCATAAAAAGCAAAATATATTTATTTAACAATAATTTGATAAAAGATAAATAAATAAATAAAAATTAATTAAATAATCGTTCTTAGTAACCATTCAATGAATCGACGCAATCAGATGATTACTAGCTCGGGATAATTTGTGCCTCAAAACAAAACAAAATGTGCACTGTGTATTATAAGACACTTCACTTACTTAGGCCCTATTTCATTTTAAGACCATTAACCTTCAAAAGTAAGTTAAACGTAGTCCCAAACTAAGTTCATATAAAATTCCGATGTAAACAACGGTTTTAAGCACTCCGTCATTGTCATAATAGGATTCCCGTTACTTTCTTGAAAGTTGTGTAGAACTTGAGTAAACCATCTTGCTTCCGTGTGGGTTCTCCATGTATTTGTGCGGGGTCTACCTCGTGCAGTGGCGCTCCCCGGCATGGCTGGCGCGTCAGCCCCACTCAACCTCGTGCAGCGGCGCTCCCCGGCATGGCTGGCGCGTCAGCCCCACTCAACCTCGTGCAGTGGCGCTCCCCGGCATGGCTGGCGCGTCAGCCCCACTCAACCTCGTGCAGTGGCGCTCCCCGGCATGGCTGGCGCGTCAGCCCCACTCAAGCCCGTGCATATTAATCAATTCTAATTACGCATCACTCGTCACTCGGAGGCCACATTAATTTCCCACCGCATTCTCAGGAGACGGTAAGAGAAGAACTAGCACGCGGCGGAATCACAGAGAATTAACTCCGTTTATGGTCACGACGAGGGTTAACCGGAAGGATTGCTAGTTTTACATCTGTGTTCTGCTGTAATCTGAATCTCATCTGAATCTTGAAGGAATGAGACATCCACATGAAAGGAGAAACGTGATTTGAAATGTTATGTGACGGAAAGTGTATACAGTCACGAGTAACAATTAGTTGTCTTAAGATTGTCCAGTGGTCAGAAAGTTCCTTATTAAAAATGAGACTATATAACAGGTAGTAACGTTGTAAATAAAAATCATTGGACTTTCCACTGTTATTAATATATTTAATTAAAATGTGATATTTAGACTCCTTCACAGGAGTCTTTATCAAACTAACAATAAAAAAATAAAAAAATAAATTGTTAGTTTGATAAAGACCTGTAGAAGATAAAGACTCTGTAAAGGAGTCTTAATATCACATTTTAAATGAAGATATTAATAACAGTGGAAAGTCCAATGATTTTTGTTTACAATGAAAGTCCCTGCTTAGAATCCGGTATCAATCAGGCAGAAGTTTTTTTACTTCTAGCTTAAATCCGTCAAATCTTGTTTTGGGTGTGTAAATGAGTGAATGGTGACTTTGGAGTCGTCCTAGCAACGAAGCACATCATAACTAATTGTAAAGTTGATCCGAATTTGCCTTGTCGATTCTGTAGTCGCCCGTGGGTGAATCCAGTTTGTTGGGTCGTTGTATCGAACTCTCGTTGGCCATTGTTCGCGGGTCGAGGGCGTGGGCGCTGACATGGCAATGCTCTGTTCGCATTAGATTAAAGTCACCCACTGAAAACTAGTTATCTTACTTAGTAGATAGATTCTAAATACGATAGATTGATTTGATTACTTAGAAACTCTATCTTAAACTCAATTCCGTAATTCCTTTTTTAATTACATAGGTACTTCGCTTGTAACTAGAGTACTTATATCATCACTTACTTTGTTAACAGCGTTATACCGTTACCTGAGATGAAATGTTCGTCAGACGATCGTAAATCAATGTTCTCTTTATTTTTACAAAAAGTGTAGCCTACATTCTTGGAAAATGGCAGGTGAAATAATTAAATATACGGATTTATTCCAAGTTAAATTCAGGAAACAAAGCTAGTTTTAAAGAACTACTTCATTATTTTATCACTTTTACAAGCATAATACGATATCTTCTCACAAAACATGTTTTAGATTTGATTCAGGTAGCTGTAACATTATTTCGTCCTAGTTTCGATGATAGGCGCAGATTACTCAACCAGTGTCTTCAAATTGATAAATCATTGTTGCCATTGTTCCTCACTTTCCCCGTCACGTTAAGTACGCTATAAATTAAATATCACGCGCATTATGGGAAGAAATATTGGGTTACAACCTTGGCCAAATATTGTGGAATTGTAATTTGTATGATTTATGTTGCTTTGAAACGAAGAGTGGTGTTTCATTAACCGAATTTTCAAATCTCCATCATCACGGTGCGAGAAATTCACTTACCCTTAATACAATTGAAAAAATTATCGGTCTGCACACTCGAAGTGTAAAATGGCTCACTAACTTCCAGGCCGAATTCTTGTACAATACATACAGAAAAGAACACACACACAAAGAAACACTGTGCCCTCTTGCTGACTGCTAATCGGTTGGGATTAGCATTGAGCCATAGAGTCTTCACGAGACATTCATGTATTCTGCACGCTCGTAAGTAGGCAATCACACTAATTTGTACAACGCTCTGGAGAAAATTTAAAATTACATATGCGAATTCTGAAAAAAAAAAAACACTGAATTTGTTTTACAAAACAACATACAAAAAACAGAATTTTTATGTAATAAACACTACTGAACACCATATTTAAGCATTATACTGGACGTACCGGAAGCTCAAACTGCGTGCCCCATGCGTCGACTTTTTGTTTAAACATGTTGAAAAGTGGTGTTATTACATAAAACAATTCTGTTTTTGTATGTTGTTCTGTAAAAAAAATATCAGTGTTTTGTGCATTTTCGAATTCGCATATGTAATTTGAAATTTTCTCCAGAGCGTTGTACAAATTAATGTGAGTACTTACGAGCGTGAGCATACATGAATGACTCGCGAACACCTAACTTCGCTTAAGATGTGCAGAAATGTGGCCCGTGAGGGTCACTATAAGGAAAATATCACTCTTTATTAGTTATATCAGAAGTATTATTTAATCTTCAAATGCCTCGTATTTTGAGAAATGAAGCCCAGTCTTTTGAAGCGCTGAAAAATAAATAATATTTGCTATTTATAACTCACTACGTGGTTTACTTTAGAGTTTAAGATAATATCAAATGTGGTTTCTACAACAAAACATATTATACAATGTTGTAAACATTGGTGAAAGATTGTATTCGAAAACCTCGTGTTGTAATGATTGATTGCTTATAAGTAGGTAAATTAGACCTAACTAGGAATTGAACGCCTGGCCTCTTGCTTGGAGTCAGGAGTTGTGCCACATGACCAAGAGTAATCTACTCGAAGGTAACAGAGACGTCACATCAAACACAGATTTGTTTCGCCGGAAGTACAGAAACAAACCCTTTGCAAGGTTTCCATTATCTCTAATGATCGCACGCAGCTAAACCGTGTCCTTGACAGACCCGCCCGCCACAACAGGCTGTTTCACGTCCCCCGGTGCGTCCCGACGCCGCTTTGAGCCACCCGTCACAAGGGCTGGCGCTGACTGCGTGGACCCGTTAGCAACCCCTACCTCTGCAACTCATTCAAATCACTCGCACAGAGTGACGTTTTCATTATACTTGTTTTATCTCTTTATGGATACATATGATATTCTGTCTCTTCAATTGTTTGATTACGTATCGTCATTCTGATTTTATTCCAATGATGGACAAATATAATACCTCGATAATTCAAATCTGCGTGGGTTCTATTCAAACCATACATTCCTACATACTTGACCTTTGTTGTTTGTTAGAGGGTTTATTTTATTACTTTCAGAATTTTATGCATCGTTTTAACATTTAAACATAGCCTAGTATCCCAAATGAACAAAACATATATTAATAACGAAGTTAACTTTTGAATTGTATGCCGTACTTGTTTTCATAAGACGATAACATTATTAATTTAAAATGCATTTCATGTTAATTCGCTCGTTGTGTTTGCCCCCAGTTTAATGTAACAATAACTTTCCGGAACAACAGCAAACAATATATTTTTAAAGCGTACATTTCCAGGCCCGGAGGATTAAGCGGCATTGACTGGGAAACTTTAAACAATGCGAAAGTTTTGCTCCATCGACCCGTTAATAAACGTATTAAATCCATTGTTTTGTTTGTATCGTTTTTACCATCAACAAAACGTTAACAAATCACATGTCTATTGACAAACACGTTTTAAAATAAATGTAATTAATTTTTGCGATAATTATTAGCGAATATTTGGAATACCATCAATAGCTGTTGTTTGGTGACCTAGTTTATCTTTACCTTACCTAATAACCGTTGTTAAATTGTTTTTGAGTGCTCAACGATTTTTTGAATGTTGTTTTTGAATGAATCTGAATGATATTTCCTAACGTGTCAGCGAATCGCGAAACGTGTTCTTTGCAATGTCATGCCAATGAAAATAAAACACGTCTCTTTGTTTCGTGAAGCATGCATTTTTCATCGCTCGTCAAACGAGGGGAAATACATTATTAGATTTGGAGCAGTGTGCTTTTTATTTTTTAGTAAAACATATCCCTGTAATACAGCTTTACTGGATGGCGCTAAAATAAGCTTTGAGTTGATATGAGCAAACGAGACATTTATTTTTATTTCAATTAATACAAAATAAACTGAAGTAATGTTAATAATACTAGGCCGCTTCGCAAACGCTTATTTCAGTCGCGTTGATGGATGAGCTTTTTTTAAATATTTTTTTTCCAATGATTTCTACGTTTTAGTATAAGTGGGATCTCATTACTTTTTCAAGTTCCATTACAAAATTATTTTTGGTTAAATTAAGATAATTTTTATAAAGTAGTATTAATTGCTATGGTAATACCAATTAACAATAGAATGTTGGCCCAAAGACATGCTTTTTGTACGCATTGTAGGGTATTGTTGTCAAGTTTCTATAGTTACTTGATTTCTTATTTTAAGGCTTTTAATAAAACCTTTATTTGTATGAATTTGGGCAAACTTTTTCAAATTTTTCTTTCAAAAAGCACTACATCACCATAATTTTAATGTCAATGTAAAATATGAACGTTGTAGCTCAAACCCGTTTGGTCAAAATCGGCCCAAATATCACGAAAATATCGTATTAAAATTCGGTAAAAAAAAAAATATTTCTTCAAATGTCCCTTATCATAACATAAATATAATTTTCGTGATTTTGTACGTTCCCATAAAGTTTCATCAAGATCGGAGTAGCCGTTTGCCCGGTCGCGGGCTAAATATCATGAAACTATCTCATTAAAAATCGTGAAAGTACGATAATCACAAGAAATATTTCTTCTGTTGTACCAAACAACGTGACAAGTCTAAGTTTAGAGATTTCGAAGGTCCCCTACAATTTTTCAGTCAAGCCCGCATAATATGCCGTTTGCCCGGTAGAGCGCGAACAAACAGACAATAGAAAAAAATAAACAAAAGGTCAGTGAAATTGGAGTTTGGGGGTTTAAGTAAAATTGAAGTCTTCGCTTCTCTCATCCAATAATTTTGTCACGAAAATATGTTATACAGAATAAATATGAAACCTTATTCTAATTAGTAAGAACATCATAAATAGTCTTTTGAGAAGACCAAACTATTTTTGCACATTTTTTCGTCCCTGCATAATCCCAATTTGCGGCTTTTTCAAAGAATTGTTGTGGATCGTTTTCTCAAAAAGTATACGAGTTGGATGGCTGATATTTTGACTATTTTTACGTGTGACTAAGACATGTGATATTTTGGAATACGCATCTTCAATGTAATCTTGCGTTGTACGATTTTTTGGTATTTTCCGTAACAAATTCCCTCAACGTACTAGAAAACGCAAAACATCAATGTTAGCAGGATATTAGAGACACCCACTTCAAAATATCACATGTCCTAGTCACGGGTAAGTGTAAACCATGGTAAAGGTATCAACTATCCAGCTAGTATACTTTTGATAAAACGATACACAAAACTGCTTTTAAAAAGCGGTAATATTGGAAGTATGCATGGACGAAAAAATATTCCAAATTAGTTTTGGTCCTCTCACAATGATGTTATTACTCCAAAACTACTGTTTAATAGTTATTTTGGAAAACATATTTTCGTCTAAACGAAAGGTTGGTTATTTTGCAAAATCAAAGGGAAGTTAGTGGGCATAATATGGTTCAAATATAAATGAGTACCGCATCGTAAAACCGAAAGAAGATTGTGTAAAAAAAAGTACTGCAACATAAAATATGTAGACATATTGTCCCAATGTGGATTATCATGAAGAAATATGATGGTCGAAATGTAGGAGCAGCATTGAATAAAGAAATAGTAGACATAAGTGAGGCTAGGAGGGATGTAAAGCCAGAATAAATATGTTACTTGTAAGTCTCGGAGAGAAAGTTCCATGCGAGAGCCCACATTATAAAACAGGTGATTATTTCATCACAATCACAATAGCGACGTGTATAATATCAGAATTAGAACCCCATGACAGAGGTAAAAAACTCATTTTATGTTAATTCATTTATTCATGGACGAAGACGAATACATAGGCTATATTAAATTAGGCCGTCGAAAACTATATAGTAATGTAATATATTATAATAAATATATACATACGTTCATTCATAATTATTATGTAGATGCAATTTCTACACATCAAACAGAAATGTTAGGCCTATGCCAAATCTCTTAGTACTTTAAGTTCCTATAGTTAATATTTACATGTTTACCGACATACAATAACAATTACCTGCACTATATCGAAGAAAGCATAATAGTAGGGACTTCTAGCAAATATTAAAATAATATACCTAATTCAGTAGTCTTTCAAATAAAAATATGCTCTACCTAGTAAAAGTTTAACTCTCTATCTTTGAAACTAATAACAGGGTTAATTTATTTCATAAGGTTTAATAGAATAACAGTCATCGACGTATTATGCCTCTTTTCTCTTTGAATAATCCAGTTTTAAGCCTAATTTTATTTACCGATAGTGCGGTCGAATTTCTACAAACATTACACGTTGTTTTAAAGATCACGTATCAACTGATTTGAAGACCGACTTGTGAACAACTCACAAACAGCGACGGTAAGAGGGAAGCGAATATGGAATAATAACATCCGTCAATATAGAAATTGTCTTCGCAATAACTAAGTTACTACTTGTAACAAGATGCATGCATGGCATCAGGATAGCTGTCATCTTCTCCGTCCTCGCTTCAAGACATGCGCTCTACATGCACATGGCGTCCAATATCCTAGTATGCATATCCAGATGTATTATCCGAATCACCGTGAAGCCAAGAATTAATGACACGTTATATTATCTTCTGCCGGATAGCTGCAGAACGTCAGTCCAAATTCTTAATCTAGATCCGGCCATTCTCGTTCTTAACTGGTTGTGATTAACCACCGTGGATATTCTACTTTTCTTGAGTATCTAAAGCACTTCTTAAAACTTGAAAATTAAAATCTTAATGAAGAGCTATTGACATTGTTAAGTGTTAATCAGTTTAATTAGTCTTGATATTCCGACTAGTCTTGTGAGTCGGAAAGCCTCCTCGGCAGGCGGAGGACAGATCAGTGTGCTACGTACGGGGCCATCTTAATCCTTTCCAAGTGGTAATTGTTTCAAGGTATTACGGCTTAGAGAAATAGTTACTGCCACCGCAAGGAATCGCTTAAGCTTAAAGCCTTAAAGCAAATTACTAATTAAAGGTAGCCCCATCTCGAAATAGCCTACGCGTCCATGTCTTACCGATTAACGTCCTAGATAATTAATACGCAAGTTGGAACTAAGATGGACGATGTTGTTCAACTAAATTATTGAATTAAGAGTTTACCATTAGCAGAGTTCTCGTGGCAAGATGGCGATGATAAGCTTAGTGAATCTGATGTTGTAATACAGGAGATGTTGACGGGCCGGGCGAGCAACATGAGGGAATTATTAAACCCATTGTTATAATCACGAACGGTTATTTAGGTGCCCGTTAGGGCGCCGCAGCCAAGCCGCGGTGCGCTACACACTCAAGCACCATATACAGCAGCAGAGTTAGGGTGATTTCGAGGTGTCACCCAGCCGTCATGAAACGTGATGTGAACTTAAAAACTATTAAAATCAAGGGGATTTAAGTACCTGACAACACATGTCAAATTTAATTGCGGTACGAGTATTCCTTCTTGGTGAAAAAAACATGCCCAAAATCACTTTAAGGATGTTAGCTTCTACTGCTAGCTACTGCTACTACGGTCTAATTCGTCAGTTTCAATTGGCCCGCGATTCTGACCAAACGGGTGGGACTACAACGTTTATATTTTACATGGCCATTAAGGTAATAGTGATATAGGGTCTTTTGAAAGAAAAAGTTGAAAATGTTTGCTGGAAGGCTTCCAAATAAAGGTTTCAATACAAGCCTTATACAAGAATATAACAAACAAGTAACTATAGTTACTTGAAAAAATCGACTACATTGTTTACAAAAAGCAAGTCTTTGTACCACTAGATATTTAACATCCTATTGTTAATTGGTAATACCATAGAAATTAAATCAACTTTGATAAAATTATTATATTTAAACAAATAATTTTGCAATGGAACTTGAAAAAGTAATGAGATCACACACATAACAAAAACTTGTAAAAATACAGCCAAACCTTACACACTCAAAGGGAAATTAGATTTAAAAAAGGGCCAAGCTCATCTACCCTTCCACATTTGTGCATTCTTAATTCATAAACGTACAGTGTCCCATAACAGCATACTTGAAAAGTTTGTCAAAATAGAATTTGCATGATATTACGTTTAAATTAATTATAAAAAAAGAACTTGCATGAACTATTACGTTTAAATTAATAACTGCAAATTCTATTTTGCCAAGCTTTTCAAGGATGCTGTTACGGGACACTGTACGTTTATGAATTAAGAATGCGCAAATGTGGAAGGGTAGATGAGCTTGGCCCTTTTTTTTTTAGATATCATTTGTTTTGATTGTGTAAGGTTTGGCTGTATTTCTACAAGTTTGTGTTATGTGTGTTAAACGTTTTCTCGTATGTGAAATTGTGCATGTTATGTTAAATGATGGGAAAAAAAATAGAAATGCAAAATATTAATAAAAATAAATTTTAAAAATGTGTTTACATTCTAAATTTGTTGAATTGTATTCTATTCCTTATTTCACTATTTATTGTCTTGTTTTTGGTCGTATTAGAGAAAACTGCAAATATGTATTCAATTTAAATAACTGTACCTCAATCATAGGTTAAACCGACAAAATTTATCAAGTCGCCTGTACCCAGAATTCTTATTTGTGAGGTCTCCGGATCGATACCAGCCAACACAGATTTGTTCACACTTTTTCTCAAAATGTAATAATTGGAATAAACATTACTGGCAACCATCAGACATAGTCCGAACGTTGTGTTAATAATAATTGGATGAGCGAAGCGAAGACTTCAATTTGACTTTGTGTTTTTTTGTTTGTTTTTTACTTACGTTACCCCAAGAAAAATAGCTCCGGTGTTTTGTTTTTGTTAGTTTTTTGTCTGTTTGTTCGCTCTCTACCGGGAAAACGGCATATGCGATCTTGATAAAAATTGGAGGGTACCTTCGAAATCTTTGTACTTAGAGCTGTATTGTTTTTGGGTACAATCGAAGAAATATTTTTTTATAAATATAGTACTTTTACGATTTTTTTCGATTTTTAGTGCGATATTTTCGTAATATTTGGCAAACGGCTACTCCGATGTTGATGAAACTTAAAAGGAACGGGAGGAGGAAGGAAGGATGATTTTAGAGACATTTCAAAAAAATATTTCTTGTAAAAATCGTACTTTTACGATTTTTTCTCCGGTTTTTAATACGATATTTTCGTGATATTTGGGCCGATTCTGACCAAACGGGTGGGGCTACAACGTTCATATTTTACATTGACATAAAGATTATGGTGATGTAGTGCCTCATGAAAGAAAAAGTTAAAAAAAGTTGGTCAAAATTCATAGAAATAAAGGTTTTAATATAAGCCTTTTACAGGTGTATAATGAACAATATCAAGTAACTATAGAAAAAGCAGGGAGATTCCACATAAAAACGTAATCATTGGACAGAAATATTCCAAAAAAAAGCTCATCCATCAACGCGACTAAAAAAGCGTTCGCGAAGCGGCCTAGTAGTTAATAATAGTTAATCTCCTGAGAAGTATCAAACCTCTGACTGTGTAAACCCAGTGTGTATACCCTACAGGTATCATCCCTATACAAATGTATTTTGTGTATGATATCAAAGTATATGCAAATATTATATAACCAGAGTGATCAATTCCATCAAAACATATCTCCAGTTATATTTATCTGCCAGTTGGGTGTGATGAGTTGTTTTACTTTAATCTGTGTGTTCGCCCTTGTGAAAGTGGAGTGTCGTTCAAACGGCTTGCTTATAAAATATCTGGATTAATAACCTTACAATAATAACATTATAATATGCTCCTTCTAGATCAGTTTTTTAACTGAAAAGGATAGACGTTAAATAAATAATTAAAACAATAAATACATAAATGATTCAATTAAAGACTATTATCTGTATTGAATGCGTTCTTGACGTTACAAAATCGTTGGACTGTTGTCCCTAGTTACTAATACCAACAACATAAAAAAGTGCCTTCTAGAAGTTAAGGGCAAGGACATGGTCTCTTAAATTGTATTGCGGGTACAAACACTGTATGTGTTTTCCGTGGGAAACGACTGGAAGTTAGCTGACAATTCAAAGCCATTTGATAACTTTGTATTCTGTTGTAAATAATTATTTTTTATCATATCTAGTAAAATTATTTTTGTGTATAACCGATTGAACACAATATTCGATATTTTTTAAAACGATTCAATACTTGTTTCTATCTAGTTTTCATGTAGATAACAACAAATTGACACTCGCACATTTTTATCGGGAGAGAAGATTATAATATATTGTTGGGTGTTACGTTCTTAGAATCGTGCTGGATGTAAGGACCGAACTCTTGCCACATAAGTGTGACCTATATGACCACTTTAAGAGGTATGGAGCCATCCCTGATATTGCTGTTTGGCTAGTTACCATATTTAAACCGATTCTCTGAGAAAAGAGTTTTTGAAAATAGCAATTTGTTCTGACAATATGTTGCTACTTTAGTACAAGAAATCGTTGAATTTATGCCGAATATTTTACACTGTGTTCATTGTGGTGGATGTTTTATTTACTTTATAATGTATAAATTGCTTCCAGCGCAATCCGCGAGATTTTAAAATTCTTCTACTTTCCATATTCATAACTTTGTATTCTCTGATGGCAGCCAACAAATGATCAAACTTTTTCAATTCATTTCAATGAGTTATTAAAAACTAATTGAGAAAAGTTATAGCACGGGGAAATAATACTATAAGAAGGAAAAAGAAAAAGTGTGTCCTTTGAAAGTATTCGCAGATTTATTCAGTTACTGAGCAGCTAAATTTCATCCATGTTTCCTAATGTTAAAATCTGAATTGAATATCTATGTTTTAGGCTGTTAAATCTGTTGAAATCTTTAGTGTACAACAATTGTTTATCTGTATTTATTATTTCTCTCGTAAGACTTTTTGTGGAAATTAACCTTGATAATAAAAGTATATTAAGTAACGTATTTCAGATCGTCTATAGACCGTTCTATAATCTACAATTAGGCATTAATGCATCAGGGGTACGATATGGCGTGATTTGTAAACAATAACCACACGTATGTTTGAATATATACATATATTTTGTATTATTATGTTTTATTCTTGATGTAAACCTGCCCAGGGTGTGTACGTCATGTCCCTCTTCAGGCGTATTATTGAGTTAGCCCAATTGTGCAAACGCATTCACAACTGCAGAATATCTTGGAAAATAGTTTCAGTCGGAATAGTCGATGGTGTGTATCAAACCCGAGAATTCCAGAATCTGGGTATCTCACCTAAAGCTGGAGCTACACCTTTTGGTTTCTACAAAATATTGAATCATTTTACATGCAATCTGTTAGGAAAAGTTTGCGAACCGTGAAAGGAAATGTTAAAATCGTCAATGTTACTTAATCAATCGACTATAAATAACATTCCGAAGGCATGCTAGTTATATTATTATACGTGAACGAGTTAACACTTGATTTGAATATAATACAACAATACAATTCTTTCTTCCATATTGTCGTCTCATGGTTAGTCCCTCAAATAGTCCAGTGGAGTTGTGCAAACTACCCTCATCTTCAAATACAACTCGTACTTGTATTTTATATTGTAACTTTGCAGTCGTCATTTTGTATCAACAACATCAACGTTGTCGTATAGTAAACACTCGAAGTCGATTGGCTACTTGCAACGTCTATGATTATTTATTTCCTAAAAAAGTAAAACAATCTCTTTTTATCCAGTTTCCAAGGCAACGTGTTGTTTATTTCTTCCAAACACTTTTGAAAGACACTTTCTGATTGATTAAATTCTCAAAGAAGCAGTCTTTACGTTCATCTCTAAAGAAGCGTTGCTACTCCGCCGGCCTCTTTGGTCTTCAATCATAATACATCGGGGCAAGTCTCGGGTACAGCGGAGGCAAAGGCTAACTGGAGGCGCGCCCCCCTTGACAGGCCAGACGCCTAGTTCCTTTAGAGATGCTGTTCACGGCGGAGCCCTTTGGAATGACTGCATTTCATCACTTTAGCCGTGAGCGGGCCTCGACGCTGGATCCCGCTCGTCTACATTGAGGCGAGATGTTGTAGATCACTCGCCCTGGCAAAGTGTTATCTAAATCCATGTTATCATTGTAATTAAAATGTCATGTAATTATATAAAACTGTTTATTTATATTTCAACCAATGACATTTTTATGAGATCCGGCTACGAGAAGATGATACATCACTTCCAAAAAAGCAGAGACTATATTTTTTATTAAATTAAACTATTGATATTAAATGTATTTGCTTAATCAGCACAGGTATGTGAATGGGTTCATTAACAGTTATAAACTTCTTTACACTTTTTAAATTGTCGCAAATACCTCGATTAGGCTTCATTTGTAGCTGTATAGAGCTGTATAGAGTTTAGTTATTTTACACTGACGTACAATCAATTAAAGCATCATGTTTGAAAGAGGAAGTAGTTGAATGTTATCATACCCGGACCCCTCTGCAAAACTTTGACTTTTCAGTGTAATTATCCAACAAAAGTGACCCTCCATAATTCTGCTAACTAAAGGAAATAATGCCCTGCATGCAACTTTGACGAAGGGGGACAATTCGTTTTGTACAAGTCGTATTCATAAATACCTCAAAGAGCAAATGAAATGGTTCGTTTGACTCTGCGGTAGAGAATCGCTCGACGCAGCTTATGTAGGTGGATGGCTGAATGGACAAGTTGATCATCATTAGACGACAAGGCTTTCATGGCTTCGTCACATGCAAAGGATGGGTGAACTTATGCCATGTAAATTCATTCACAGGACACGAGAACCCAAGCTCCAAACATTTCTAATTAAAAACTTCGTCTCTCCCTCTATATCTATCTCGCATCTCTCTTTCATTTCGGTTGTCACATGGGGCACACAAATTGGATGCAAAGGGAGGGGCATGCACTTTAATTTCCTTTAAGTATCGTATTTTGGACATGAAACGAAATACAAATATGCGTTTTTTGGCAGCAGTAATCTGGTTTGCAAAGTTTGCCATCATTCGCTGGAAGGGTGGGACGAATGATGGAGGGGTTGAAGCCCTCCAGACAAATAAAACTTGGAGCAGTCTCTATTCGTTTCTATTCAGGGTTTGAACAAGTTTTCACATAGTCTGGATATTCAGACGGCGAAACCAAACCGATTGGATAATGTGTATAGCATATATATATCCCGTTGAAGTAAGGCGTCCATAATGCATAGCCGTTTTATTGGATTTCACAACTTGAGACATCCGAGGGCGGATGGCTGTTGAGTTAAGGGGGTCCGAATGGTTTTATAACTTGTTTTGCCGAGGGAATTCTCATCACATGAAGAAAGCACAATTTATGTTCTACACAGTATAGTTGGGAATACTCTCAGTTTGAAGAGAAGTCATGCTTACAAAGATCGCCGAGTTTTACTCCACATTCTTTACAGTGGAGTTTATACTAAAAGAAACCCACTCAACGTTTTCCGTGTATTGCTATGTACGAATTCTCTTGGGACGTCATTTACTTTAAAACTTCCGTGCGCTTGTATAGTGAATGTAAAACGTATACAGTTTATAAATAAAATGGAGGCAAACTATATTAATTTTAATTAAAGTCAATTCCAGCGCAGATGAGGAAACTTGTCAAGGAAATGCCATTAGTTTTCTAAAAGGACAAAACATATCATTAAGTTGACTTCGTTTCAAGGGAGTCGCAATGTTAACCGCGGGTTGAACTATGAGTTTCAAAGCTGACGGGAGTCAAGGTTTAATCAACACTGCTATGCGTAATCAAATGCGATGGAAACTCAATCATGAATTATATAATTAATCTGCTGCTGATTGCCAGCTAAGTGGTATTAGCGGATTTTCAAAGAGTTGCAGCAAGTACCCTCGATTCAAGATCACTGTAAACTCCTGATATAATCGAACCAGCCCAAGTGATATAGAACTACCATGCTTGGTTGACTCACAGCAAAACGTTCTACGGCCGTTGGAAGGCATATCAGAAGTGATCATTCTATGTTGGGTGTTTTACTATAAAATATTTATGTGAATACGTCATATTTAGCTATTAAACGGACTATTCGGAATTGCGGATGCCTGTGACTAATTGGTTTCTATACCATTTGTTATCGGTTTAATCCACTGCAACCACGCCGACCCTTTGGGCATATTAGTCCATTTTAGCTCAATCAAATTTGTACGCAACACAATTATCTATTTAAAAACTCACGGTTGCAATAACACAACTTTAGTTTTATGTATCTCCCTAGTAAAATACTTTATAGAATTGAATAACATGGGTCTATTCTATTATTTATTCTGTGTTTTAATGAACGTCACTCATTGATTGATTGATTGGATATTGCTTAACGTCTCATATTAATGCACTTTGTCTATTCGAGACGATGAGTAGTGATAGATGAGGATGAAGTATGAACAGAAGGGAGGAGAGGAAACCCGGTACCGGCACGTAGCCAACTCCTTTCGAAAAGTACCAAGGGGACCAACGGCTTAATGTCCCATCCGAAAGGACGGTGTAACCTTGACAGTCATATAGGTTCCGCCACTAACCCGGACAGCCAAGCAGACGTCGAGGAGAACGAAGCCGTTACACTAGCTCTCGAACCCGTGAGTTTCAGGGCAGAACGGTCATAATGTCACTCATGGTCTTGGAATTAATACCGCATGTTGCCATGTTGACTTGCGTATGAAAATACTAAAACACAAATCTTTTAAATATCGTAGTCTTACTGCCATGTGAAAAATTTGTTATTTTAAAGAAAGCAATTTTCTTTCTTGTCTTCATTTTTACATTCTTTCTGTTCGTTTGCCATTTGTAATCAATGTCAGGTATTCATTAGTATAACCAACATCACCAAACAACTTTGTGGTGTTATCTTAACGATCCGAATTCGGTAGATTGTTCGAATCTGGGAAATGCGAGAATTTAGATATTTTAGAGGTCATAATCTCGAAACGAAATGGTTAAATGCAGACTGGTTGTGTGTGTGTGCTAGAGACATTTAGTAATAGTCGGCTCATTGTCAGTTAGACCGTAATATTTGGCCCGAGAATAGGGCGTTCAAGTAACTGTGATCATTTAAGCAATCCTAGGTTCGAGTTGTAGAGCGGCGCAAGGGCTCGTTACAAGCTTTAAAACGTGTTAGTAGAGCATGGGGTGCGATCGTCTTCGAGACTACTTCACACTTGCTGCTTGAATACACCAAGTCTGAGCCTCGTACACTCGTGAGAGAATATTGCTGGAGAGCTCTACAAATGCAGTTAAAAGAAGCGAATTCTTACTGAAACACTTAAAATTACATTCAAAAGACAAATTAACATGTTCTCCAGCATTCTTGGTGACAGAACACCGACCCCCCCCCCCTCCACCACTAACTTCTTATCACGCAACGATAAAACTCATTTTCCTCCACTGGAGTTCGTGAGTCGGCTGAGGTTGGATTTGTCTAGCACTGGTCTGCACCCATTTCGTGAGTGTCTTTCACTTTTCTCTCTGGAATGTACCATCGATGATGAAACTTACTACCGCCAATATTAAAACCACACGAAATAACCTTTGTCGCGCCAATGATCTTAGTTCGTAGTATAGTTTCTAGATTTGTTTATATTCCACGTACTATCTATTATATTTTCGTTGTGACGACTCACCCTTTGTTACCCCTCTTTTCCTCTCCTACTTAATTGACTTGTCGTCTGTTATCTATACTCGCCCACTAGTTCACGTGGTCAGTTTCTCATACACACTCGTACTACACAGTCGTCTGCCTACCTTCGTAGGGTACAGTTACCCGTCGGCGTCAACCCTCACTGGGTGAAGTTCGCTCGCCTGCTCAGGGAGCAATTCAAACAGTTTTCTTGTATTCTCATCTCAGTGCTTCTCTACTACAGTGGTTCCCAAACTTTTCAGACAGTGTACCCCCTGAGCAGTTTGAATCCTACCACGTACCCCCACCTTCTAAAAACAAGAAACAGTAAAATTGACATACCTTCATTTTTATGTTGCTCCTCACTAATGGGAAGTATGTGCCTTTTTTACGGGAACAAAGATTTTTTAAAGTCTGGCGTTATTGGTGACAATTTTAGTCGTAGATCTCTCTCTCAGCATTTAGTCGATTTCTGTATTTAGTTTTAAGCATTGTTAATGTTGAAAAAGCCTGCAATTTTTCGCGTACCCCCTGGAAACTCCCCGCGTACCCCTGGGGGTACGCGTACCACAGTTTGGGAACCACTGCTCTACTACATTCTATCAGTGCAAACAGTGCATCAATTCATCTCCGATCTCACGTCGCCTGACTTCTCGCCAACGTTAGCCTTCCAGTTGCTACTGCTGTTGGGTTCGACTGCCGTCCAGGCACATTTCCTACTTCTTACTTCTCTCTTTCTTCTAAGCTCGAGCTTCTTAATACTTTTACTATCTGTTACGTAATATGCACCCCATCTACGCCACCATGCCTTCCACGCTCTGCACTTCTTTCTCACGCCCACACTACAACTAGGGTAAGTGCAGGGCAAGTTCATTTATACAGTCCACTAATTATCATTTCTCAGGGTCACGGCCCAAACAACCTTATTAGACGAGTGAGCGCAGCGAACGTAGTCTACAACGCTACTCGATCGGGCCTTGGTCGTGATTAATTCTGTTAAATGTTAAATGTTAAATGTTAAATGTTAAATGTCTGTCTGTCTGTCCAGTCCCATACGGCCGAACGGCCAAATAGACTGAGCTGAAATTTTAAATAGACATCCGTGACCAGGTAACTGAGAACTGCTAACAAAATGAGCACAATCCGTTGCGATTTAAACCTGCAAGAAATAAAAAACTGAAAAATACGTTGAAATGTATAGGAATTATTTTTAACGACAATGGTTTTTTATTTTGAAACAATATTTTTTGTTTGTTATTTACCTGGCTGTGAAATGCCGTGTCCAAGGTTAATCGAATGTTGGACGTCAAGGTACC
This sequence comes from Sweltsa coloradensis, assembly GCA_024449915.1. Taxonomy (NCBI): domain Eukaryota; kingdom Metazoa; phylum Arthropoda; class Insecta; order Plecoptera; family Chloroperlidae; genus Sweltsa; species Sweltsa coloradensis. The sequence goes on from JAMZAV010000270.1 coordinate 281,199, forward strand.
CCCAAATTCCGCTCGTAGATTGAGTAAACCTTGCAATATTTTCACGTTTTTCGTACTGGCTATGTTTTCCATAGATTTTGTCACAGATGATGGACTTCACTGCGTTATATGCATTTCAAAACATGCTAAATAATTTAAAAAAATACAGTCCAGAAATTCCAAAATCTTTCCCGACCATTGAACCCACGTTTCCCACATTTCGGCTATTAGGGCGCTTTAGCCAACTCGACTAGGGAAACGCCAAAGTCGTTGTTAGACGAGTGAGAGAGTCATGTGTTGAGTACGCGGGAACATTTGCATTTAAGTTTGATTATAATATTCGTATAAATAATAGGGTATTTAAGTTTAGGTCATAGTTTAGGCCATAATGCTCCACTGTAGCCTATGATAGGCTAGGGGGGCCTAAGGTAGGGGGAAGAAAAGGAATGTTACCGGGTACTCAACACAGGGCTCACTCACTCGTCTACAACGACTTGGGCGTTTCCCTAGTTTTAGTAATAACACACATAACGCCACACAAATACAAGTGGATACTATACGTCCCATGTGGTTTAGTTAGAACCATATCCGGCATAAAACCTTTTTCAAATATTGTAACCAGTAATGATTTTAATCAAGGTTTAAATTATATTCTTTAATTAAAAACGCTACTGATTACAATATTTAACTAATTTCCCATGCAGGGAGTAGTACTATCGAAACTACGTGAGACTTATTAGCCCCTTTTCGATTTTACGTTACAGTTTGAGAGATATTATTAAAATAAGGTTATTTCGCGTGGATTTAATATTGTGATCCTTCCCCTTAACGCGTCAAGAATCAAATCAATGCGCAATAAAATGCATTGTGAATTGTGATGTGACTTAAATTAGGAGTACGGGTGTCTTAATCTATAGGCAGCCATTTTGAACTAAGTGAGCACATCTTCATTTTTCTTAGATTTCCTTGGCTCGGAGAATGTGCAGATGGAAACGCCACTGCCGAAGATAATGCGAGAGAGCCAGGCTTCGTAATGATGCGTCTTGAGAGCTGAGTAATGGTCGCGTGCGAGTATTTCCCTACGCTATATCATGCGGGGAACACACTGGCACTTTACAGAACTTGACAGACACGCATTCTTCTTCGCAAATTTGAAGTTTGCATGCGCTTAAATGATTACGCATTTTTGTAACCTTCCTTCCACGAGCCCAAGTAAAATGGTCAAATCAAGGAAGTGTTAGCTAAATTGATTAGGCTATTAACTATTTCGTTTTTGCCGGTTAGTGCGGCTTGACGCAAAACGCCATCAATATCTTCTTCTCCTGGTTTTTGTGCAACCTCTTTTTATATCGATTTAGATTTATCCAGTATTTTGCTCAGTTTCTTTCAAATACTCTGACAATATATTTTCCACCTCTATCTCTTCACATCTTTCTTCCATAATGGCATGGGATTATAATTATCATCTTTTTCTCGCCCTGTGCATTCTAGGTTTGTCTTTCTACTAATGGAGTGGAGTTTTGTAATAATATTGTCAACATCATTTCATAAAATGTCGGCATCATATTGATTTGAACTAACTTAGAGGCAAATGCACAGAGTGTTTTAAATTGTCATATTATAATTGCAAAAGTTAGCTACAAGTTTAATCACACCGATCATCATATTATTAGTCTCTTTACCATACAAACCTTGTACCTTGTAGTCAAAAGTTTTATGAAAAAATTGAGATAAATTCTATAAGCAGTATTTACAAGAATTTGTACGTAGAGATATATTTTGAAACAACCAGTACAGAAGTTGTTAAATTGAATTGTTCTTCACTATACAGAGAAGTCAGAAGCTCTTTTCCGTATTTTACTACATTTTTTTCTCATATAACTTGTCACTACTTGGCTATATTGTTGTCTTTCATTGCATATCATTTGCACTACATAAATTACAATTTTTGTAAAATAGATAGATAATCGTCTTTATTTTCCAGGCGGTATTAAGGCCAGCTAAACCGTTTTTACCATCCAACCTTTAATATAAATATATTTTCAGATTTCAACTTTTTGATTTCTAAGCGTAATCATTAAAAACAAATGTTATTCTACAGACCTCACATTGCCTCATCATCGATACACCCTAATTATACAACCCGTCAATATATCCAGAAACATCGAGGAAGCTGATATAATCTCTTGTTTTTACTGTATTTTATTTATTTATCTCTAAATGCATTACATTGTAAAATGTAGTAATGGAAATAAGGATGCAAATATCGGGCATAATATGGTTCCATATAATCAATTGATTTGCATCCTAGTATAATTAGGGAGCAGGCATCCATATGAAAAATAATTGACACCTACATTATTTTTATCTGCAAAACATGGGTTTATTTTGAGAAGAATACTTTCAAAGGACTTTATTGAAATATTGCATTTTGTTATCAATAAGGATAATATTGTTGGTGAAAATTTCCTTTCTGCCATTATTGCATCTCTCTGTGTTTCTTCCCTCTCTCAGCACCATTACAGCATATTTTTTCAACAGAATATCAGAATCTATATTATCGAATAAAACTTGAACACCGCCTACGGTAGTTCTTGAGCGAGCTAGAAATCCCTACCTAATGGATGGTTAGTGTCTTCCAGGCTGTATTCCTCTCCTCTCCGGCGAGATTTGTATTTGCTCTCTAGTTAACCGGCGTCGAACGAGCGAGCCTGGCTTGCCGCCGGCTGACGTCGCCTCGGTGGTAACGCTCCGAAGGGAGTGCTTTGTCAATTTGACCTTTGAGTCGCATGGGGAGATAAGCCACAACTCCACACTTACACAGCTCCGCGCCTTGGGAGGAGCATGCATTATGTTCAAGACACCAAACACACAGATCAAGGATGTCGACGCCATTGTCAAAACCAAGTGTTTAATATATAGTCTCTGCTTTGTTACAAGCATATATTATTAGTTTAACCTTTGTGTATATGTCTATACGTCGATCAAAATCAATTGCACTGTAATGTAAATAAATTCTCCGAACACAATGTGTATTTGTGTTATAATAGATATTATAATTGAGAGATACGGGACTTTGAAATGGTACAACCTGTAGTATTAAAGCTTTCTCAACCAGTTTCGCCTGAACTTCGTAAATATTTTCATGGCAAATATGAGTCTCTTCACGATTGTTACAATCAAGTTGGTTAGCTGCTCCAAGTAACTATTTGTACATTAATTTGAACAGAAATGTGAAGTTACACATGACCTGGTTCCGTCTTAAAATCTAAAGGAAGCACATAAAATAAGTTAAATATGTAGCGGACAACGGTTTCAGTTAATCCACAAACAATAGTCCGGTGGGGGATTATCAATTTTGTATTTTAGGCTCCGATTTTTGTGTGCATGTACTGACACCAAAGTTGATCTTTTTAGGGCGGGAACCAACGGCTGTGAATCTATCTTTAAAAAAAGGCCATGTATAAAGATTGGGTCCAAATTGTCAAAACAAGCAAATTTATACGGAATCATTGCAATTGTGTTATAATACCATTTTAAACACCATCAACTAACGGGAACACAAATACGACATCAAAATTAGTGAACCATGTGATCTGAAACCGTATACAAGCACTGATTTTATGACTGGAACATGAATTCTGGCACAAATGATCAGAAAATATATTCTTATATCATTGGTAAGAGCGAAAGTAATGAAGCCAACTGGTTTTGGATTCTCAAGTGAGCAGATTATAGGGTTGTGTGATATTTGGTGGAGGTGCCGGTCCAGGCTTAACATTACTCTACAAGATCTGCTTTCTGGAGAGACGATCTAGATTTTACACAAGTTCATGAAATTAGGATCGGTAGTCCATAGCAATTTTAAAACAAACTTATGTTTTTGATTATCGCTAATTCAAACCAAATATCAACATCGAAATTGATTCGTAGATATCGTCCGATTTGTTGATATTTTTAGTTGCAATTTGTGACCTGTTGTAGATGGCAGCATAATTTAATTGCCCATACAAAATGCCAATCTATGAAAATCTATTAAATCTAATCTATGAAAAAGGAATAGAGCCAATCCTGTCGGCGCCGACGCCATCGACGAGCAAACAATGGCCGGTGTTTGAAATAGGAACCACCGACCAAATTGACCAAAATTAATGAATTACTCATTATGATTTGTAAAGTGCCGTTTTCATTTAATCAGTATTATTTTCATTTATAAATAAATCGTAAGGTCCCACTGTTTCTCTACGTTTTCGAAATGTTATTTGTCCTCGATATTAACTTTCTCTTTAAGCTAGTGTATGGGAGCTCCCGTCGACTTTCTCCCCTTTCTTATTCTCTCTGGGCGCGTAATTTCCCCCAAGTATTCCCACTCCCAACATAAATCCCCCTTTATTCAACTGGGCCCTCGTCTTCTGAATAGATCACACACTACGGAATTTCTGAATATCGAAATATCGATTTCATTATAACACAAGTTTTACAATTTCAACCTTTACCTCTTTGAAGAGATTTTCTTACAAAAATTTCACTTCCAACAAAATATGTAGCAGCAAACATGTTTTAATATTTCTTATTGGAATTCCCGGAGGCGCGATGCCGAGTAACAGAGACCCTTGCGTAACGTGACGTAACTCGACACACAGGATCTGTTCGCGAATAAAAACGCTTAGAAATCTACGTTCGCATAATGCTTTTGATAGACGCAGCTTTCACTCTTGTTGCTTTCAAATATACGAGTATTCATCAATCTCATCTTTCGTCGTTTCATGTTCAGAGTTCAAATTTAAACGGAAATGTGTAAGAGTATTTCTTGCTTTTTTGATATCACGTTTTTTAGTGTTTTAAGCGTTTGACTTACACCGTCCTAGTCGGTATTAAAGTTTAAATGCCTGGACAAACTTAATTACTTGCGTGTAACCGACCATGCGTCCCAGGATGGCCTTGTCTAAGTTACGCGGTAGGGGCGGGGGGGGGGGGGGGGGGGGGGGGGGGGCATTTCTCTGCGACGAGAGCTATACGCTCAGGTCGGGCTGCAATGACGCTGGTCACCGGGGTGTAATCAAAATCGGCGCGACTATGGTGCATGGCATACAAATGAAATAAGAGATTGTAAAACGATAGATTTTTTACTACTTGTCTATTTATTTTATTATCACGATAAAAAAATGCATAATTTAACGAAATCAACCAAACACCTTGTCGAATGTTATATATCACTAATTTGACTTGGAATGGTTTTAATGATATAATTTGATATTGACCTATTTATGGGAATTATTGCATTTGTATACGTTTGCAGCTACTATATATATTCAACTAACAGCTAGTGAACGTATAATTTAGATCATAAAATCACTTGAAAGCAATTTTCAACTAGTGTTTATTTGCACATACATTATGTTGAACCGAAATAGCTTAGTCTCGGTGGTCTCTATGGCTAAGGCGCCTACCAAAAATGTGGGCGACCCGGTTTGGACCCCGGCCGGGATGAATTTTTTCAAGTTTCTGAAATGTATTTAACATTAAGCTTGTGGTTGTTTCATTAAGTTCCGTATAAGTTATACGTGAATATTTGTATAATTTGAACGTATTTGTACTTTTTGTACTGGTCAGCCATGCCAATTTTACCAAGCGGAAAATTTCTCAAACAATTTTATTCTCGCTATGTATTATATTACTTTACATTGAAATATGAAGCCAGATTTTAATTTTATCTTTATTTAAAACAAAAAAAAAATTGAAGAAAATAAAAATAAATTAGTTTCTATTTCCCAGACCGGTATTTAGAAAATATATTCATGGAATAATGCTCTTGCTGCTAATGCTGTAAAGACTGCATGCTACATTAATTTTATCCATAGTAAGCAATTACACACACACTTTAATTCATATGTAATTATGTATGGAACGAATTTCAAATCACCCCTACCCTCTTTTGAAAGTAAGATATTTTTGTAGTAACGATATCTTAAAAGAGTTGAAAACTTTGGAAAATTGGGAAGAAACATGCTTATGTCGATATTTGTTTTTAAAGTTAATAGTGTTAGCAATGTTTAAACTCTATAAGGTAGCTGGAACATTTGCGGTTGACTGTAGGATCGATAAGTTTCTAAAGTTCAAGTTATTAATTAGAAGCTAAGGTAATGGTGAGTGACGTAGTCATCGGCCAACCAACCGCTAATGAGGGCGTAAAGGTTGTTGATCACCTTTGAGATTTAGGATAGCCAAGTTTTCACGTTAACGTTCCCGCATAAGCTCATAGGCTTATGTCACGTTGGCTGGTAGCGCAACGGAAGAGAGGGGGGGGATAGGTGGACAAGACAGACGGACAGAGCTCTCTTTAATTACTTGTTCTTTAGCGTCGTGACGCCCAGCCGCGTCCACCGGGGATCGGCGTCGCGTCGCCCTCCATTACCCCGACGACGGCGACGCCAGCTAGACCCACTGCACTCTAGTGGCAGCGCACGTAATTAAAACACAATGGCGAATCCAACTTTCTCCGCAGGCGGTTTTTCCACCATCTTCATTTCTCTCGCGTATCACTCGTGTACTCCAATTACTGCGTTTGCTCCAATTATTTATTTACGTGTGCGCTTCTCATTATTTTAAGCCTTGTAGCACCTTGCCAGTCTTCAACCTCTTAAAATGTGTGAATGTTGAAGTAGTAAATCCAATTTGCCATAAAACGACACACCACTGTAAGAAATGTAATACTATTGTTACCGAACAGCAAGACACCTAAACTATATATAATTGGAAACTGTGACTGCAAGTCATTAAATTGTGTCTGCATTGCGCATTTTGTTCCAAACTAAATTTGGTTCAAACGCATTAAAACAATAATTATACAGCATTATTGTTTTACCGTCAAATACGAACTCTCAAAACTAACAAATATTTGTATTTAATGTGTTTTATTATAGCTTGACTTGAATCTTTTACATTGTTACAGTCAACACAATTGAACTTAATCATTTTGTAACAAGATCTGGTTCAAATACAATAAATGAAGTTGTTGGATTAGTTTTCTGCTGGGTTTCGCAGATTACAATTACTCATCATGTACTACACGTTTTATTTGTGTTACGGGCACTATTTGGAATTCGTAGGGAACTCCAGCAATCATTATTAATTGCGCAATGCTGAACACATATCCAGCTAGTAAAGTGATGTTATTGTATTTAATTCCATAGAAGTGTTAGCATTCCGAGTCAATTAGTGAACTAACGAGGATACAGTGTTGTCATTTCTACAAACAACACTGTCAGGACACAGGAAGCTATTTTATTTGTACTATATAGTTGCTGAGTATATTTCACCTGGGATTTACATCCACCAACCACGAACAACTTTGAACTACGTTACACTTTATACGTACTTCACTATACCTTCTCATTGTAATTACATATTATATTCTATCTATTTTTGTTATTGTTTTAGCAGTGGTGATGAATACTTTCGCCGGTAATAGTTCTACATTTCATGTTAATGTAAATTAAATTACTATGTTATTTGTTGATACTGACACATCTGATACCGAACCGAATGCAAATGTAGTGTGAACAAAAAACATAAACTTAGTATTTGATTATAGTATATGATTATGTACAATTTAGTAAAATGTATTATAGGGTCCCGGCGTGATAAATTTATATTAACGACGAGGTAACGACGAGACAAGCATCAAATGTGATTACCGCATTAGTAATGTATGAGGTACCTACTTTGTAATTGAATGTTGCGATCCTTGTCGATACAAGCCCAGGGCAATTAGTAAATACATGTAAAGAAGGATGTTACATGAGAGCTTAAAATCAAAAAGCACTTAGCATTTCGCTTGTACTCGTCAAACTATTGTTAGTTTAATCTCTCTTGGAGGGTTAAACAACTATTTTGATTAGCACAATCATGAATGCATAGTACAAGTTGGCCAACCTTATCGAACCCTGGAAACAAACAAATTAGAAACTAAGCAATATTAACCGTTTTTTGACCGTTGATATCTCATCGTTCTCGTATAAAACACCAAACTTGTGAACATACAATCATAATCATAGCAAAGACTATAAAAAATATCAAAATATCAACAACAAATTTTAAAAATCAATCGTTATGGGGAGTACATCACCAACTTAAATTTCTAAAGCTTAAAGGTGCATTTGTCAATATTTTTTAACATGAATTCAACCTCTAATCTTAGACGCTAGCTTGAAAGCTGTAAAACCTAGTCCTCCTTTGAAAATCAGTTTTTTAACTAAAAAAGGATAAACGAAAAAAAAAAAAAACAACAACAACCCGCATATAAGCAACGGCAGGAATTATTGTATGACAAACATGAGGTAGTTGAACGCAAATATTCGTGTGGGAATCAAAAATAGTTTAAAACTATGATAAAAAATATATTTTGACTGAATTGAATTGTAATTTTGTTCAATATTAGCAAATACAGTAAACAGCCGCCAAACGGGTGTCTACTGTATTATGCGGATTTATAGGACATGCGTTTCCTGTTCATTTGCTGTTTGATTCTGCACAATTGTCATGGATACAGAAACGAAAGGGCTCTACAGTAATTGTTAAACTTTTCTTAAAAGTAATTACAAAATAATTTTTAAACAAAAAATTGCTTTTTACGAATTTGGATTTTGTCAAGAAGTTAATAATTAACCATCGATTATTATAATATTATGTCTGGCTGTTGAACAAAAACTCTTGACGAATCAGCCAAGTTATAATATATAAGCTTGATGAATAGCTTTGCCATATTCTGCGTATTCCCGCTTCGTCTAGGGTTTAGGGTATTGTATCTGGTTTAGGTAAACCGTGTGTTATGATGCTCTGTGGAGAAGTTAGAGCTTCAAATTATGTGAAAACGCAAGTTTATAAGTTGGTGTCGAACTGTTTGGGCCAGTCAGATGAAGCTACACCACGTGCATTCCGTTAACTCTCTTACTACTAACCTTATCTACATACACTCGGAATATGTTATTTTATCAACGGAAATGCATACATTTTAACAATTGTTAACTCCCGACAAATTATTTGACACCACGTGTTCTAATTTCACATTTTCTCATTCAAAAACAGTGTAGACCAACAATGTAATGTGCAACTATAGAAAGTAGATGTGTATTTGTTTCTTTGAAACTTCAACCACTGTTGTTTACTGGGTAGAAAACAATATTTTAATTGAATATTGTGTACATTTGAACACATAAAAAACTTTCAGACGACTTTAAACTGTTTAATTATAGTTTAGTTAATTATTTAACTAGTAAATACAATTTTGCAATTCTGAACTTGTCCAGACCTGAATCGAATAGTTTAACAAATTCGGATTGATTTTTATAAAATATTAAATTTATTGTAAATCGGTAATGAATATACGAATCAGCTGCATTGGTAATGATGGCAAGATATATTTTATGATGACGTGGACATCGACGATGATGGTAGATGTGTTGAGACGCGGAAGAGAAATGAATTTCCGTTGTCAGGGCTGTGTTAAGATCAAAGTTTACGCGTAAGCTTTCGTCAAGTTACTTGTAATTATGAACAAACATCGCTCAAAGGTATATTCTAGTCACCATTCTATCTCGAGATAATTCTGTTGTTTGCCACTGTGGGCTGTGCAAATAGACATAGCGTACTCTTGCAAAATAGGCATTATGTAGAAAGAACGAAGAACGCTCAATCCCGAGATGATACTCTAAATGCGAATATCGTTTATTTAAGTCTCGCTTTCTATTGACATTCTCACTAGAAATGTGACGTCGGTGCCATTTTGCAGGCAAACCCCGCTTATCACATGGACTAAGATTCAGCAAATATATTTGCAACTTAAAACTCGCACCGTTTGCTAAAGGGTTTTAGTTCATAGTCAGCATCTTAGAAATTATTTAAGGACTACAAGTAAACGTCAAATTATGAATAAATAAAAAATAAAAATACACAACATTCTACTTGTTGCACAGGCAAGGTTAAAAGCAACATTTACTATATAATGGTGGTGTACGTGCAAGTGTTGGCAGCGGTGTTTATATTGATTTGGGCTGGTATCGGTTGAAATTTATATGTATGCACTAAAACCACTCAAGTGAACATAACCTGGGTTACTGACTTTTAAATCGCGATATTTCGGAGACACCGCCTCCACTATCAAGCATGGCCTACGCCTCCCATGCATTCTATTTGCAAAACGCTCGAATCTTCTTGTTTCAAGGAGATTGTTGCCATATTATAAGCCCATCTTTCATTCAACCGTACTTTCAGACATCTTTCGGGAAGTTTCAATCGGTCAAGTTGAACACATACCTAATACACGTATACATTATTTCTCTTGTGAACGACCCCTTTAACAATAATTAATACACTGTCTATTTCTCTTCTGAGACATTTGAAAATAAGTTGTTTGTTGCAAATTTCTATTTACCTAGAGCTATGTTTTGTTTGTATGTTTGTTCTATTAATTTGCAACAGTATACAGAGTGCCCCAACGGCAAACACACTACAACCAGATGATTACAGATTTACATAATTACTCACAGAACATGTAAACATAAATTAAATGTAACAAGATTTATAACGAATAGAAATACACAGAGAAAATAAGAAATAGCAACATTAAATTGTTAGTATATAGTATATAACAAGAATGAAACACACATATTATGATAATATCGACATGTATATACGGCGATTTTTGTAAGTAATGTTGTTAGTGTTTTGCGTAAAATTGCTATCTCTGATATATAGAGTAATCTCGTGATTACTTAAATGGTTCGAAATATGTAATTGATTAAAATTAGTGACGTTGCATTATCAATCTGGAAACACTTAAATTCGAAGATCTTTTTATTGGGCAAGTTTAACTCAACATCTATTATACGATTCAAATATAATGCAAATCTAACAACGTCATTATTCACGAGTTCTAGCTTCAAAGTTGGCAACTCCTTGACCTGATTTTTCTTCAACTGCAATGTGCTACTCGAGGCTCGAATGCTTGTTTGGTTCGGCGTCCTCGAGGTAGATGAGACGGCAGATTGACCGGCTCGATGTAAGCGGAAGTCGCTTGACCAACCAACCCTAAGACGAGACACTTACAGGACCACGTGGTCTTGAATCTAGTGGGATTGAATCTCAAGTACTCGGTTTGATTCGACTCCCCTGTTATTTGCTTTCCTTTATCTCCTGTATCGCCCCTTCCTTCCCACTCCACTCAACCCATTCTATTCACCGTTGTATCTTCTTTTTGACTCAAACAAATCTGTGTTTCCGCTTGAAGCCCCCCACGTTTAGCTTTACGATGTATTTTACTATCCATGCAATAACTAACGTGCGCCTTTACGACCTCCTTCACCGTCCTGGCACTTTAAAAACAAAACATTACATTTCATTGTGGCTGCATTAAGTTGACAAAATACGTACTCAAGTTTCGAACTTGTTCGTATCTACGCTTAAGATTTAGAAGTTTATTTTTAATAAGAGTATTATAAAGTTTTTTATAACATGGCGAAAGTTCAGAACCTGTGGTCACATTACACAATAATATTTTAAAAGAATAACAATTACACGGAGTACGGACGATCGTGCAGTCATTAGGTTGTGTCATACATTTATTGTCATCTTTGTAATACATTACAATGAGAAACATTGTAGATCACATTTGATGGGATAATCATATAATTTCCTTAACAATTAGAGCACTGTGTTGAATAAAAAAGCATTATAGAATAATCGATTTGCATTTGGTAAATAATTATTGGATTTTTTGCAAACGAAAAATGCAAGTCTTTGAGATAAAATGTCATAATTGTATGCCAAAAAATAGTTCGTCTGAAAATATATTATACAAAATGCATAATGCAGTACTATGGCAAGGGAAGTGTTTTGAAATCAACACCGAAATATTAAGTAGACTCAAAAGCATAGATACTTTCTAACCAAACAAGGTTATGAACATAGGTTAATATATTATACACTCACTTACAAATTCGATCTGTCACTAGGATGTTTGTTGGATGAGCGTAGTGAAGCGATTACAACAATTTGACAAGATAGAGAAAATATCGTGTGTTCGATTGTGTGTTTTTATGTTTCTTTCTGTGCTTTTTCGTTCTCTACCGAACAAACGGTTGCCAGGATCTTGACGAAATGTTCAGGAAACCCTCGAAATCTCTAAACGTAGTTGCAACGTCGATGAATAGAAGCGAACAGAACGAGTCAGACCTGGGAAATGCAATCATTTCAAACGTTGGGGGTAACGTTATGCCGTGCTGCCAAGCAAACGTCGTGGCAACGAGGTGGCAATGAATATTATACGTGGAAATATCATACCGTGCTTGTTCACATTTAACCACAAGATAAACCGATAAGTGGTTATGAATCATAGATCAGAATCGAAATATATGCATAATGTAATCGTGCACTTTAGCCTTCGTATCAACCTTCAAAAGACATAAACAAAACCAGAGCTTGGGTCGTGTCGAATATTAGCCACACTCATAAAGGCAATGCATGCTGTTTGGTAATAAACATAACACAATGGTGTTTTTAAACACGACATAACATGTAGAATCAATTTCCCATGTTCTCTCGACCACAATAAACTCGTTAGACTATTATTTTTAATATATTAATTGAGCTGTATTTCAAAAGCAAAAAGCCACAAAAAATGTTTCTGTTTGTTGAGTTCTGTGTACGTTGGTTGAGAGTTGCTAACACAGAATGGCCGCTTTGGCGTGTTGACAGTTGCGTGATTTATCGCGTGTAGCGCTACTGTAGACATTCTGGTCAAATTATTCTAAACTTGAGTGCGACACTAATGACATGGTTGACACCGTGGAAAGTACTCACACGTTATCATAAATTGACCTCTCAGGCATTGTGGAAATTATTTTTATCCCTCAACTTTTCGGACTAAACTAGATTAGGTAAAAGAATAACGAGCTAGCTATCGTCCATCACTGTCGCTGCTACAATGTTAGCGCCTCACCATGTGTTTGCTGGGTATAATCTTCTGGGATTCTGGCGTTTTCATATTCAGTAAACGGTTTTTTATACAATAAAGTGTTCCTTTGCAACGCCAACATGTTACTATTTCAATATTGTTCACAAATGACGTGCTAGTTCAGTGTTGTAGAATCTGTTGGAAGTCACACTTAGCTAATACACTTAGCATCACATTTGTTATAAAAGCGGAATAACTGGCTTTTGTTTTGTCACGTCTACTTTACTAGAAGACGTGTTCATCCGACGTTCTAAGACGCTCAAGCTCGCGGGACGTGAAATTTAAATTTCCCTAGTTCTTATAATAATTATGGGAAAATATATTGTAACGTGGATCAACAACAGCCTTACACAACAGAACATAATCGTTGACAGTAAAAAAACAACAACCTATAACTTCAATAATTGATGTATGCTATAATAACAATGTTTAAAACAAATTGTTATGTGAACTAAGGAAATGTAAATAACACGACCACGCATTGTATATCTTGTCACTGGCAGTCTCCAAATGTATGTACATGGGGCCTAACTGGGATATTGGAAATACTCCCGGAAGAAATATTGATGGAGCATAATGTTCATCGTGATTTGGAATGATAGCTTTGGGTTTGGTCGATGAGAACGATTCAAAGTAAATAATTTTAAACTGTGACATTAATTCTGGTTATTTGTGACTATTTCCATCGAGTTAATTGTGTATCCACCAGTGTAGGGCATATCATTGATAGGCTTATTGTGCAAATGAGTTTATTTTATGTGGTAGGCATTTGTAAAATTGTATGTGACTCCCTAAAACCAGTGTGGCTCTAAGTTTGAATTTGGTTGGCTGCAAACCCCGGCGTAAAATAATTGCAAGTGTTCTGTTGACGTAGCGTAAAAGAAAGTATTGATTTCGCCAGCCCGCAACTTTGTGCCAAGAAATAAGAAATTACATTTTTCCATGCTAGCTTTGCCAAATGTTGCGTGAAAAACACAAAACGATTAGACATTTTTGAGAAAGAACTGCGGGAACAAGATAACGGGCTTTAGTCTTTCTTAAGCATTTTCTTATCAGAAATTGGACTTTATTTTATCTACACATTTCATTACAGAAGTTAGAAAGGTTTCAAACTTTATTAATTAATATTATAGCCATGCTACGAAACTAAAGTTAAGTTATACCTACCGTAATATTGACAGTATAATCTAAACAAATTAATACAAAAAAATGATGTCATACACTATTGTTGGAATAACAATTTTTAGGGCGATGATCGAAAATAATTGAAATCGTGGACCACTGGCTGGCCACGAGTCACTCGCGGACACCAACAGTTTCGACAAGGCTAGTTTGGAACTTTGCACAATTTATTACGTGCTTCGCAGCTAGAACGGCCCGAAAGTCACCCTTTACATATGCTGATGTATACTGATGAAGTTTTGTCCATCGAGGCATTGTAAACTTCTGTCTGAACCGGGAACTGAAGCCGGGACTTCTGAATTAAAAGCAGGATTAAACTCACTGGACCAATGAGCCAAATAAATTTAATTGTTTCTATTATTGATTTATAATATCCAACATAGTTTTGGTCCCAAGTTCGTGAAACTCTTATAAGATATGCGAAATACAAAACATAAACAACCTACACCTATCTCAAACCATAAGAAACACCAAAGTATCACTGCTCCTCCCCTTTACAAAGAACTACCCTTGAACGGCATAGCCCCTATGCAGTAAAGTTCAGACTAAACATTATTTGAATGTTCTTCGTATTTCGTTTAAAGTTTGTGTAAGTGTCATTATGCTCGGTATTATAGCCTCACAGCTCACTCGACGTTTGCTCCACGAGGACGTCCCAATGTCAGCAATACCATTCGCTGCGATAACGCTGCAAATAGCTTGCGATTCACTACCAACCGTGCAGGCCAATTCTTTTCTGTTTGCACGGATACCGCTGCGTTGAAATTTCCATCTAATACGACTGCAAAGAGCTAACGATTGCATCTAAACCGATGATACTCTATAAGATCTTTGTCGAATGGTTAGCTAAAACGTTTTGTAAGAGAGGCTTTGCACAAATAGCTCGTTATCGTTTCCAGCCATTTTGTTAGGTTCTTTCTAGTGCGAGTGGGTAGAACTTACATTTTCAAGGAAACCGTAGAGTTGCTTAGAAGTCAGGATGTTTGCTCGAATCGTAGGGGTAAAATGTAGTGTACGTATACGGTATTTTGATAGTTCTATAACAATGCCGTTTAGTTAATCTTTTTTACTGCCGCGTTAACGGTTGAGAGTTTTGGGTGCGTTGTGCCCGTCATGTGCCTTACATTGTTTCAATTTGCCAGTTAATGCTTAAAATACTTAAACAAATTTTAGAACATATCAATTCGTCATATTTATTTGCATTCACGTAAATTATTTCATATATTTTACCACCATGCTTGGTTGGAAACGTTGTATGCGATATTTTATCGAGAGACGACGTTTTTATTTCATTAAAAAAGAAAAAAAAGTTTGAGACAAAATTTCATATTTTATATTTTTAACATTAATGAATCTTAAATCCTGTTAACACTTGGGCGGTTATCTAATTTCTGTATAACGCTTGGATATTCTTATTCGTAACCACGTTGTTTAACGGTTCGCAAACCCGCCACCAATCTGAACAGACAGCCAGTCAGACAGTGAATTCACCGCCTTCTTTACAGTCCCGTTACAAGTCCACCCATCCGTGTGGTGTTAAGGACAGTGACAAGATAAAGGGATGCGATTGATTGCCCCCGTCGATCTATGGAAATCCTCTGCTTCGCCTGGGGCCGCTGGTCGGACCGGCCTAGCCGCTCGCTGCGAGTCTGATTTAGAGATCGTTTCCGCTAGGTAAATATTTAAACACCTAATGATACTCCTCACAAGATGCAATGGGGATGGATACGCCACTAAACAGCCTTGAGCAATGAGGAGCTTCGCACTCTCAATTGAGACGGGACAGGACTTTCAATTTAAAATTACATTTTACTCAAAACACTTTAACGCACCCTTTTTATTGGATAAAAAGTACATTAAATGACATCACAAAATACGCTTGTGAAACCTAATCGTACACGAAAAAATTAATTAATATATAAATGGACAAATAAATATGAACTCAAATGAACTACTAAATGTTTGAAAAAAAATCGTACTACATAATCAAAATACTAAATTTACAGAAATTAAAATTTGAAAAAAGTTAAATCTTTGCTTATTTTAGTTTTCTAATTAGTTAATTTTGCGACGAAGTTACTAATTATGAATACATTATCCGTTGGAAATGTATATAAACCTAGAACAAGATTTAATACGCAACGTTACACGTCTAGTATTATAAAACAGGCGACAATTAATGGTAAATTTGAAAACGAACAAAACAAGTTTCTAAATAGTTCAATTAATAACGTAGTGGAAGCACTTAATGCAGTAATAGATTTTGGTTTAGATAATATATTTTCATTAAATATATTAATGGCGAGAGTTTCCATGTCACGCATGTTAAACAAAGTTCAGGTAGCTATGTAAGAATTAAATCGAAGGTTTAACTAAGGTTTAACGGAATGCAAATTCAAAACCTGGAAATATACTTTTGAAGTTTGATTTGTTTTTAGTACTGGGATTGAAATAATTCCGTGCTCAAACTTCAAACGAAAGTTTATTTTGTACCGCTCTCTTCTTTACTTGTATGAAATTATTAAATATTCAAACTGAGCCTCGAAAAGTGTTTGTATAGAGTAAAGGTTTAATTTCGATGAATACATCGGAAACCCAACATACATAACAGTCGTGTAGAATAATACAGGAAGTTAATTGAATTTAAACTTAAACGCAAGAAAGAACAGTTCTCTAGGGTGCGTACAACACGAATAATAATGCAAAAATGACATGCAAACATTTTTTTAATATAGTCTTCAATTATGAAGTTTCGTAACTTATGGTTACGTATTCAGAAGAAAATAACGTCAACAGCGTTTGTGACGTGTTAAAGGCGTTCATCGCGGGAGTTTGAGTGGATGCAAGTTTCCACAATTTACCACAACTGAAAACACACGTACATGTTTTAGTGAAGTAGTTACTACTACCAGCTAATTTCTGGTTTGTCGTTCTTTTAGATTGCAACTATGGACTTGTAAAATGGTTGCACTGAAAGATAACTTCTATTACAACCGATTTTTGGACATAGCACATTTGTTTGTTTTTTTAAATGGAAATATAGTTCCGATTGTTTCACATTTCAATGCGATGATTGTTTGTCTTTAACATTTATTTTTGTATTTGTTGTATAGAATACTTCTCTGTATATTTTCTCTCTCTCTCTCTCTTTCTCTCTCTCTCTCTCTCTCTCTCGAGTAATAATTACGGACGGTTACTTATAGCACTATCACATTGCGCAGAAACGTAAATGAAGAACCGCTCTAGTTATATCCACACTTGGTTGCAGATAGTTTGCATTAAAATATCAGTCGGAGATAAGCCCACAATGTAAAAAATCAATCTCCGAAAAGTGAGTTTGAATGGTTGAAATTGCTATCGAAACCTGCGTGTGAATTAAAAAGGTTGGTTTAACAATGGGATCTAAAACCGAAATTTGATGCAAAAAATCTGGGCAGTTGCAATGTTTAAGATTTATCGGATATTTCACTATTTATACGACATTGATAGATTAAGTTAAGGATAGCGTACAGGATCCCATAGATTGATTCTTTATTTATAATAATGTGAAATATGATACATGTTATAAACCATTTTGAGTTTTAAACTCCTCTCCCCCACAACTCTCAACCCCTCCCACTCCCCCCAACACCCAAAGAAAACGGAAGCTGTGCGCTTTCACTCGTATCTGCGTTATAGCAATTGGAGACGTGTCACAATAAGATTTTGATGATAAATTAATATCTTTATTCACCGAAGTAGATAAAATAATGGAAAGGGATCCACAACTCATTTATAATGATCTTTGATATTATGATATATGGTCCTTCAATAAAAACTTAGGTCATAATTTCTTCTGTCTTGTAGAAAAAGCTACATAAAATAAGTCCATAAAACACGAAAAAGAAAGAAAAACTTAGATTATAAACGAGATTTCTTTTAACATGTGTGCAAAGTTTTTGGATTCATTACTAAAGTTTATAAACTGAGTTTGTTTCACCGTTCCGGAATAATCTTATCTGATTTTGATATTCAGGTGAATCGGGATTTAGCTGGCTAGAATAACTAAGAATTTAGTCACGCTAACTACTTTAATGGACTTGGAAAATTAATTATATCTTGGCAAGATTTAGATTCTACTTATAAATTTATTTTGAAGGCAGATACATTTAGAAAAAATACATTACATATTATGTTAATTATATGAAATTTCTGAATTTTTTAAGGCTGAAAAATAAAATTTTACATCTGTTCCCGCCTTTTAATGAAATGAAGTAAGTAGCACATTGAGTTTTTAGTTCTCACAATTCTCATTCGACATTCTGCTGTTCAATGCACAGCGAACAGTTGCCTGTAATGGTATGACTTCTTTTTAAGTCACAAGACTGCAATAAAAAGCAAAATGATGAACAGAACAATTTAAAAGATAACATTCAGTATTAAACGAAAATAGGGACGTTTCATTGCTCCTTTATTGCGTATGCCTTCTCCCGTTACCCAACGATTTGGTGCTAGCCTTTTTTAACAAACGTACGCCTATCCATGATTAAGTTTCCTTTAAATTACCCATAAAAGCTTAATTTTGAAATGAAAGTGGAGGTGTAAGAGACAGTCTAGTGGGAAAGCGGTTAAGAGTAAGTGTCTCCATTTGTTAGTGAGAATGGGTGTTCCGAGCTTGGGTAATCGCCTGGAGTCTTCCTTATCGCGGACTTGACTGATGAAAGCGGCATTTAAACAGGATTTACAGCGTGCGACTCGGCTAGGCCGACCGGTGAGGCTGATATACTGGCTAGCACTGCAATGTTTGCCAACTACACAGTCCAGGTTTATAACGGTGTCTTTTAGATGCAAGAGGAAAATATAAACAGGTTTTTAAACATTCGTTATGTATCTGCTAATGTATTCAGGACTGTTGCCATTGGCTAAAGAAAGAAAGAAGGTTTGTTATAGGATTTAGTACAATTTATAACAGTTTAACAGTGTATGTTTTAAAATTTAGCATATTTATATGGTTGGGTAAATGTGTGTGCTTAGTAAACGGTACATTTTTTGTAAATCAGCGCATCTTTTAAAATGTATTTATTTAAGTATATAAATCTAGATCTACATTATCATCTACTGTTATTTAGAACCAAACACACGATAAGAAATGTACTGATGTTTTTTGTTAAAGTGTGTGTAAGAAATTTAACATAATTGACCAGGCTTTGAGTTAAGCCTATAGTTTTAACAAGGTCATCAAAGTGAGGTCACAAGTAATCCACGAATTTATATATCTGGAAGTAATCTTGCGTTCGTAAAAATGAAGGAATTGAATAGACTTTTCTAAATTAAATTATGTTGCCGTACATTAAATTTTCCCAGATATTACCAATCATAAACACGATGCTTTGATGAGACTCGTTTTAACAACGTATGCACATTCCCATTAACAATAGTTCAACACCCTTATTTATTCCACAAGTATCTCAGTTACCAAAAGTGCATCCTTGAAAAATGCTTTATTTTATTAATATTTTTATTATTTCCAATTATTATTATATGAAGAAGCAATTGTTAAAAGTACCCGAAAGGGAACGAACCCCTCAACTGGCTTAACACCTATACTCTTCCATTGAACTATCGAGGACCAGAAATACTTCTTGCATTGTTTACTTTAAAATTATTTTTAATAAATTATATATTTTTTGAATAAATTGTCATAAAATTGCCCGAATGGCTTTAACCAACCGTCTAAGCATATTTCCAAACTGACAAGAGGCACAGATAATTTATGCTATTTGTTTTGACTGTTGAAAAATTATTCTTTTAATTAAGATTGTACTAGCACATTTTTGCTAAAATTCTGTTATTTGTAACCAATTTTTACCTGGCTTTTAATTAGCAACGTCATGGAATTAGTATTTCAAACTGTCAATCTAAGAGATGGTTTCACATTTTGAATTCGAGCTTACCCGGCGACTTAGATAATGATCACAGCTGACGGCAGTATGTTGTAACTCTCTGCTCCACCAGACGGGCGCATATGAAAGTGTGATATAAGCGAAACGTAAGTTGACATAACGATGACCTATACCGAACGAGCACACGAACAAATGGCCCTATCTAGCTTTTTTACGTTTCACTACTTCGGTGTGAAGTTTTCTGTTTCACTTTTAAAATTATGCGAATGAAGGTGTAACTGCGCTCAAGTTCTAAAAGAATTGCTCTGTGCAATTCGACGAACATTTAAAATTTGGTATGGTAACGCACGATAACAACAAACACCATGTTGTGAACAAGCGAAACAATTGTGAACAAGTACATTAATTAATTGTACATTTGTAAATTTTTCCTCAGATGTTGACTCAGATGTTGTTTGGATTAGATTTTATAAGACCAATTTCCTCACGAATTTTTCGTAATGTAATTGATTTTTGTCGTGACATAGATTTTTCTCCTGTTATTTTACAGTTGTCTACAAGCGCGATCGAAATAGATTGATTGATTAAGGAATGTATTATGGATGGTATTAAGGCTAGTGTGTCACTAAAACATATTCAACGTACGAGAGAGAGAGAGAGAGAGAGAGAGAGAGAGAGAGAGAATAAGGCACTGTTTGGTGGAGGTGCCGGGTAGAGAAATGGCTGATCCAAGTTACACCAAACACCTTCCTAAGTTCAATCACTTTTACATTTGAAAGTGTCTCAGGGCGATTGAACGAGAGAGAGAGAGAAAGAGAAAGAGAAAGAGAAAGAGAAAGAGAAAGAGAAAGAGAAAGAGAAAGAGAAAGAGAGAGAGAGAAAGAGAGAGAGAAAGAGAATCAGGCACTGTTTGGTGGAGGTGCCGGGTAGAGAAATGGCTGATCCAAGTTACACCAAACACCTTCCTAAGTCCGATCACTCTTACGTTTGAAAGTGTCTCAGGGTGATTGAACGAGAGATGAGTTGTCACCTCGATCACTTCCACTTGAATTTCTGTTAAGTCTTTTAGGCTTTCTTAAAAGTTTTGATCTATTTCACAGGCAACGCGACCGAATTTCGTCAAGGCTAACCTAACCTTATATCTGAATAGTCGAGATTTGTATATTACTTAATCTTCAATGCAAAGCCAATGCAGAGTTGGATGTGGCAACAGATAATAAATATGAGGCAATACAAAATGTGAAACTCGATTCTTTATAATACTTGGATGTATTTGTCTAATTTTGTTTATAGTGTTAATATAATTAAAAATATTATGATTTAATTTACATTTTCTAAATATCATTATCTCAATACCGTGTTTCAATTATTCCAGTATTAGAACATTTGTCAAAAAGTATTATTTATAATTACAGTGGCATTAAATTAATTTAAATTAAACAGGAACATTTAGTTAGTGAGAAATAATATAATTAAACGCGATAACGAGATAATTTAACAACGCACAATGTGATTATTTTTTTTTAAGTTTTTAAAGGAAAGATTAAAAATTCAAATTTCATTTTGATTTAACTATTATTTGCATTTTTCAATCATCAAAATCAACGATACATCCTTTGGAAATCGATTGACATGAAAGATACCGTACGTTAGTTTACTTTTGGTCAAACGTTCAAAACAAAAAAAATATTTATTGATGAAGTGAAACCAGGAAATATATTTTCCCTACAGATCGATCTTTTTCGTCCGATGATAAAGACAAACTACTTTTGTCGTGATGGGTTTCTACGTCTTCTGTTATTGAACAAACACAACAAGTAGATACCGTAAAGCACAGATAAAAGTAAACCACCAGAATAGCCATGTACTAATGCATTTATCGAAACCCATCAGCAACTGCATTAAAGCCAAACTATACAAATGAAATATACAAACTATTTTAGAAAATGAATAGCAAGGACACCACAGTTAAAACAACATTAATTTGAAAGCGTGTTTACGGATCTAGAGGAAATTATTTGTTCAGTGCTCGCTCGATCCTCGGTTCATCCAGCTAGTTACAGCCATTAGCCCATACAGAGTATTATGGTACCCATATTTACCGTTGACTTGGCCTTAGAGAAGCGAAGAGCGCTGCTCACAGCAGCAAGGCGCGAGTATTTCACATTGCCTTGCAACATCACTGTCGGACAAGTCTAATTCAATGTTCGTGTACTCGCAAACAACGGCTGGAGAAGGTGAAGAGTACAGTTCGAGGTAACGAGATGAGAGTTACAACGTCTATGTCCAACAAGTTGAGTAATATTATTCTAGTATGACACAAGTCTAAAGAACACTATTCAGAACATTCAGTTTCAAGTATGCAACAGCAGCATCAACAGAAATAAATTTAACAATAACATTTTTCTTTAAATAACATTGATGCACACTAATTCGTTCATTTCACTCACAATATGAATGAATAAAGTACACATTTCCAACTTAATAGAATGGGCTGTTTGACAAAATGTGACTGTCATTCTCAGCCGTAAATTTTGATTGTAACGACAATAATAGCTACAATGAGACGCAATTTAATCACTGGCTGTAATTCGAACTTTAATGGGGCTGTTGGTACTCAAATGGTTGATTAAATAATATGGCTATTATCATCGTTGTCTTGCATTCTAATTTGATCGTAAAAGTTTTTAAACAAACACTTATTGAAATGATTGATTATTGATAACACTAATTTTAAAGATAATACTCCATCCAAAAACTTTTCAATTAATTTATTAATTTATTTAACGTCTTTCCTATCCTATTCAGAAAACTGATGTACAAAGAGGGACAATGATGTATTGTTACTGATATTTTAGTACATGAGAATGTTCCTACGAAAGTAAGCATTGGCATTGTCAAAACGAATACAGGGGATGTTATCATTGTCAAAATTTAACCACTTATTTACTAAAGGGGAGAAAGTTATCCTCAAGAAAACTAAATCAAATGTAGTCCAGTCTAAAAAAATACTGTGCCGAGAGAGACATTCCCGCATTTTGTTTTATTCTATTTCCCTTCCTTCCTCTTGGCTCGTTATCGTGTGTATTATCCCCAGAGCTGCGGAATGCGGATGCGTTTATTATTCTGTACTTTTCTCTTCTGCTTCCGCGCTCTTACTCAAGATGAATAGCTGTATGGTGATACCAACCAACGAAATCCCACCATAAAAAAATATTTATCACTTACTTCGATAAAAATAACTAGCTCTAGACACTTCTTTATTTTCACAAAAACGTATAACGCCGAATATTCAAATGACTTTGAAATGTAACTCCAGGAAATCATTACTAAGCTTCAAGAAAGGGATTATTGAATTATGGATTCTTAAGGGGATCTATAAGTTTCTTAAACAATCGGCGTCGTTCATAATATTAAGTTGATAACACGATTACATTACACTACACTACAACTTATACTAAATTCGTATTACTAACTTTCACCAAGTTAAACTTAAATCAATTAACACATTTATATTGAATACAAAAATACATGAGAAAACCAATTTGGGACATATGGTATGAGTAACTGAAGTAATGCAAGTGATTTAATTATGTAAACCATGTACTTGTGAAGATTCAAGCATTACGGTGAATATATTGGAATGCCTCATTTTGAGCTGGCCATTACATTTTTAGCAATTTGTTTCATGCGCTTAGTTTACTGGAGCTGTCGTAATTTATGAGTAAACATTCATACGTTTTAAAACATATTACACATTCAAGCGCAGTGAAATAACTAAACGTTCTTTGCCATAAATGTAACGAGCTGTACGTGTGATTACTTTCAACAACTCTCAATTTTCTTTTTTTAAACTCAGCACGAAACTTGAAGCATAACTTTGAAATTTGTCGCCGTCTTTTTTTTGTTAATTTTCCGAGGGAACATGTTTGAAGTTTAAACATATTTTCTCGTCGTTGAAGGGAGTGAGCTGCTTATCGAGTGTTGACGCTCCTCTTGTGAGGGTGAACATAATTCACAAGTTTTATGACGTCACGAGTGGCGGGGGGGGGGGGGGCGTGGTGCGACAACAAGACGACAGAACGGCTCCCAAAGAGAACACCAACCTCTCGAGATAATTGTTTGGGTCGTTGAAGGTGGAAATTTACAACATCCTTGTACATGGGTCGCGTAGTGTCTTCTTTTGTCTCTTGTCGAGATCAAAGTTCAAACGCGTTTTCATATAGAAGAGAGAAGGGGAGATAGGCAGAATGAATAACAAACACTGAAACGAAATAAAAACAACTGCGATTTTTTTTATTTTGGATTTAGACATTATAACATTAAGATGTCTTTATTTTGTGAGCCAAAGAAAGAAATATGGTACAGTTAAAAACGCATATAATAAAGTTAATACTTGATCGACTAAATCAGTTGAGGTTGTTAGTATGGGGACTTGTTCTGCGACATGCGCCACTGTAGTGTGTTGTGTGTAGGTGCTGGTGTCCACTCAGAGTAAACTGTTATACCACCAAATAGTTTAACTCAATATGTTACTCAGGGACTCAGCTTTATAACGAACTGCCATTAGAGATCTAACAATCTAAACATATTGCACAATGACGACTAGTACTTAGTTGATTGTTTATTTGTTTCAGAATAAAAGTTTAGAGTGTCACCATTTGAGAGAAATAATAAAATCAACTGAATACATAATTTCTTCATGTTCCTAGGCTTTTGTTAGTTTTCGCAAACATTTGAATTATTGTTTCGGTTATCTGATAAAGCACAGTGACTTTGTCAGCAAGAAATACCACGAACGCGACATTAATCATGAGCGAATCAATCTACAGCGTAGTAACGAAAGTTAAACAATTTAGAGGTGAGCGTTTGTCTCTTAAATCGATGTAGTACACTATTCGTTCGTTTGAACTCGTCACAACAAAGCGTGTTCGACCTGATGAATTGCAACTGGAAACGGCAAAGGTCTGATTTGACACGGGATTTCGAACACACTGTAGACACGCCATCAAGTAATCATCTATTGCCTGTGAACATCTACTCTCCGGTCGCCAATAGGAGAGATATAACAAACAACGGTGTCCTGGTCTACAACTGTGTTGACTTCAAAGTCGGGCTACCGGGTAAAATGCGGTAAAAACAAGTTTTTTGGTTACGATACCCGCTGTAGGGTATACACATCAGAAAAGTATTACTCGGTGTGTAAGGAAATTGTGAAGAGAATCCAAGCGTCCGTCTTTACAACTGAAGAAAATCTCAGAGAAAACGTTAGTACGGATTGTCTATCCTGACACAATTATCACTCAATTCTTGACAAAGTTCAAAAAGCCAGAGCAAAAATCAATCAAGTCCTTCTATAAAAATCAGATTTTCTATAAAGAGCTTAGGCTCGTAGTAAGAAAACAGAAAATTGTGACCCACGAGGTCACATGGCTAAAAGAAGTCGATGGTGAGTATGAAGGGTATCTGTACGGAACCTTCCGAATAAGTCTCGCGAGTTTTGCATGAGCTACCTCTGTGCTAGTGTATAGTTCTCCGTCTAGCTATAGCGGCGGTTTGTCCAAACTAACAAGCACAGGCACGTTCTACTGGTCATTCTCAACAACACCTCGAAATGGTTGCCAGATGTGTTGACGATTCATGTTTATACGTTCGTCCCGCACACGGTGCTGAATTGGAAAATGTACTAAGGATTGTTAAATCCTTACAGCTAATTTTATGGATATCAATCCGGAAATCAATAAATAAATCTCAGATGTACAATGCGCCAAAAATCCAAATGTTATAAAGTTAACCGTCTCGGTAGCTTAGGGGTAAAACGGCCGACCAGCAATTGGGAGACCGGGGTTCGTTACCCCGCTGAGATGGTTTTTTTTAATTTCTGGAATGATTTCCATAAAATCAATGAATCAATCGATCAATGAAATTGAATAATAAACCTTACAGCTAAATAACATTATCTGTATACACCACTAACAGATATAGAAATGATGCGGCAAGAAGAGGTTAGACGTACGTGGCAACGTCGCCTCTAGATCTTCAGCCACGTCTTGGGTCTATATGGTAAAAGCAAACACGGCTTACCTGCAGAATCAACACATGAGCATAGCATGAGAAATACCCCTGTCAATAGCATTCATTTGAAGAAATTCTCTGCACGCATATGTGCGTGTCTGAGCCTGTGTTTGCTCGCCAGATCCTAGGGTTGAATCGACCTAGGGAATAATATCTCGATTTGAATAGTCGGGCTGTGCAAGTGGGAGACCCGGGTTCAAGTCCCAATCGAGTTAGTTTTTTGTGGTTTCTGGATTGTATTAATTTTAAAGATTAGGAAATATTCGTTGGCCTTAAGATTCGAGTTGGTGGAGCCGATATAATATCGCGTTGTGTTCAGGCTAGTAAGTTGAAATAGACTACAAACCAAGGAAGGATCTTTAAGTATGGGATGAATGTTAGATTACGTCTCGCGATTACCCCACTCACGTATTTTGTAGTTCGTTAGCTATACTACAACAAACAAAGCACCACTTCAACACAGACGAACAAAAACATTTGAAAAGAGGTCGAACCGTAATCATGCACATATTTGTTGTCAATTCTCGATATTAGAACATAACACACAACACTGATGAAAGACAAACTTAGAGAAAGACAGGCGAAATTACATATCATGCACTCAAGCAAGTGTGTGAGTATTTTTATTCACGAACAAGTTGTGTTTATACACATTAGAATGATGTCAGTGTTTATGATCATTGCACCACACATAAAAACAAGCAAAAACACTCAGAGATCTAGTTTTCACTAGTCGTCTGAAACGTGTTCTCATTTAACATTCGTACTGCCAAGCTATAAACTAAACTGTATGCTAGCATGTTAAACTGAACGTAGTTAGTGTGAAGTTGTGAACATTTTGTGCCAATAAGCATTTATACTACATAGAACTTTGACATTGAATAATTCGTCCAATGTATAATTAGGTATATAAGTGTTAATCTATAGTCTTTATGTATAGCTCAATTAAAAATTGAAATATACAATATTAATACATTATCATTCATATAAGCACATACTCCGTTCCTATTGTAGTTGAAAGTCATCATGTTGGCATTTGGATTCATTTAAGGGTCGAGATAATATCTACCACACTTCTGAAAGTTAGTAGGACGAGAAAACCACACTCATAATAAAGAACATCTTGTAAAGTCTATCGCGCGGTATCGAATGCTTAGTCTTACTTCGAAACAAGAGGTTCGGTATCGAGTTTCCCCAGCGTGATTAGTAGTTGTCAACACTTTAAATATGAATGTGTTGACTTGACATATTCGTGACTAACGAACCCTCAAAGAAACAAGTTACATGAGTAGTAATTTGTCCGGTCCTTTCAATTGGTTTTAAATAGTGTCGACACGAGAAGTAACATTTCTTCAGGAGTTCCAGCGTCTCACTCAATCTAGGCAGCGAAGTTTTGACTCTTTTCTATAATGACTCTGCTGTAGTGAGCTCGGGACGGATTAATGGCAGGCACAGCGAACGAACGGCATGCGTGCCTGTAATGCCAAGCGAGACTTTGCTGCTAGGTTGACACGCGGCATTTTGTCTCAAGGAACTCGAAACGCTGTTTGTTCACACACATTTCTCGAATATTTTTATTGTAACTTTACTGAAAGCTCGGAAAACACTTTTGACATTCTAGAAATGTCTGAAACATTCTTTCTATATAGGCCTACTAATTTATTAGCTTTTGATGTTTGACTAGATTTATTTCACGATTTATAACTCATAAAATAAGTTAAATATTTCCAGTGTTGTTAACTTGGAAAATGTAATTCAAAAATACACTCTTGCATTTGCATAGGAAAAGCAGAGAGAGTTAGATAATAGTCTACTATCGTGCGACTATCCAGATAGGATATGAATGACTTCCATAAATTCTTTACATTAGTTTACTATATGAAAAACTACTGTATAGTGTATAAGATACGATTATAACATTGATGAAATTACATTACGACCTGATATAGTTATTGCTGTACTCTAGCCGTATCAACACATAAAACGGACGTTTAAAATAAAAGTGCAAATAAAAACATTTTATTGTTTGTTGATAAACGTCTCTATTATTGCAATATTGCTACTTGAGACAATGAGGGGCGATTGATGAGATTGAAGGAAAATGACAAAAGCAATGTCTAATGTGGGATTCGGGCCCGCGTCCCCCTAGTGTGTCATACACGCTTTGGACCTGCCACCGCGTGTTTATGAGGGATGTAAAAACAAATGCAACGGACTGTTTTGCACATTTAAAACATTGCATTTGACGCTTTTGTCCAAAACTCGCACCAAATATATTATTCAATCCCGATATAGGCCTACACCTTACAGTTTATGAGATGGACTTTGTATCATTTCTCGCCTTTTAAGAGCAGCTCTGCCATGTTCTGTGCCAAATTTTACTCCGGTACCAAACAGGGACTTTGTTGGATGAGCGTAGCGAGCGTAGCGAGCGAAGCGAAGATTCCATTCTACTACACTGGAGAAAAAAATCCGGAATGTTTTTTTTTTTTTTCTTTTTTTTTTTTTTTTCTTTTTGTATTTTTGTCTGTTTGTCCGCACGATTCCGGCTAAACCGATACTCCGATTGAGATGAAATTTTATGGAGGCCTTCGAAATCTCTGAACTTAGAACTGCCACGTTTTTGAGCGCAATCGGAAAATTATTTCTCATGAAAATCGCAATTTTACGATTTTTTTCTTTTTTTAAACAATTCTTTGACTTATAACACCTACATGCTTTATCCGATTGTAATGATTTTTTCGCAGAACCTTAATTTTATGATTTTATATATTAGTGTTAAATTTGAGCGCAATCGAGAAATTATTTCTTATAAAAATCGCAATTTTACGATTTTTTTAACAATTACGATTAATTAAATTAAAAAATTTAAGTTAATTTTTAATTTAATTTAATTTAATTTAATTTAATTTAAAAAGAATTCAACTTAGTAATGATTTTTCCACAGAACAACAGAAAATTCGCATAACACATGGCAGCTCAATGCACCAATTACGCTCATCCAACAACGCGGCGGGACTTAAGCGTTTTCCTAGTGTTAATAAATATACATGCGGAACGCTAGTTGAGAATGTTTCTCAATTTTACTTTATGGTGTTTTTAAAATGACAATATGAGTGATTATCCTCAACATTTACCCTGGTAAAAATACGAGTTGACATGTTTAAACAAGTTTAACTCTATGATGTTCATGTCAGAAAAACCTAACAGATGATCGTACATGAATGCACGTTTTAACATATGATGATGTCTAACAAAGCTCACGAACGCCTCGCCAAAAAGTGCGAGGCAAAAAGATTGTCGGTGCAACCTACGTCAGGATTGATTGGCCAGAACAATGACCCAGCCGTCACGTCCTGGACTTCACGGGCGGCCCCATTCCTCGCAGGCATACCAACCGTAGGAAGGGAATATTGGAGATTTCGTTCTGTCGCCTACAACACCCACCATGATTTGACACCACGTTCACAATGTGTGGTCGCGCTCACCCCCCATTCATGCATCGTTCTTATGTTATGCATTATGTAGGCCTATACAAGACCAATTTATATGATATATTATTAGAAGTAGTTTATTAGATAATAAGTCTTAATATTTTATTTAAAAATCAAAAATCATTTCGAAAGTATACAGCCATTTTCGCTGTAGGCTTCTAAAAATAAAAAATGAGCAAACACATATCAAAACTATCGGTTTTATAACATTACCTGACACTTGCATAAGCCAATCTTGTACACACCCCTACTGTGTATTTATTTAATAAATATAAAACAGTTTTTATATTACCTTGTTTTATTTATGTGAATAGGTAAATGGTTTCCTTGCTATAAAACTAATAATAAACTATAATGTTTAACAATTTGTTTAGTTTATAATCAGATTTGAACATGCAGTTTTCTTTAATGTTTGCACTATTTTATTCGTTTTTATGTTTTGGTAACTGTACTGATTTGTTTAATGAGAAGCCTGTTGACTGAAATGGCTCTCAATTTTCGAAATGTTATGTTTGTGTTCATTACTAAAGCGTATCCACTAAACTGTTTTTAAACATTAACCATGAGCATTTCTAAAATACAACACTTGAATAAATGTATTATATAAATTTAAATATAACATTCTGTTATGAATATTCTTAATATAAAATAATACCGGTCATGAATATTTTTTACGATATTGTAATTCGCGTAGATATTGTGAGAAATGAACTCTCAAGCTTCAGCTTTGTAACTACTTTATACGCATAATAACAGTAGCTAATCACATATACCCTTAATGAGTTGCAAGTTAGTATCTTTAACATCATATTGACGTGAATTAAACAACCAAATCTGCAATTCTCCTTTCACTCAGTAACCAGACTCCACTTAGTGGTGCGTTAGCTTTCATTTGTTATTTACCTCGAAACTAGAACGTTCCCCAGTCATTAATTACTTTACCATTTATGATTATATCATTTTGGTGGAACAAAATTTATTTCAGAAAGTTTCAAATCTGCACAGGATTATAAAATAACGCTTAGATTTTATTAATAAGGTATTTCGTTGTAGTTATTAATGATGAATATTACCGGTCATGAATATTTTTTACGATATTGTAATTCGCGTAGATATTGTGAGAAATGAACTCTCAAGCTTCAGCTTTGTAACTACTTTATACGCATAATAACAGTAGCTAATCACATATACCCTTAATGAGTTGCAAGTTAGTATCTTTAACATCATATTGACGTGAATTAAACAACCAAATCTGCAATTCTCCTTTCACTCAGTAACCAGACTCCACTTAGTGGGGGCGATAGCATTCCATTTGTTATTTACCTCAAAACTAGAACGTTCCTTAAGTCATTAATTACTTTACCATTTATGATAATATCATTCTGGTGGAATGCAATTTATTTCAGAAAGTTTCAAATCTGCAAAAACAGGAATGTAAAATAACGCTTAGATTTTATTAATAAGGTATTTCGTTGCAGTAATTAATGATGAATATTACTATGAAAAATAAAATTTACTAATGACAAGAAGGGGATGTCGAAATAGATATTTCTTATCAAAAAGTAAACAACAAAAGTAAGAGTTATAATAATCCCCGTGCGAATTCAACTTTCAAACAGCGCAAAGGGTTTGATCTTGAATTCAAATCACAACCAAAGAGAAAACTTTCCGAGTTTCAGTTTTAATCTCGACTCGCGGCATCAAACGAGCTCCGTGTCCGTAACAGAAACTGAAGTTTATATTGTCTCAATTAGTTTTCTAATCGAAAAGCTTTCTCGTTCCTCCGCCGCGCGCGCCCCTCCCGGGACGTGCCAACACCCAGAGCCAATGAGCGCGTTCGTTCGTTGCACTCGGAGCTCGCCGAGGCTCCATTCTACCATTATTTTATAATTTTTTGTTCAAGCAAAACACGGCACTTTCCATTGGAGATTAATTTTGGATGTGATATCACAGCCCAAGTGGAATATAACGTAGGTTCTGGGTTGAGTTGAGTTCCGCCAGTTAGGGCTTGCTAGGCCTGCAATATTCAATCGCAGACAATAATAAACTTGGGCCACATCATAATACATGTTCGTTCAGCGTCGACCATATCTCAAAGAACAAGAACAAAATTAAACAATGACGCAGAAAACAAATTTCAAGCATTTCTTGTTTGATAAAGCGAGCGTTATTCAGAAACGTTATTGTATTTTATAAATCACAAAGAGCAAGAATTTAATGAGACCATGTCGTTAGCAAGAATACCAGAGTTATTGTGGTTAGACGAGATTTCTAATAAAGTGGAAATTTTCTGCAGTTTGTAACAAATAAAAGAAGAATGACATTACTCGTAAAGTCTAAAACAGCCACAAATTTCACCCGACGATTGTTGGCACGAGTCATTTCAGTGAGATCTCATACGTCATGTTAATGTAACAAATGATGCTCATCAGAGGCTGGAGAACTATTCTAACCTGCTCGATGTCAGGCTGTGGGGCTACGCTCAACGAGCACTCATAAATCACCCGAGTATGTGGGTGTGTGCGCGTGTGTGAGTACGTACAGGTGCAAACACACACACACGAACATAATGCTCGCCAAGGTAAATATTTTACTTGCACATATGTAGTTTGCGGGTTTTGTATTTTAATGGAACGAGTCGTTCTATTTGCGCGAGATTTATAACGTTGTACTGACATACTCGACAATCAAGAGAGAATGATCGAAAAAGTGTAAAGCAAGTAAAAACTACTGAGCCATATAACAATAAACTTATTAAAATGGCTCTAAACCTAATTATGATCGTATAAGAGAAATAAAAATAGCCTTACTTGTTTCATTTCGACATAATGACAAATTTGTTTAATAATGTACAATGTTATTAATACTATTTTACCTTTTACCTTTCATTTAATATTTAAACAATAAAGTAATGATTTATTTTTAAATAATACGATCTTTACCGATGAAATAATAATTTTTTACTGTATTCAAATAACAAATACCTTTTCATTTGAATTATTTGATATGCCTTGTATAAAATATCATAGAAGACGATACTGATCTCATTTCAATCTTTAACCAAAGACAAATATATTTTCATTTATATAACCTGAAGTGCCTTACATAAAATATCATAAGACGATACTGATGCATTCAACCTTTAACCTATAAGACAAGATATTTTCCAGCTTGTAATATTATGTGATAGGAGGATTGTGCGTGGATGTGAGTGGGTTATATACCAGTGGGTGTAAGTATACCCACCTGCCTTAGCTGCACCATATTATGTTACATGTATTTAGAACTGTGATACATTTGACATTTAAAACAAATCTCAATATTTCTGCTTGTTATGATCGAGAGAGGAAATATTGTCAACATACGACCAAGTTACTATCATTCTATCTCATCTACCCCCTACACTAACCACCGTGTCATGTCCACCCTCGCCCGCAAGAGAGCGCGGAAGCACCACACTCGGCTCAGTCAACATTTGTCCACGCACCTATACCTGGAATGTGGGAGACCCGGGTTCATATTCCGGTCGGGTTGGATTTTGTTATTTCTCGAGCCACTGGACACCATTTCTGCGGATAAGAATAGCATTTGATACGTGAACAAATTGAAAAACCGAATAAAATGTTTTTTTTTTCTTATCTAATAAACTTTGATATCATGATAAAATATGTCTCAATTCGTTTTCTGTACACAGTAAATTTGATTACTTTGCGTTATAAGACTTTTATTAACTTCTATTGAACCAAATTAATTTTTCGCGAAAAGCAATGTATCGAATATCGACGTCTACTTCAGAATAAAGTTGTTGTTTTAAGATAAACCTTATTAGAACAGTTTATTTTTATTTAAAATTTTAAACAGGCGTTTAGTTGTTGTTTACTTTTTAACACTAGGCCGCTTCGCGAACGCGTTTTCCAGTCGCGTTGATGGATGAGCTTTTTTAATATTTCTGTCCAATGATAACGTTTTTAAGTGGAATCTCATGACTTTTTCTATAGTTACTTGATATTACTTGTTCATTATACACCTGTAAAAGGCTTATATTAAAACCTTTAAATTTATGAATTTTGACGATCTTTTTCAACTTTTTCTTTCAATAGGCACTACATCACCATAATCTTTATGTTAAAGTAAAAAATGAACGTTGTACCCCCACCCGTTTGGTCAGAATCGGCCCAAATATCACGAAAAATCATAAAAAAAAACGGGGGAAAAATCGTAAAAGTACGATTTCTATAAGAAATATTTGTTCACATGTCTCTTAAATCACAACATATATAATTTCAGTGATTTTAAACGTCCCCATAAAGTTTCATCAATATCGGAGTAGCCGCTTGCCAAGTATCACGAAAATATCTCATTAAAAAATGAAAAGAATCGTAAAAGTACGATAATCATAACAAATATTTGATCGATTTTACCCAAAAACGTAGCAGGTCTAAGTTCAGAGATTTCGAAGGTCCCCTCCAATTTTCATCAAGATCGCATATGCCGTTTGCCCGGTAGAGAGCGAACAGACAAAAAACTAACAAAAACAAAACACCCGAGCTATTTTTCTTGGGGTAACGCAAGTGAAAAAAAAACACACAAAGTTAAATTGAAGTCTTCGCTTCGCTCTTCCAATTAAATGCACATCGCAGTCCTTAATTCTACCTAAATGAAGTTGAATCTAACGCATTCTGTCATAAATAAATGATTAAAATAACAAATGTTATATGCAATGGGTGGAGATGTCGGGTAGAGAAAGAAATTTTTTAACTCCATAAGAATAGCATTGTTGGTGGAGGCGCCGGGTCTTTACTTTTGATTCAATATTTTTAAGTTGTACTCCTGTTTAATTACAGAGGGTGGTATTATTGTTGTGGTATTTTTTTTTAAGTATAGCACAAGTGGGCGTGAATTAATTGGGTGTGTTTCAAATTATGTAGGTCAGTGTACTGTAAACAACAAATCGTATCTCAGTACTCTTACTTACTCTCACAATCATTTTAATACATATTTAAAAAAATATACTTTTAAGCCTTTTACTTCGACAATAATTTTATCCTAATACTACCACATTCAGTGCATTCGTTTTTTCTAGGCCGCTTCGCGAACGCTTTTCCCAGTCGCGTTGATGGATGAACTTTTTTTTGGAATATTTTTGTCCAATGATTACGTTTTTATGGGGAATCTCCTTACTTTTCTATAGTTACTTGATATTACATGTTCATTATACACCTGTAAAAGGCTTATATTAAAACCTTTATTTCAATGAATTTTGACCAACTTTTTCAACTCTTTTCCTTCAAGAGGCACTACATCACCATAATCTTTATGTCGATGTAAAATATGAACGTTGTTAACCCCACCCGTTTGGTCAAAATCGGCCCAAATATCACGAAAATATCGTATTAAAAACCGGAGAAAAAATCGTAAAAGTACGATTTCTATAAGAAATATTTTTTCAAATGTCTCTTAAATCATAACATATATGACTTTATTGATTTAAACGTTCCTATAAAGTTTCATTTATATCGGAGTAGCCGTTTGCCAAATATTACAAAAATATCGCACTAAAAATCGAAAAAAATCGTAAAAGTACGATATTTATGAGAAATATTTCTTCGATTGTACACAAAAACAATACAGCTCTAAGTTCAGAGATTTCGAAGGTCCCTTCAATTTTTATCAAGATCGCATATGCCGTTTGCCCTGTAAAGAGCGAACAAACGACAAAAAACTAACAAAACAAAACACGCTAGCTTTTCTTGGGTAACGTAAGTAAAAACAAAAAAAACAAAGTCAAAGAATCTCCCTATCGCCTAAACAAATTAGCTATAATATCGAGTCAGCTTATAGAACCTATAAAGTGTTCTCAGTGGAAGACGAACAAGTAAATTTGGTCTCGTTATTATTAATACTGTGTGCTCTTGAACCAGATTAACTAACTTTATTAATTCATATACATTTGCGCTACTCTAGACGATGATTATGAGTGACACATGTAAAAATCAATGTGGCATGCAACGTTGGTATGTAGTATTTCATGTCGTGTTGTTCCATACGTGTAGGCCGTAATTGCTGAGAACAACTGAGTCCGCCTTAGTGGCTTCACAAAAATATGCTAACACACCACCCCACAACGCTCGGCGTCCCGTGTACGAGAGTATCATCCGTCAGCGCATGCTAGACAGATACCCACACACGCTCTCACACAGTACCCGGCGCCTCCACCAACCATTGAGTTCCACACGCACACGCACACGCCCGCACACGCAACCACACGCACACGCACACGCACACGCACACGCCCTCACACGCATCTTACACAGTACCCGGCGCCTCCACCAACGCAGTGAGTTCCACACGCACACGCACACGCCCTCACACAGTACCCGGCGCCTCCACCAACGCATTGAATTCCTCCGGGCACAATATTGTAAATCAAATAAATAAACTCGTATTTCGTGTATACCTGTTGTTATTAATAATACCTATTAATGTTAAAGAGGACCGATCCATCACTGGACGCCATGGACGAGTGAATAATGGTCAACCAGAGATCAGTATCTGAAAGAGGTAATCGAGTCCAAGAGATCAACTAGTTGGCACGACCCAGAGTCAAGAAACTAATTTGGCTCAATTTCTCCGCATACATTATTATCCGCTTCGTTGCTAGAAATACTCTTAAGTCACCGTTCACACATATCCAACCCATATCCATATCCCCCAAGACTCGATGGATTTTAGTCCATGTTAAAAAATGTGTTTTTTCTTTCAAATTACGAAACTAAAATATTCTACAAGTTTTCGGAAGAATTGTTAGTGCAATTCGGCTCTCTCGAATGAATTGAAATATATTCGGACATTGGTCGAAACAATTAAAGCGGTAGAGCAGCAATTGCCAGTGTTGTCTTGACGGAAGTATAATATCATTCACCACCCCCTCGTATTCGCTGCTTGCACGAACACGTTACGATTGTACTCTGTCTCTGAATCACTTGGCAGGGAGGGACTGCCCGCTGTTTGTCACCGGCCAGCCACTTAAACTTCGGACATGATGCATGACATGCTGATAGGACCATGAATGTATTATCATTCCAAACCACTTGAATAAAAATAGATCATAATAGGAAATATTATACACCTTCATTTATGTATTGATAGAATCCGATTGAGATTTCAGTTCAATAAAATAATAAAGTGTTTTTAAGAAAATAAAAAAAAACAGATAAATTGGTGTTAGTTTGCTGTAAAACTATAATAACTCCATGAAACTATAGGAGGCGTACACGTTCCCTTTGTGTCTGTGCAATGGGGATTCTACGTGGATTTATTATTATTTATCGCTCACTCGTCGATTGCGTCGGCCTGCAGGTTGCTTGGTCGCTTTGATTTAAAGTCCCACTGAAAATCAGTAATATAACTGAGTGGGCAGACTCTAAATAAAATTTTTTATTTATTATTTTATTACCAATAATATATTTGAATAGGGAAATCAGAGGCAAGGAACGAATTCCCAGTATATTTCAATTCACATATTTATTATTTTTCAATACTTGAATTCTTTTGGGTATTTGAAAATTAGTTCGATCACGACCGTATTGTCCTTAAGCAAATTACGGTTTAAACGAATTTAGGCCTAGTGTGATGGAATACGCAACGTGTGCAGTCATGAGTTAGGCTTAATGTCTATAGCTTATTATGCCTCTGCCTGGACAGTATTGGACATTTCACCATACATGGGAAACACGCTGTAAAAACTACTTCAATATTGAAGGAATTTATTGCAAAATAGATTCAAGTACAAATTTATAATAATTTTTATTTTATTTCCCCAAAACGTGAAGTTCTTACTTAAAGAAGAGTAGATAAGAATAGGATATCGAACAAAAAAACTCACCGGTGAATTTTGTTTGTGGTATTTACTTTTCGTTTTGCACATTTTCTGTTATGAGTAACACAAAAGTTTTAAGTTGCGATTTAAGACCAATTTCTAATCTGAGTAGATAACGTCTCAGTCAATACAGTCATGCACTTTCTGCTACGAGGTCACGGCACCTGGCCATGGCATGTCACGAGAAATAACTCGCTTGAATATATTACCATGACAAGTTGACGGTGTTTTCAACGGCGACAATTATTTTCTAAGCGTGTATTTAGGGCCTGTCAGTTTGTGATACTTTCTTATACTTAAAGACTTTTACTTTATTTATTCGCTTAATTCTGTCATAAATTGTTGGCTCTATTTTGTTTTACTTATCCATACTTCACAACTGCTGATAAATCCCTGGTAATAGATTTTTTCGGTCATATGCGAACGTGCAGGTAGCGTATAGTTGTTGACATCTCCACCAATCGAACTTTGGTTAAATTGTAAGAATTTTACTTATCTTTAATATGGTCATGGAGCAACCAGACAATCGTTTACAAATTAATACCAAGAATAATAGGCCCAATCAGTTTCATTAAAAATTATAAAATTGTAAAATTTTATTAAGAGCCTAGACTGATGCCTACGTGGAACTTTCGTACCCTCTTGCAAAGCTAGAACGATCTGCGAACTTTTAGCCGCAGCGCATGCAATTAAAATTAAAATTATACAATTAAAATAATAAGTGGGTGGTTTGTTATTTCATCCAGTATACAGGCTGAAATATCTTTCAATCGGGTGACATTGAAGAGTAAGCGTGAGACACAGGTGGCAAGTAAGTTCTAACAGAACTGTAGGGTGCAGATGACAACGTACTGTTAACACGCCAGGTTTTAGGCCCGGGCGAAAAGTGAATTTATTACCTCGAATCGAATATCGTATAATTCAAACCAAAAGTTCGAATTCCAAATAAATCATTTGTCTCACGAATACTGTCGAATGTTGACGTGAAATCGATGAGGACAGGCCTGGGCGAATAAGCGATAGGGATATGTTTTTTTACTTTTTATATTGGACCAATAATAAGCTACTAGGTTATAAACCAAAAGTGAAACAAAAGATATAATTTGGAAAAGCTGTTCGTATTTTAATTTAAGAACAGAATAGGCCTATTAGTCAACGAATATTCACACATGCGGGCATGAACTATTAGCACGAGTTGAACACTGAGTCTGGGTTGTTAATATAATAAGCAAATCTTGTACCAAACAAAGTGTTTCTCAAAATAACTTGCTCTATGAAACAAAGATTTAAGAAATACCATGAGGAGGATTGGATGGGGTATATAAGTTGTAAGCTTCAGTGCGCGCCTTGAGCACAGCGAGCTACTTTCAGTTTACCACAAGAACGTACAATGCACGAGAAGAGGCTACACGGTTTCCCTGGCCAAGCTCGTAATAATATGTAGATGAAGGTTTATATAATGACGTGGCTAAAGTGTGTAAGTGGTGCGTTCGTTTTGTGTAGATCATACATTGTTTCAAACATGCTTGCTCACCTGTTTAGGCTCAATAAAGAGATTCGTGTCCACGTAAGTTGTTAATTATTCATAACTTTTAACAGTTCCTTTGGGGCTTTCAATCGGATAATTAAAACTATTTCAACTATTATTTTCAACTGGCGTAAGGCAAAGTGACCAATTTAGTCAAAGTAAAGGGTTTTCATCACTTTTCAAAATAAGATAAGCATTTTAAAGTGACAAATATAAAAGTTTTGATTTTCAATGTACATTTTGACATAGTTTTCTGCTAGAATTGCAAGAGGCCACACACAAGGGTATTAATGGAAATACAATATCCAAAAGAATTCTAAATTTACTCAGATTTTTTTAAATGCTAAATATTCGATATTTAAATGATATTATTAAGTTTTAAATGTGAATCGCATCCATCTTTTATCCTTAAAAATTAATCGTTTAAATAAATTTCCCGATAAAAATAAATGCATTTTTATTTACATCCTGTAGCCATGCATTGACTTATGCAAGGCTTTTTAAACCGCAATATTGAATCGCATGTGCATGGAAAAATCTTGAGCTACTACCGTCGTTTTAGATATTATGTCATTCCAAACAATTAATACGCGTGGCTCAAAGGCCATTGTGTAGTTCATAAGTACTATGTGTTAGGCCAATAAATTCAGCTTTGCTCCATAGATTGTTGCTCGACTAATAGGCCAACGAATGGCGAAAGTAATAGTTTTGGGTTCGGTTGAAATTACAATTGCTTTCGCTTTATAAAATGAACTCTTCCCATTTCCCGTATTAAAACTCAAATCTCGTTGCAATGTAATAGTGAATAATACAAAAGAGGTCTCGAGAATATATTGCATCATACGAGATAGCAGACAATTAGAGGTACGAGACTCATTACATGTTTATCTCGAGCGAGCGGTCGCTTCTTTCGGGCGGGTTGCGTGGCCGTCTCGATATAGAAGCCGACATTAATCCCACCTCGGACATGAGATTAATTGATGGCCTTTCTCGCCGCATTAGAGATCGAGTTGCCTGAAAGTGATACGGGATGCAACATACACAATGTTTTCGTGTAGCATTATTGAGCTCACACTTGCGCTTTGTAACGGTTTAAGTGATAAAACTATATATTTCTTTAGACAAATCACTTTATATCAGATTTAACACCCTTACAACACACCGTCAGAATAGACAATGTTGGTGGTCGGCCAATTTTAGCGATAGATCTATTAATTGTTGGATATGAAGTATTTTTTGATATCTTATTTACAAAGAAAGAACACGTTGTACATAATACAAGTCAAAACAAGGTCAAACAAACCATACACACACACATATTTTTATATTGATAAGTAAAGTAAACAAGGTTGTTTATCAACAAGAATGTTACGCCCATTTCAGATAATTTTCGAGCCGAAGTTTACCCATTGCTAAGCAAAGTTGGCCGCGTTTCAAGCAAAACAACTTTAACCTTAATGTCAATGCAGGCTTAACTGGCAGCTTGCTTACAAAAAAAATGCAGATATCAAGCCCATACCAGTTTATTGAAACCAAGTGATGAAGGAAGACCGGCGGACTGCGAAGACATTCTCTTAGTACAAGTGAAGCCAGGAGGGAAGTTAAGCAGCTCATATGATACCAGCTCTTACGCTGCCTCTCACACGTCTTTAAAGTTTCATGGCTACCACACACACACCAAACATACATTCCTAATCCTAGGCATTCTCTTATTTGTACTAATTTGCAATTAACGACATCACAAGCATACAATGCCCACATAGGATTAGTGCTACATATAAATACCAGATTTTAATTTATATGTCCTCTCACCACCATACACCACACACTTACCATACAGACATTCCTAATTCTAAGCATTCTCTTATTTCTACAAGTTTTCAATCAAGACATCACAACTCACAAGCATCCAATACATTCATACAATACAATACAATGTATTCATAGGATTAGTGCTACATAGTAGTACTACTTGTTTATTTATATGTCCTCTCACCACCATACACAGACTATACATTCCTTATTCTAGGCATTACCTTATTTCTACAAGTTTTGCAATCAACGACATCACAAGCATGCATTGTTCTCCTAGGATTAGTGCTACTGCTTCATAGAAGTACTTCATGTAGGTACACAGTAGCGGAAATTATATTTAAATTGTTTTACAAACTTTACGCTATACCGTTTGAGTCCTGTACTGACACAGTTTGAGTCCTGTACTGACACAGCACAGAAGTGATACTTCTATCACATGTTTGGGTATTGGAAATAGCTCCGTCACTGTCTCTGTGGAATTTCAAGTAGTTCACTGAACGAAGCGAAAACTCCACAGTGTGAGTTAGAAGAATGAAAAACAGAACATCGTACTCTCGAGGAATTCTTAGAAATATACCGCTCTGGCCGTAGTCTTCTTATGCCCGTTTCCATGGTCCAACGCCAACGTTTTATAGTTAATCACATCATCAAATTCCGACGATCCGGTACTATGTGATTAGCAAGCGATCGCCGGTAAAACGTCGAGGTTGTACCATGGGAACTGTTCATTAGCTACCAAGTCAACATTACCATGGGAACTGTTCATTAGCTACCAAGTCAACATTACCATGGGAACTGTTGAACATCAGCTACCAAGTCAACATTGAAATAGTTCGCATGGAGGTGGATTTACGTTAACACAAAGGAACTAAACCGATCAATACTTTCGACAGTTAAAGAGCTTACCGGAACATGGATGAATATAACATTTTTACCAAAAATATGTTTTTGTTGAATATGGATGAACACCAATCACTTAAAATTTACTGGTACAATATGTGTGCAAAAAAGTAAAATTTGCAATCGTTATTTTAAATAATTAAGTTTTACTCTCATGGAAGGAGGATGAATAATATCCATTCAACAATTTATGTTTATTTATTATGTATTTATAATGTTATGCACATACTATATCTATTTTTAATTATGTATAATTTATGTGCAGTATAATGATTGTTGTTCATATTAAGGAGCGATGTATTGCATGAATTTATTTAAAAACGTTCGTAGACCTATATTTGATGAGATACAAGGTACATCAGTGCTTGACATCACCTGCACGTGTTTGATTTGTCATGGATAGTGTATTACCATGCCCACACTCCTGTCCCAACCTACCTTTAAGTTCAAGTGTTTCGCCGTTATTTTACAGCTCGTGTTCGCGCATTCTTGAACACACTCGCAACTTATAATTTACCCCCAGGTTCTGAAACAAATCTGAATCTAGAACTTAAAACAGCCACTTCCCACGTCGTAGTAATGCAGGGAACCCAAGATATACTTTAATTAGGCCACGGTTTAAACTTTCAAGTATTGTCTGAAGTGTTTATAAGCAAGAAGATACGTGCACTAGAAAACAGGCATTGTCTTATTTTAAGTATAGCTATCAATTTTCATCATATTATTCAAAACGAAGTTCTACATTTATGGTTTATAAACCACCAACCACTTGAAACTCTTACTTATTAACCGACACAAAAGATAGAGTAGAGCTGGAAGATTATATATAACATAAGCTGATTACACCAGAACTCAACTTGGTTTTGAAAGCAAGATAATACGTGTTCTCAACTTCAATAGGTTTTGTTCTATGCCTTTTCGATCATACCATTGAACTTCTATGTTATTTGATAAATGAATAAACTTTATAAATTTTTATTCAATGAACGTCACTAAAGAAATGTTATTTTAAAGAGAAAACATACAAAGCATGTAAATATATTGATTATGAGTTCAGTTCAGTTCAGTTTGAGTGCAATAAGTAACATTTACTTTTGCTTGTTATACAGTACCGGGTATATTTACCCTTAAAAGTAGAATGAACATAATTCCAGAGGAGATAACGCTTTTACGCCATTATTTGGCAGAATTGAAAGAGGGGGGAGCTGTCATTCAGCTGAGTTTCGCAGCAAGGAGCACGAAATACTTGACGAGAGACGGGTTCGGGAACCCAGTTCATTGATAGGTCATCAAGGCCTCTATGGCCCATTGCGTCTTGTTGATATAAACATTTTGATGAGTGAGGCTATTGTAGTGATAATCGGATCAGTTGACATAGCTGTGAGGGCGTCAACTAACCCGTCTATTATGGTGAAAACTGAGGCTTCCGGTGTATTTGAGGAGGCTGTTGGTTCAGGTCTGGGTTGGGCCAGGCGGCGAGCAGCTGGGGGGCGATTTAAGTTATTAACAACGTCTGCAAATGAATGTTGAGGGTTGAGTGGAATAACTGGTGGCAGGTTACTGTGGTCAGTGGACTTTTTGTAGGCTCGACGAGTGTACTGAGTGCCTTGTGGAGTACGAGCATCCAGGGCGCGGAGGGTTGATTATGAG
Source organism: Sweltsa coloradensis (assembly GCA_024449915.1). Classification (NCBI taxonomy): domain Eukaryota; kingdom Metazoa; phylum Arthropoda; class Insecta; order Plecoptera; family Chloroperlidae; genus Sweltsa; species Sweltsa coloradensis. The sequence continues at coordinate 324,595 of JAMZAV010000270.1, forward strand.
TAAGTAATTGCTTGAATCAAAAGTTAAAGCATGTTTTCGTAATTGTATATCTAGTCCAAATACAGAAACAGAAACAACAAAATTATGAAATATTTTGATACAGGAGTTACAATATTTAGACACACTCAAAAGTACAATGCACTACAATATATTATATTATTCAAATAATATTAACATACTAATAAAAATCTCAGAAAACATTTCGCTCTTGCTTGATTATTGTGATTTATGATTGACACTTGCATTCATGTATCGAAGTCATTCAGATTAAAAGACGACTTGAATGACGCTGTTATTCTTGTAGAATGTGTATGGCAGAAAATATATCTAAAGTCATCAAAACTATAAAACTAAATGACATTTGAAACTTAGCTCATTTCCTCAATAAGCAATCTTCGTAGAAATAAGTATCGGGTTGTTCTGAAGGTAGTCTGGAAGTCAGACATAGCATGCGGGGACCCCGGTGATATCACTCCACATTAAGAACCCTGGCTCACGCCATTGCTGCACTACCTCCAACAACTCTTATCAGAACAGTCATGAAACTTTAAAAGAACGCTAGCTAGCCGCTTAAAATAAACACATGCCAGTTGTTAATATAATTCAGACTTTATTCCGTGGTCCTTTCCTTGAATATACGAAGCAATGAGAACGAAAAATAAAAAAAGTCATGCACCAGAAAAGTTTCTGAACGCAGTAAAGAACATTTTAATTAATCCAATTAAAATGTGCGATACACAGAGAGATATGTTTCGCTGCGGTTACGCCCATTCTAAACAGAAGTGAAGGCTACTAACGAAGTGGGTTTGACATTGCACGCGGTTATATAGTTAAGGGTGGGTTTACATCTGCACTAAGCCGTAGTATTAAACATGTCTACAAAGGCATAAGAGCAGATTCATGTGTCTTATATATTACTTTCTGGTACTTTGTTCCATTGATCAGTGAATGTCGGTGTATGCATATCACAGAACCACAGTGTTGTCAAGGTAAAATCTGACTCAGTCATTAGATAAACTCGTTGTTTAGGGTATAACAACGAATTCAAGGATAAAAGATGGAATCCATCGTCGATTCCTGAAAACAGGAAATTATAAACGAATCATCTTGCATGACCGACATCTTTAACCAATGCACCAAAATGTATATTTATAACAATTTACAGAGAGCAAAAGTCAAATTATATAATCACGTAAATAATCAAACAACTACAATAAATTCGTATTTTGAGTCTACCCACCCAATCTCAGAAATATTCCGTGCGGCAAAACATTTTAAAGCGGACCAAGCCAACCCTGTCGGCGCCGACGCCATCAAATCACCAACAATGCCCATCAACAAACACAAATAAATAGAAACACCGACCGACCATCGATCAGATTGATGCAGAGCGTATGGCTTTCTGCTATTCTTCGATGAATAGTTTACTTTTCTGTTTGCTTGGTTCATCTAATGTTCACGACGGCAACAACGAAAATAATAAACGTTCTTCGTTTTAGAGAAGCAGATAGATGAAAATATCATTGCTGAGAGGTCGTTTCAAATGTTTGCGATATATGGTGTGTGATATCCGGTACATGTGGTGTGCTGCATCCGGTATTTGCAGAATATGCGGTATGCGACATTCGTTATGCGGTAAATGGAATCCTGCATTCAGTTTAGGGCCTACGGTATACGGTATCCGGTAAACGTTATTAACAAAATGTGTACCATTGCAAAATACTACCTCCCTATATCACACACGACATGATAAATAAATATGTGCAATTTCGATGATAAATCATTATCACATTTTGTGTAACCATATTGGAAATAGCAATTATGATTGACTTCTTACGTAGCAAGCACAAGAAGCATGATGGTGATGTAAAAGATATTGAAGATAGACATAACACGATCATAAACGTTTAAGGTTTATAATGTTGTCATGCCCTGCAATGGTCGGGTCGGGGAAAAGGTCGGACATTTGCAATTCAATTTCTGCGCATTAATTAGAGTTCATTAATTTATCGCCAAAACACAAGTTTTGTCTTTCTTATTTTGTGATCTCCAGTAAACGTGCTCTTTACTACGAAACAATTTAACCCCACACAAAGGTCCAATTTAATTCTTCTCTCATTAAAAGTGACTTGTTATACGTTGACCAGAAATCCTGCTTCGTGTTGCATGTCACGTTTAAAACATGCTGCATGTCTCTTTGTAACACATTCGTTTAATAATTTATATGCTTGTCATGTTCTCTAACATTTGCAGTCAGTGCGAATTAGTTTTTTCTTCCAGTTCCCAGTTGCAGCATGCAGCGACAAGTCACGCACGACTGCGCTCGGCTGCACGGGTCATGTGTTGAGGCGTTCGGCCGTTGTACTTGTACTCCTGGTTATGAACCGACTCTCCCGTTCGTTATAGAAATGAGTCGAGTTGAGGTTTCATAAAAAAACGTCCATACTCCATTTCTCTGTCCGGGCGAGTATACTGTCAACGGCAGCAACGGGCGTCGTTAGTTACGACCTACATACCAGTCCACGGCAGCATAGACCTCGCCTCGCCCTCGCCCACCCACAGCGCAATGCGACCATCAAAACAATGATTTAAGGCTGAATAAAATTATTAACACTAAAACATCAAGACGGTGCAGCATAAGGTTTTGCCGCTTTAATTTTACCGTCAAGTTTGTTATTATCGCCATAGTTGCGCGGAGCGGTGAGTTTAAGTGCTTGCTGTTGTACGCGCTTAGTTGCTGGATTTTAACGTCCCGGTTGGGGCGGTAACACGAGTGTGGGAATTAAGGACGTTACTGCAGTTAGCTAGAGGCGTCTGTGGCGACGAGGTTCCCAACTACGGATCATGTCATCTATAATATTCCTTGGCGGAATTTTCGTCAATATGTTCTTGCGCGTATTATTATTATTTTCTAGAAACGCTCACCGTAAGGTACACACATATCACTTATTTTCGAAAGGGCGTAAGTCCAAAAACATAGTTCTGTGATAATCAAGTAAATGTTTTGAAAGGAAAACTTTTAAAGGTCTGAAGATATATATACCCGGCACCTCCACCAAAATTACGAATTTATGCATTTTTTGTGTAATGTCGTTATTTTGATATGAAGTATTTTGAGCTTACTCGCGTACACACGATTATTACGATCTCTCAATCGCGTTGTATGACCCGGCACCTCCACCATATGTACCAGCCAGTATTAATTTAATTTCGTCTACCTACCCGGCACCTCCACCAAAACTTTGAAAATAAAATTGTTTGAAATTTTGTGAAGCGCGTTTAAAGACATAATTGCTAATTTTGCCACTAGTTCGCGGTATCGAATTAAAATATGGCGAAAATTTGCGAATTGGAAATTGATACCATTCAATCACAATTCAGATGATTCATGTGCAAACTGAATTTTAAGGGATTATTGAAACTTTTCAAAAAAATCACGAATCTCGTTCTTACCATTTTTGCACATCTCCATAATGTATTTATGTCTCATTTACAAGAATATAATTTAACTTACTAAAAAACCCATGATTTTGGACTAAAGTAAGTGAATAAGTGATTCGCATAGTTTATGTGGTACCGTATGCATTAGGGTACAATGTTCAAGGTCTGTTTGTAGGACTGAGATTCATCTTCGGCTACAAATGAGGAAGGCATTGCGCTAACTTTCAGTCAGGATTGCCGGTGGCTCGATCTCACCAGTGAACTGTAGAACTCGTCTCGCTCGTAGACGACACACCACCTCAAACAGAGTATCGTAAATGTGTGCTAAACGTGTGAAAGAGTAGTATTTGTACTACCAGTGCACGCCTGTGTAGTCCCTATTATAATATGTAGATACAATGTGTGTCTAAATGTTTCATGCTAAATGTTTCATGTGTGTAGTGTGTATGTTTCCTTGAGGTGAATGGATGTATCTGTGTATCATGTATTTGTATATTACACAACAGAACACGAGTGTGTGTACGTGTTTGGGCGAGTACATATTGTTGTAGTGTGTGTGTGTGGGTGCATGTGAAGGGTATACCATACGATAAGACGTTATTTGTCTATGGTTGTTCTTAACGTGAGCATGGCTCTGCTTGTGCGAATGTGTCTTCTTGAAGGAATTGTGTGTGTGGTGTACAAGTAGTCGTGAACGTCTGCTGTTGGATTCGAGCTCCTTCTGTGTACGTGTTTGTTCGTGGCAAGGGTGTTTTGCGCGCGTAACCGTTTGCTTTGTGGTTGAGGTGGCGGAGGTATTGACGTTGCGGCGTGCATGTGTTTGAAATGTGCATTAAGTTTATCTATGTTGTTACTTTGAGCACTTTCGAGGATAACAGCTTGGTGGAATTGCCACGTAGCAACTGTATTTCTTTTTGGAATGTGAAATTGACTAATCGGCTAGCGGTTTTCAGTCATTACCCGGCCGCGTTTCTTCTGATGCATAATGTCTCTCGAGGAGCTAGTTAGCGCAGAATGGCAACCGCTCTTCGGACGTGCCAGTCACCCAGATCACGCCTGCAATTTGTTTCTATGGAGGATTTATAAACTTGGAATAGTTGGATGGTCGCGTCCCCCGTCCAAGTTTTGAGCTGGGCGATACTAAGAGGAAGAACACAGTCCAACCAACTCCCAACAAGTGCAAGTAATTACTTTAACTAACTCTGCGGTTAATATGGCCACGTCCCACTCAGTCCTATAGCTGAAGGCTTCGAACTTTACCTCCCCTCCCCCCACCTCATCCCACCAGCCACCGCCACCTCAACACTTCAACCTCCAGGCGTCGATACTCTAACCAGTCCTAGGGTCGACAAGGAAGTAGAGAGGCTGCAGCTCAGGCGACCAGGGCACCATACTTCCTACTTGCGATATGCACGAAGATGTTGCAAGCGACAGAGAGTGGGCGATAATTGTGATTTACCCAATCATCACTTTATTGCTATTAATTGCATGCGCCAGAGGTACTGGGTCGGGAATGTCACTCCTCACTGACCAGTCGCTTGTTATTAACCTGTTGGCGTCTTGATGCATGGTGGGCTCAGCTTAATGATGATTCGACCTTTGGTTACTGACGCACAGTTTATAATTAATGAACTGACTGTTTCAGGCGGATAATTGGATTCAAATATAAACCTATATGAAGGTAATTGGCGTTGAAAACAATCTAATCCTTATCGTTTTGTTATTATTGATTTCAAGGTGTAAAATAAATGCTACAATATTACATCATTAATTTTAAATGATTTAGCGTAACCCGATGTGGCTTTGCCATACTTTTACCATAAATCCGACTACGGAAATTCACAACATGTGTGTTGATGCCAACACTGTAGGGATAACAGCTTCGTGGGGATGTAGGGTTCGGGCAAACCAGGCATTAAAGAGAAATACAACGATTACCTCTGGATCACTTTGATGCTCTACCGATTGTCGTATGGGGGGGGGGGGGGGTATATTCTCCATCGGGATTTAAGTTATAGAATGTGTGTTTGGCGTGATCAGAGCACATTTTTTAAATATTGCTTACTTTCTTTAGTAACTGACCGTTATAAGCCACCAAATAGTTTTTCGAATTATTTCCACATCGTGAAAAATACAATTATTTGAAATGTTGAAATGTTCTATTAAGACGCCGTGCGCTGTCATTTGCTAACATTCTATTAAAGTTTTGCATTTTTTGGGGTGGTGGGGAGGGGGGGGGGGAAATTTGAGATTTAAAAGTTGACTTTAATATATGCTAAATTAGCTGGATTGGTCACCAACCATCGTAAGGGCACTAGTGAACACGTTTAACATGCTCCGTAGGGCGCTAATTTTAAATTGACCGTAGAGTTCATAATAATATTATTTTATTGACAAATACATGGCTAAGTGCACATTAATAAACATGTTACTTCTAATACCAGTAAGGTATAGTAACTGAATTCCTGATACACGACAACCTGTTCTAAATGCCCATTTAAGTGCTACTCAAACACTTTAATTGCATTTCAAATAACTCAATATTGATACAGAACAGTTTGTGATTCTGTTTCATTGTAATAATGTTTCTCTAAAATATGGGTTCTTATACAGTGCAATAACAACGATAACTAATAAATGTCAAATTCATAACACATTTCCACTTATCCAAACAACCTATTTTACACTATCCACACATTAAAAAAATCGAACCACGGAAGTGCTTTCCGACTAATCAAGTCTTAAAAGTATAAAATAATCCAGTGGAGCCCTAAGAATAAAAACATGTTTTCATTTTCTATAACCATTAATTTGCTTGAACTGATTATGATTGAGGGACAAAATACAGAATATACAATTTCTATATGATGAACTTTGTATATTACTTCATATCCAGATTAATTTTAGCCGAGGTAGGAATGTGTACAGCCTAAAAGTTCTCAGTGGGCACCGTGGAAATATTCCTGTATTACATGTTAAGCGTAAGAGTTTTGTCTATCTATTCTATTAATCTATTTCGATTTGCAGAACCTCATCAAATAACCATCTTTGTGCAATGTAATGCTTTGTTTTAATGTTATTGTATTTGTACGTTTGCATTCATGATCGTGTTCCCATTTAGCTGCATTTACTTTATATTTGGGTTGTAACGAGGTAAATTGATTACACGTTGAAATACGCTGATTCCAGCCTAAGACGGTTATGGAGAAGAAATGAAGATAGCAATGAATTTTTGCATAGAATCAGACCCTTGTCATGAACATCAATTAAAATATTTTGCAAAAAAATTGTTGTTGATAAGTGACGAGCATAATGATATGATAGACATAATCTCATCATATTATCCCTGAAACCCTCATAAATTTATTTAAATATATCAAATACCATTCAATACGATTTCCTAACTTATCCTACCTTTTATTTCTCTTCTAAACAAGGTGATTATTTAAATTATAGTAGTTATATGTATTACATTCTTTTGATAGTAATATTATTCGTTATGAATGTTACATTTTTTTGGATGAGCGTAGCGAGCGCAGCGAGCGAAGCGAAGATTCCATTCTACTACACTGGAGAAAAAAATCCGGAATGTTTTTTTTTCTTTCTTTCTTTTTTTTTGTATTTTTGTCTGTTATAGTCCACACGATTCCGGCTAAACCGATACTCCGATTACTATGAAATTTTATGGAGGCCTTCGAAATCTCTGAAATTAGAACTGCCACGTTTTTGAGCGCAATCGGAAAATTTTTTTTCTCATGAAAATCGCAATTTTACGATTTTTTTCGATTTTTAAAAAAAATCTTCGACTTATAACACCTACATGCTTTATTCGATTTTTATGATTTTTGCACAGAACCTTTATTTTATGAATTAAGATATTCTTGTGAAATTTGAGCGCAATTGAAAAAATATTTATCATAAAAATTGAAATTTTACAGGTTTTTTCTTTTTTTAAACAATTCTTTGACTTAAAACACATACGTGCTTTATCCGATTGTAATGATTTTTTTCGCAGAACGTTAATTTTATGAATTAATATATTAGTGTTAAATTTGAGCGCAATCGAGAAATTATTTCTTATAAAAATCGCAATTTTACGATTTTTTGTAATAATTACGAGTAATTAAAAAAAATTAAAAAAATTAAATTTTTAATTTAATTTAGTTTAATTAAAAAAAAAAATCAACTTAGTAATGATTTTTTCACAGAACAACAGAAAATTCGCATAGCACATGACAGCTCAATGCACCAATTACGCTCATCCAACAACGCGGCGGGACTTAAGCGTTTTCCTAGTTGTATTATTGTCTAACTAGGCATAACACTGTTCCTAAGGAGGGTATAGACATTGGGCACGTCTATAACTCTACTGGTCGACAGAAGCTGTCCCGTCATTCATGGGACTAAGACGGTTGGATGAGCTCCGGCCAACTTTTTTACAATGTTACATTTAAATTTTTTGGATGAGCGTAGCGAGCGAAGCGAAGATTCCATTTCACTACACTGGAGAAAAAAATCCGGAATGTATTTTTTTCTTTTTTTTCTTTTTTTTTTTTTGTATTTTTGTCTGTTTGTCCGCACGATTCCGGCTAAACCGATACTCCAATTGCGATGAAATTTTATGGAGGCCTTCGAAATCTCTAAACTTAGAACTGCCACGTTTTTGAGCGCAATCGAAAAATTATTTCTCATTAAAATCGCAAAATTTGAGCGAAATTGAGAAATTATTTCTTATAAAAATCGCAATTTTACGTTTTTTTTAACAATTGCAATTAATTTTAAAAAAAGTTAATTTTTTATTTAATTTAATTTAAAAATATTAAACTTAGTAATGATTTTTCCACAGAACAACAGAAAATCTGCATAACACATGGCAGCTCAATGCACCAATTACGCTCATCCAACAACGCGGAGGGACTTAGGCGTTTTCCTAGTAAAAAAAAAAAACGCTTCAAGCGAATTCCACATATATTTTGGATCAGTTTTTGACCTCAAATTTTAACAACAAAATTAAGAAATTTAGGATTTGTAACGAAAGATATTCACTTGGCGCGACCAAAGAATATTTCGACGTTTTAAATAATTGTATCCTACACAAGTTTTGGAAACGACTTTAAAAGACCTCTTAGGAGTGTCCCGGGGTTGGTGGGTGTCGTATCAGAGGGGGGGTTCTTATTACGAAGAGTTCCATCGATAGACGCACTCCCCAGTGAACCGCCACGAGAGATGGGGAAGTTTCAACAAGTTGAGCTAACTAGGCTCGCTCAAGTACTCTCCATATTAAGTCTTCGGCATTAGCATTGACCACTCTACGCGTCCTCGTGATATAATTAGGATAACGAGGATGACCTTTCATGTTATTACCTGGAGATGCCAAGTTTAATGAAACTTTTAATCACGTATCTCACAATTACTTTACCGCTATATTTCTGGTCTAAGGATCCATCGTGATACTTAGGGTAAATATGCTTCAATGTCTATATCTTTGTCTATTTCTATGGATGACTGAAGTGCTTTCATATAAAGCTCAATCATCAGATCTCTAATTATTACTTTGTATTTAGATTTGTATTTATGTCGTTATTGCAGCTATCGACAAACAACCTACTTGCTAACTAGGATCCCATCTTCTGAGCAATGTTGATACGTACTTTGTTGTATGCTACAGATTTTGTGCTTTGCATTACAATATCAAATATTAATGATAATAACCAATTATGTATCAAAAGAAATTGTCATCGACATCTATTTGAAGATGAGGTATTTCGTGGAAATGATTTCGATTATAGTACAATTCGTTTTTTAAAATTGTAATCACGCAAGGCCAAATAACCGCGCTGAACAACAAAATACATTATATAGAACTGCCTTTATCAAAACATCATCTCAACGTGACTTCGTAACGCCGTCTACTGGCTGTTTGGTTTAGCCATCCCAGTTTTAGAGAACTCTCTCTCTCTCTCTCTCTCTCTCTCTCTCTCTCTCTCTCTCTCTCTCTCTCTCTGTGTTGAAGTCCTGAGTTAATCTTGGCTATCAGGATTGTGAACGATAGAATGTTACAAAAAAAGTAACTCAAACCACTTTATTCCACAAAGTCTTTCTATCCGTTTGTTTTCATATTGTTGTCAGATTCAATAAAGACTGAACGAAAAAATGCAATTGCTTTTCTCTTAAATTCACTCGGGCGCTACTCTAGCTTTGTTACGACCTTGAATGATAAAAAACGATGAGACCGAAGTATCATGTCTAAGTTTATAGATGTCTTCAGACAAAACTTTTGATATGGGTTGTTTATCATGAGAGTTATTTCTGATTTAATTCAGGTGTCATAGTTATGTCCATGTATAAGAAGGTAATATCGAATTAATTACCTAAAGAACAACAACTGAGAAAAACCTTGAAATTGTGTTCAGATATCCTTCAAGTTCCTTTATTAGAAAGTTGCATGCTGCTTGCAGCTTGTAACTTGCTCTCATGCATGCATGCTATAGCTACCCAATCGACCGTAGTTAGGTTAAGTATCAACACTGAGGTCCTTGTACTAGCTAGACGTTATATGTTGCAAGTTTTAATTGAAACCACTTATGGCCAGAATGCAGGTGCTGTGAAGGTATCTTGGATGGTATCTTGGAGTTAGGGCGCTTTGCTGTAAAGCTTCATAACAGTTCCCTTGAAATATATATTTCTTCTGTGTTTAAGGCGTATTATCTTAATACCTACAAAACAATTTTTCAATCGTGCCATCATTCATTCACACATACTTGCAATGTACTCAATTTGTTAAGCATATTATTGTAAACATGTAATTTAAAAAAGTTGACATATTGTTAGTTGATTGTTAGTTACATAAATGTGATTGGGGCTATGCCCTGTTCTGCCAACCTATAGCGCAGATTAATGTGTTAAAATATCTATAAATACATACATATTACAGCTTGGATTCATATTTGAATACAAGAAAAAATATTTATTATGAGTGTGGTATTATTGTGCCACTGTGGTGCTAGCGCAACAACTTAAACGTATGTCTATATGTGTATTATAGTTTTACACACCAGCCACGAAAGACCTAAGACCACTTTTATGGCAAATTAATCAACTATTGACGATAAAAATAACAACTTAAAGAATTCCCCACGTTCTTACGCAATCTGGAAGCAGCGATTCTCGTTCCTGTTAGCGTGAATGTTTCTGCTTGCGTGTGAGTGTATGTGCCTCTTCACATTCTTACGGAGAGTGTTAAAAATACCTGTGTAATGTCTCCATCAGTCAGAAGTCACAAGTGTAATGGTCTAACTTAATTTTCTTCTTTATCCTCACTTACTTGGGTCACATCGCCGGAGGTTTAACGACCCTGCCGTGAGAGGTTATGCGCTAAGCACGCCGTCACTTTATGTTGCACACAGATAAAACTATTTACGAAGATTATTAAAAAGAACGTCAACGCGCCTACGTATAAAGGCAATCTTCTTTATGGCCATACACTTACTTAAGGTTTCCTTAGTAAAAAATTACTTTTAAGTCTACGACGGATGTCAAAAAAGTTTATTGCGTTATGGTTGTGTAATAATAATTAAATCCAAGACAACAAACATAGTTTACTTCATTCCAATCTCACGAACCGTCAGGAAATTGCTAGGAAACCACCGCTGCCACATAATAATAATATTAATAATAAAAAATAAAATTATATCATAGATCTCAATAATCACAATATATATCAGTTTAGGAAAAGTTTGTCTCAGGCCCTTGATAGTTCAGTTGGTAGAGCATCGGTTCGAAAAGCCGGAGGTTCTGGGTTCAATTCCAGATCTCCCTTTATAATTGAATGATGACAATTGTCGTAAAAGTTTGCTTCGTCAGGGGATCGAGCCCATAACCTCCGGCTTTTCGAACCGATACTCTACCAACTGAGCTATCTGGACCCAACACAATTTTTTTGATATATGTTGTGATTGTTAAGCGCTATGATAAAAATAAAACAAAAGACTGCAACTTATACGACATTTTCATTAACGTTTCACGTTTTATTAAAACAATATGCTAAGGAGGACCAACCACAGAGTTTTGTTGTTCGTTTATAGATTTCAACTAAACCGATATTATTAAGTTTTGCTCTAAATTTTACATTTAATTTATTATAAAGAAACAACATTTATGTTTTACAGCAGTTTTAAAGTTGTATATTTAAATCGATTCGTCAATTGTTATTACACCAGATAAAATTCGTGAACGTAATTCGCCGATTAAAAACGAAACAGATTGAAGACAGAAATGGTAATTTATCAGTTTATCCGCCCTTCATCAAAGTACGTTCTGTTTTCGGTGATTTTAACGACACAAGCTGAGTTTTGTTACTTTTCATAGGCGACTTTTTGTTGTCGAAGGAAACTGAGATATTTTTCGAACAACGATGTTCGCAATTTCTGAAGGAATCCTTGTAACATTACTAGGTTGAGAGCGAAAAAAATTTCGGTCTCGTTAAAGAAAACCTCGTGTGTGTTGGTCTTTTGAGCATTTTTTTGCCTTACAAGCTACTGCATATTTTATGATACTATGATCAAACATTATATTAGGCCTACATTATTAATATTATGCGATATTTAGTCTTTGTACCATATATTTCATTTAACTATGAACATGAAATTATTATTAATGTTTTGTTCTTACCACTCCTCAAACTTTTTTCGTTTCATTCATTACACAAATGCGCACAAATAAGAAGAAATACTTATATTATTTAACACACATTTTTAACATAATATTAGAACAACATTGCACATGGAACATATTAAAATAAATTCGTACTTTGATGTTTGAAATTAAATAAATCTAAATTATATTTACAAAATCAAATTAATGAAAATAGAAATAAATCTTATATTCAATTCAAACACGCGCAATACCGTAGAATTTCGTTAAATATTATATAAATATAAATAAATAACAAACAAGATGCAATGAAACAAGGAAAGGGACAACAATAAAAAAAAAAAATCAACGAAAAATTGATAATATATATTGGAGACGACCAAACTCATACAAATACGACGATAAAACCTAACAGTAACAGGCGTCAATATACGATACAAGATATTAAAATAATATACTATATTAATTTGCAAATTGATATTTTGAACCATGATTCGAATATACCTAGTAAACAATACAAAACATTTACGACATAATTTACATTAATAAAAGAAGGTATACAAACAGTTATTTTATAGTAACTATACTCAACGAGAGACTATTTTTATTTTCCCTTCTTTAAAAATGGTCAAGTTTTATTCCTGAAACTCCTTTAGACAAAGAATATTTATCGTCCGCCGCAAATGTCTTGAGTGTTACACCAACAAAACTCTACGACAAACCGTGCAAACGTCCGTGCCTACCGCAGCATGTATCTCAAGTTGCCAGCCCGGTGCTAGGAGCGTGCAAACGTCCGTGCCTCCGCAGCATGTATCTCAATTGCCAGCCGGTGCCAGAGCGTGCAAACGTCCGTGCCTACCGCAGCATGTATCTCAAGTTGCCAGCCCGGTGCTGGGAGTTTTGTAATATACGGTGATTAATGGCATTTCTAGTTTCCTGTACTACAAGTAGCTATGTAAGAACTTCGCCGTACGCTTTAGAACTAACTTAAAGATATTTTTCTCTCGACTTCTTTTCTTGCTTTTCCTCCTACTTCTCATTAGAAACTTTAACTCTTCTTAACTGCATGGCGTTTTATGCTTGGTTGTAGAACAAGAAATCGTTAAGTGCTAGCTTATTGGCATGCCGTTATTGAAGTATCGATTTTCTCTTTGTTGTTTATTTACTTTCAGTAAACACTTGTCTTAAATTATTTCTTAGTAAAATCTTTGTCACACTAAACAAAATTTAAATTTACCGTTCAAAATCTTTCAAATAACGTAATGATTCACTAGACCTCGAAACTCGTTTTTATCAACACCCCTGCCCTTCTCTAGTATCGGATTGATGAATATATTTAAGGGAGTTTTATTGAGGGTTCCTCTGTCTTTCCAGATTGAGCCCTACGATCGGTTAGTGTTGGAACAGATAAGCCACAATCGTTTAATCATATGCCTTATAAATACTTGAGGAAACAGCGTTGGGGAAGAGATCCTACGACAGTTTATAAATTGGTCTTAAAAGAAGACATTCCGAAAAGAGAAACAAAACAAAACAGAGCAAGTGCGATTAGGACGTGGAAACGGCGAAGACTAATCGAGGGGCGGCGCAATCTTGACGTATCATTGAGCGAGCGAGGAGCGGAGAACCGACGTATTCATTACAAACGAACAGACATATTGCGCCATTGTTTTCTCTTGTCTCTTATTTAAAAAGTTTCCACTGCACCTGGTGGTCTGTTAATACTGTGACTGAGTTCGATTTTTCTTTACAAATGAAATGTTCATATAAAAATCGCTTGATTTTCCAAATCTCCCATTTATTCATTCCCATTTCATTATTGATATTGTCATAAGTATCCTAATGTTTGTCTTTCTTGATTGCAGGTAAGCGTTTATTCCGAGGTTTGCGAGTTGGATGTGATGCCCTCTAAACATCACGTGTTTAACTATGGATGACGGTAAGACCAAATACGTTACCAAATACACAGTAAGTTAAACCAACGTAACTTGTGGCCTGATACACGTTAATAATATAGAAATATACATTGCATTCGTGTAGGCACACGCAGATGCTTAACAAAACAATCGTAATGCAAAGGTGCTTGAAAATAAAACTGTCAACACAATTCAAGTGAACTTTTCCAAGGTTTTTGGATCCAAAAATAAATAATCTGGTAAATGATTGGGTGCAGCCGTATCATGGTTGTTGTAACTGTGGTTCTATATTGGCAAAATATTTATAGCAACGCGCGTGCAATTTTGTACATTCCGTTTTGAATTTATTTAAAGTGTAGTTTTATTTCAATTAGTTACCTTTTCTAATGGGGGTCCAAATGGCACATAAACATTTTCGAATGTCAGTGCTAATCAATAAGCTGACGCAATTGCACTAAAATCTCCAACGCAAACTTCTACCTTCAGAGCTGCTGGAGCGTTTATGTCATAATGGATGTATTATTTATGATTATTACTCCGATCAAGAGGGTTTGAGTAGCCTAACTCTAAAGCACGTCAGAGCCGACATGCGATGTGGCGAGTACCGCCCTGCAAATTAATATATTCTAATTCCATCGAGTGTTTGGAAGGTAAAAGTGGGCGGACATTCTATTACAAACCACCGATTAACAGTAAGTGATTGTGCTACCTAAAAGTATTACAAACTTGCTTGATGAAACGGGCTTGATAAGTCAAGTTCAATGTTTGCGTTGTCAATAGGAAAGCAAGTACATTATGTGTCCATCATTATTATGATTTGGTTACCAACAAGGTAATAGATATGCAAATGTATGTATATTATACACAACACGCACTGGCCAATGTAATCGCTGCAAATCAATCGGACAACCTGCAGGTTGAGAGGGTGACTGTATGACTAGTGTTACGGGCGGCGCAAAACCCACCCCTTCTTTGATACCTGTTGTTAAGGTGGTAGTCATGCATTATTTGGTTGACAATTTGCTAAGAGTTAATTTTTATTTTTAATCATTGATGAGCTTTTAATTAAGAAAAAAATGATTTATGATTTGAATGCATTTTAATCAATCGGTTTTCTACGTCAAAATCGTCCATAAAAATAAACGTGAGATCAGTTTCAATTTTTAATAAAACATGTTTAGCTTTTGAATTGTTTATAAAATACTTTTTAACATGATTAAAATGAAAACTCAAGATTTATCGCATTAGACTTAAATTCCGCAACAAATGAATAAAGTGTTTAAGAAGTAATTAAACTGAAATGTGATTACTTCATAAAGTCATAAAGCCTGTTATAGTACTCTAATAAAACAACATAATATGTCAAGCAAACATCAAGCTTCGTGCATAAACATTTTTATCACGATTTATTGAAATTTCTAAATTAATTCAATTTTTAAATTTTATTTATCCAGATTGTTGAAGAACAAATAAGTTCAAATTTTTATTTTAACTTTTGGATTGAGATAACAGTGTAAGTAGGGAAAATAGTAAGTTATTTGTTGTGATTCTCAAATATGTTTTCGGTCGTGACTACTGGTTAAATCTAGGACTAGGCTGTTATTTTCCAACCGCTTATTATTTTGTGTGAATTTGTGTTTATTTTAGAGAGTTAATATGATTTAATTACACAATTTTGTATGCAAGCAAGCATGCAAGCAGGCAAACAAACTTAATGTGGCTTATATATTAAGGGTCAAAATTTAATTAGCCTATATAGCTCCGAATCTGAGTTGTATTAGAAACCAGAAACTGCAAACCACAAAGCTTACGCGCTCGGGACAAGACCTCTTCTCGGCCTTGCAATGTGTTATTCGGCCACAATAGGACTCAGACAGGGAGTCGTAACTCCAGCAGGGTTTAGCCTGTCGACTTGTCTGAAACCGCTGAAACAGGGGTCGCAACGCGATCGAGGACTTTCAACTCGCGAAACATTTTAAAGTGATAAATTAACAAAAGTTACAAAACATCAATCCCAGCGGACACTGTAGCCAACGTGTTCTAATGGTAAACACAAAACACAAGCTTGTGTGATTTTACTTCCCTTATATTCAGCGAGACATCCCACTGAGGGACCTCTCTCTCTCTCTCTCTCTCTCTCTCTCTGTGTGTTAATTTGTTATTGAAGTCTTTCAAACGATTTTATCCATTTCCCTTGAGCGTTTCACATCAACCATTCCATTAAGTATTTTTTGGTTGCAAGTCAGTGCTCTGAAGCGTGGAGAGAAACGCCTATTGCTCATATGTGCTTACCAGACTAAAACAAATACCTTTAGGGCCTGGTTCACGATCAACGAACAACCGTCTGGTAAAACAACAAATTCTTTAACGCGATCAACATACATTTTCCCTTATTTTACGTTGATATGCGATGAGTTTGGGAGTGGCTGGGTTTAAGTTAAATGTAAAGTTTTGGTGGAGGTGCCGAGTTTGGTTTGAATCTTCTACGAGATTTAATTTAAACTGGCTTTGCGCTGGTCGAGGAGTAGCTGAAGGGGGAAATTAATAACTAACTTGATACTCTATTTCTACGGTTCCACAGCGGATTATAGAAATACATAATATATTTTACTAATTCATTATGAATCTGACGTTACTGTTATGATGTCAATGCTTTTTGTTTAATTTTTAGTTAGACCTATATCAGGTATAAATAACGTTTGTTTTATACATACAAATATTTTCTATAATATGCTGTATCAATCTAAAAAATAAAGAGTATATATGCAATTGTATAGTCATACAATATCATGCGAATTGCAGACGCATAAAAGGTGAGTGAGACCATCGTGAGTGTGAACAATTACAGAATACTATTCTTTTCAACACATTTACAGTCGTATTACACAACTATACAACTCTGCTTGCTTCCTCGTCGTTAACTCGACGTCACGAGTACACGAGGCATTGGCATACAGAAATCAAAATGCCTGTGACCAAGGTAAAATCACCACCTGCAGTATTAGTTCTCATTGATTATTAATATTAATCGTTATTAATTCCTTGCAAGTTAAACATAAAGTTAATGAGCAGTGTGTGTTTATAATTTCTCTTAAGCAATCAGTAAAAGTTTTAAGGGAGAGCTATTCCAATTATTTTTGCCGATGGAATTAGTTGTGGCTAGTATTTCGTTAACGGGGAAGTTTAGTCCGTCATATTAATTTATTTTAACACTACAGCAAGAAACGCTTCATGGGATATGAGCGAAACAAGTGACAGTTGTTGCAATGCGCTACTCTATAGGGATTTCTCTTTAAACGACCGCGTGTCTATTTAACTGTACGTCTGCCATATTCTTTGCATCATAACGGTACTTATTTGAATGCTTTTTTAAATAATTTTAAAGTTATTTCTTTAATTCTACCTAGTTATGGTTAAGGTCATAAAAATAACCCAAATAATACGTTTGCTAAAATATAAATAGCACATTGCCTACAACCATAGTCTTGCATCTCGTCTAAAGTTGACTAAAGTTGTGGGAGGAAAATCGATTCTACCCTGGTAATACACTCTATGTTGTACAGAATTTAATAAAGAGAGTTTGTAACTTTCAAACTTTGTAACTCACAATATGTTCAATGGTATAACGTCTTATATAGGAAATAGCTCAGCCAAACTCAAAATATCACTATATGACATTGTTCACTTCACAGAGCCAAGAGAGATGTATGCGTGTAAAATATACTTAAATGTTTAAACGTTTACGTTCAAGTTGCAGTTTATTTATTATTAATATTTAATGATCATGTGTACAATTATAAGGAATATCACGACGAGCATAGCACTTAAACACAGAATTGTGTGTGATATTCCTAAATATTAAAAAAATAAAATAGAATATTAAAGTAGGTAATTTAAAATTAAAATTTTTGTAGCAAGTTTAAACAAAATCAAAGCTATGCAAAAACTCAACAATTAAACACAATATTAGGCCTTCCCACAATACAAAACTTCAAACAACTAACATTATAGGCCTAACTTATTACATTACGCACATCAAAAATATATTAGTTCACCATTATAAAAACATAAGATTTGAGTTGAAAAGAATATTGATAAAATTGTACAAATCTCTTGAGGAACATAATTAATTTTAAGGTGACAATTAAATGAAAGTGAGAACTCCTATTTTATTGATTCCCGAAGAAGTTTCTTGAAATCCAGTGCCTTCATGTTGAGAGCCTTCAGATCCAGAGGAAGTTCCCTCCACAGTCTTGTCGCACGAGGATAAAATGACAGCCTGTAAGCTTCAGTTCTTGCAAAAGGAGCATCGATTGCCACCATCTCACCTCGAAGACTTGACCTGTTCGTACTTTGAGAATAATATGCTTTGTGTCGATTTCAACATTGTACAGTTGCGAGAAATATTTAAAAGTAAACTTTAAACTGATGACTCTATGATCCACAAAACATAATATGTTAGTGCCCTTTAGAGTAAAGTATATTATAATACTACTTGAAACTACTTTATTCTGATAATAAACATTGACCCATGCACGCCGACATAATGTTTGGGCAAGTCATAATCCTCCTGATATAGCATGGTAAATGTGTACAAATTTATCTCCATACCTATTGACCGATTGAAAAAATTCATCGTCACCCTACTACAATTTTTTTTATAACAAACTCCTCTTAGACTTAAAAATTAAAAATCAATTTTGATTATAAACTTAGATATTATTGTCTCGCACATGAAGCCAGTTCCATTACTTTACTTGAATAACTGTATATTTCCAATTATTTATCAGAAAACAGTTGTACACATAGCTTATTTGCTACGACGTATTCGGGCAAGGACATGTCTAAATACTCTGAGACTTAGTCAACTCTAATTGTGAGACGCTCATAAGGGATACAAACTTCAAGCTCTTCCCTCTACTCCAAGAAAATGTAAACTCACTTTTTGAATAAAATTATTTCGCCTAATGAGCCGTATTCAAGACGGTACGCACAATTCGTATTTGTTATAGCATTGTTGGAGTAAGGCTTATTTAAAATTTACATTAGGTAATGCAATTTCAAAGCACTTACTTCGTTGACGAGAGCTGAATTTCAATTTCGTAGTAATTTTCATTCGTTCCTTCCTTGAGATGAAATGTAGATATTAAGTGCCTACCAAGTTCAGTAGTTCCACGTTGGCATCGCCGAGTTGTAACCTTAAGATGCGTTAAAAAAAAGTCAAATGTATTATAAATACTCATACAAACGTTTTTGAACAATTGTTTAGATACTATATTATTTTCATGTAAACCGTTGCTTCTGCTACTTAACATTTGCTTTGAGCAAACATTATAACTTTAAGTATTATAATATAAAATGCTTCACCGAAATATAATGTTGATCGTCTTGGCGACAATAACGGTTATAAATTTCAGTTTTCAAGCCGAGGTGTCATAATATAAACCCAATACGTAAAATTGTTCTCGATATTATTCATAGAGTAACACTCCCGTAGGTCTAGAAATTAAAAAGAATAATCTCAGTCGGGTATCGAACCCTGGTCTCCCGATTGCCGGTCGGATGATTTAACCCCTTAGGTACCGTGACGATTAACTTAATAACTTTAGGAATGGCCAATCTATTCAGATTGAAATGCACCAACAAGTAATGAAGTTATGAAGTTATCTGTCTCTGTAGCCAGGGGTTAAAGTGTACGACCTGCAATCGAAAGACCCGGGTTTGATACCCGGTTGAGATGGATTTTTTCATGTACTTACAAATTCGTTTTACTTTGCTCCTCCAACAACACTTTCAAGACTGGATGGAGATTTGGAAGCTCAAACCTGTTTTTTAAACCCTACGAAGTATTGCTAGTTTTTCTTGCTACCCTAGCGCCCAGACCACTCAGAGTGGAATTGCCAAAAGAGTCCGTACTTCCGGCGGAGGCGCCAAACTCGCAACTCTCCGATCGAATCAGAGTCGCGTGAACTAATCCTGCGACACTTTCTTCGGACCAAGCAAACTTGTCCGATGATGAAAAACCGATTTCCCCATATCTGCTAATGGCTTTCGGGCCTGAGACAGCTAAAGAGCTAGCTAGCGTGATTCACCTTTTTGCTCTGCACGTTATTGCTCTACTCTTAGACCGTTTTCAAAAGCATGTTTTCAAAAGACGATTTTGGTATGTTTAATCAATATTAAGATGTGTTTGTCAATATTTCATGTGTAGTGATGCTGTGTTAATTTTATAGTAATAAATACTGGAACACTTCATATTACTGTGTTTTGCCTGAACAATTTGTCAAGAAAGCCCCAGAGCTCAACTATGTTATAATAAAGGACGCACTTCATTTTTTTGCCTTAATTTTAAAAACAGAAAGAGTTTTTCTAAGGTAAATATTCTCTAACTTTTGGCTACATTTCAAGACCTAGTTGTGAATTCACTTAGTGAATTAGTTCGAAGTATAAATTACAGTAAATGGTATTCTTAATTAATGGCAAACATAAATTTACTTTTGGTTGTTATTATTCTATTTAATACAGACGAAGTTTTGTAAGGTTCCTATTATTATCTTCATCAAAGAGAAATCAAATTTCATCATTTATTTAGTTCATATTGACTGCGATGTTTTAAGGTGGCGCGCCATTTTGTTCTCATTTAAATCAAAGAGAGCAACATTTTCGTCTCTGAAATACACTCGAGTTATCACTCGACCAATCATACGCCGTGTATCCAATGTTTGGATTGGTTTCAAGACAGCGTTGTTCTCTCCGGCAGTGTACTTAGCCTCAAACATATTACGAGCAATATTTCACATTACTATTCTCCTTACCGTATCTTACATGTATTTACATTCCCCTTGCCTTTTATTATTAGTTCAACAAAAAAGCAATTCTTATTATATTACTTTTCTCTTACTCTCATCAGTATGTGCCTCTAAACTTTTATAACTCTTTATGTGGACAAAAGGGAATTTTACTACCCACACAACCAGTTGTATACATTAATTAGTTATTAATGTTTTTAATTTTATAATAATTATTGCTGTTCGTTGTTACCTTCAAAGTGTTTATCAAGGGTTGAAGAATACAATTAAGTCTAAAAACACCTAACAGAAGAATTTAAAAAAATAAATACTGGAGCACCTGCTTAAAATATGTTGTAGGGTTTTACAGAAGTAAGTCTAAAAACACCAATCAGAAGAATAAAACAATAAATACTGGAGCACCTGCTTAAAATATGTTGTAGGGTTTTACACAATTAAGTCTAAAAAACACCTAACAGAAGAATAAAACAATAAATACTGGAGCACCTGCTTAAAATATGTTGTAGGGTTTTACACAATTAAGTCTAAAAACACCTAACAGAAGAATAAAACAATAAATACTGGAGCACCTGCTTAAAATATGTTGTAGGGTTTTACACAATTAAGTCTAAAAACACCTAACAGAAGAATAAAACAATAAATACTGGAGCACCTGCTTAAAATATGTTGTAGGGTTTTACACAATTAAGTCTAAAAACACCTAACAGAAGAATTTAAAAAAATATATATTGGAGCACCTGCTTAAAATATGTTGTAGGGTTTTACAGAAGTTCATTCAGTTGCGTAGACTTTGCGGTTAAATGTATTCGTGATTACTTACTGAATAATGTACATAGCTTCCTCAGTCATATCGAGCTGCATTATGATTCGGGTGGTCGCTGATCTATATCCGTCAACGTCGATATTGATAATCATTTCTCCAAGGGGTTTCTTCAACCAATTAGGCGAATGCTAGGGATCGAACACCATTCATTCACAACTACACTAACACCTTCTGCTAAGTTTGTCACTAGGCAGCTATCCTACGAAAATTATTAACAACATTTGTGTTATTACATTGTTTACATCTCTGAAAGTTTATCTTCCTCGGTGTCTAGACTGACTCGACCTCACAGAACAACTTCTCAAAGACAGAACACCAAACAAACAAAACAAAAACAAATACCCTATAAACATTAAATTTAAATACACACTTTTTATTGTCCACCCATTATCAGTTGCTGAAACTTGTAAAATATGGTTGCATCAAGACATTGAAAATCATGGTGTCGCTTTACGTCCGACACTACTTTACGTCCGACACTACTTTACGTCCGGCACTACTTTACGTCCGGCACTTTGCAACAAGCGGTGTATATCCTATATTACTGGTATGTTAAAGCAACTGTGGGTACTAAAATTACACAGAATACAAACACACGGAGCATGCTTTTTTTGTACATTTTATAATGACACAAGTAAAGGAATTTTACAAGAATTACATAATATGTGGCACAATAATAGACATAACAAAAACTGGAGGGCTCTTAAAGTTAATTCTGCTTTTTGTTTCATTCTTGTTGGTGCAAGCTTAATCAGACTCAGCCGTCGTTTATGGCAACAATGAAGGGTTAGCGACACCAACTATTCCCCTAGATAGTCCGCACATTAACACCTCGACTTTGTCAACCCCTGGTGCCGAGTTGTCAGTAAACCACTAAATACTAGTGGAGCAGCAGAGATTCAAAGCTTACTCGGCTTACAGGGACTTGACTAATTATTCGTGTTATTTACTTAGTTACTCCTGGAAGGCCGTTAAGTTTAGCTACAGAGGACATACGTTGTAATTTAAACCAAGTGTAAATATTGCGACAGCGATACGAGTCTGGGGTTCACAAAATCTACCGTTATCTACTTAAAACCACCTCATCTTAATTTATAATTACTGTGAAATTGTGTTTCGGAGTTGCACAAGGAAGGTATTAGCTTTGTTATAAATTGCACAAGCTTAATAATAATAATACCTGGCTCAATATAATACTTCTCGTTTCATTTGAATGCAGCTAGTTGTAATGCTCAGGCTATACGACAAGAAGGCGGCAAATTTATCGTTTGTTACAAGGGGTGCGTCACAAATTCATAACAGTAGGTAGACCATCTTACACTCAACATGTCAGGCACCTTGGTCTTAGTTTATAATATCTGCGTAGGAAACCAGAGGATGAACAAAGATGATAAACAAAATGATGAAATACGTGACAAATTCGTTATTTGGAATCGAAAAGTGACTATGAACCATATACTCTGCATTTGTTTATAAAGTGAAAAAATGTTTTGTCATTGAACCCCCCTCCCCCCCCAACCCATAAATACCCCCCGGACACTTGTAATCGTCTGCTCTTATTTTCTCGTGTTGTAGCAAAATGTCGATGAAAATTTAAATGTCAATAAACAGAGACATGTAAAATTACTATTTATTATTTTGTATAAGGATTAGATCCCGTCTAAAGTCTGAACCATGTGTAACAAAACTTGAGTTCATATCACACACACAATGCACGTACATATATTTAACAGATTTTAGAATTAATAGTTATATCATTTTAAACTACGCTTTAATGTTTGAATGTTTGCAATGTCCGCCTTACAACAAGGACGCAGTGGAACGGAACGGACCCAGACTAAATGGTTACTGTGCTAGTTCGATTTCCAGCACCATTAATCCTGCGATAGGGTGTCGCTGGAGGTATTTGCTTGAACCATGGTGTGGGCCAAGATCGATCTTCAACATTACATTCCAAGACCAAATCTATCGATTGCGGTGAGCTCGCAGAGTCACGTGACCTGGAGGCTGGAGACAGATCCGGACCATGGCAGTAGTAGTACTGACTGTAATGACCCGGTTATCAGGTGTGATTTAGTCATAAGTAGGCTGATTGCCCTTGAAAACCCGTTCAAACGAGACGACGGTTCAAAATCATGACAATAGTATTTGTAGCTATAGTTTCAATTATTCAATTTTTTTTCTATGATTTTGTATTGTCTTTTTAATGTTTACCTTACTGGAACTGGTTTTCCTTAAAAAAAAAAAAAGCACAAACATAATATTCGTATTTAGAGTCTATACCCACTCAGCCACATAACTGATTTAAAGTGGGGGACATAAAATTTAAAGCCAACCGAACCAGCCCTGTAGGCGCCGACACCATCGACGAGCTATGTTGTACTTTGTTAATATTATTACAGTTTAATTAAATTAACCATTCTGCAAACCTTGCAAATTATTGTCGTTATTATTTTGTATAGTAATTTTTGTTTGGGCAACTATATTGAGTCCCTTCTTGGAGATTTGAGATCTCAGATGGTTTATTTGGCGCGCGAAACTAAGTATGGAGTCAATATTTGGCCAAATACACACGATAACAATGTAAATGACCATAACAAGACAATCAAGCTAGAGCAAATATTTAGATTACTACGGGGCACGGACACATACTTAACCATGTCTAGCATCTCCTCTAAAGCACCTTTTGCCTTGAGACCAGGATAACATAAACGTATAGACTGCAGAGGGTTGTTGCCCTATATCAGCCTTGGACGGGAAAATAACAATAAACACTATACAATATTGAGTTGTCTTGACCGCCCCTTCTAGTGTTGCCTAGCGTAACAAGTGGCTGGGTGATGACTCTTGCGCCACAATGTATTCACCGTGCATCAATGTTTTATGGTTCAAGTGACATATAAGGTACGAGAATATACTTGGGATAAATGTTCCGAGGTTTTACTCCAGAATTCGCATTTTCATCGAGGAAACCCTTGCAAAATCACTTCAGTAAGGATTTCAGAATGTCAGATGTGACTGTGAACTCTTGAATTAGAGTCTCGGTTGCTAGTTTTATATTTAGGTTTGTTTACAAGGATTCAACGCTGCATTGGTATCGGATTGGATTCTGAGGGAAGCGTTTATATTCAAGAATTGAACGGGGGATTCAGTCCGGTTAAATTCTTTCAATACGATCCCAACTTTTCTGGGAGTGGATCTAACCGATCCAATCTAAGTTTGAAGTGGTAACATGGCGGATTGAGTGGTGGGATCGAGTCTAACTTGATCAAATCCTCCATGTAAACATTTGTAATAATGCTAGTGGTTAGTTTAGTTTACTCTTCAAGGTGTTAACAACATAGTTTTAAGTAATATTTTACATATGAAAAAGTAGTGAAATATCCAGAAAGACAACAATTGAAACATTGACAAACTAACAAAAAAAATACTCTGAGAGCTGATTTCAATAATTTTGTAGTTAACATCATGTCATATTAAACTATGTTGAAACAACATTAGCAAAACTAAATTATGATTTGAAGAAAAAACGACGTTTTTATTTGATTTATCAATTGTCAACCACATTGTCTAATATAATGAACCTTAATTTCCAACGATATCGGAACATAATAAAAATTAATCACATAACTCCAATAATAAAAACTTACGTAAACACAATAAAGAATAAAAATACAGTTTCAATTGACTAAAATGTTATATACTATGATAGATGAACTTTTCTTGAAATGACTTTTAGGTCTATTAATAAAAATAATTTAATGTCTATTTATTAAACAAATTAATTAAAAAGCAAGCTCTGTGATTAGAAAACTTGATTAATAGTAGACCATGAGTTCGTACGTTACATGCTTATTACTTAGAACTAGGTAATAATTAAGAGTGAAATATCAGTTATACAGTTACTGTTCTACATTATCAATAACGAACTATTATTAGTTATATTATAATTATTAATAGTTATTAATTAATTCTGAAAATAACAATTAATCGAGAAGTGAGCAACTCCATCTGAAGTTAGAAAAGTTCAACGAGGCCCCATCCAGTCACAAAGTGTCTAACTTATGCATTAAACGTGTAGACATATTTAGAGACGAGGCTAATTAGTTATTCATCGCAGCCCCCTCGTGATCTCGTGCGTGGCATGCGGTCAGTAGGGTTGGTTCTGGGTGGGGAAGTTTGAAACTAGTGTCTTCGGATCAGGCTGGGGTAACAGGCGGATGCACAGATCTGCTGTATCGGCGACAAGAAAACGTTTACATGACCAGGCAGGAGGCTCAAGGCGAGATCGTTTATGGTTATAGTAATTACTAAATATGAATAAGGTAACACATTTATTTTAGATCCAAAGAAAATTTTTACTTAAACCATTAGAAAACCTATGCTTCAATTTTATATTGTTTGATTGCGTGTACTTTAAAAATAATTGCCATTTTTTGAATCGGTGAGTTGCTTCCACATTACTCTCCCCGCTTCTATGTGTTATCAATATTCTTATCGATAGATGTGGCTCGGCGTTAGTGTGCGTTGTACTAACTCTAAGGTCTAGGGTTCGGTTCCAGATGAAGGTAATCCTGACTGATGGATGTTCTAGGGGCGTCCTTAGCTATTAGACGAATGCTAAGATTAAACACAAACTTTCTTCCCCAAATTTCATATGTTGTACGTTCCAAATAAAATCTCGTTGGGGCACTAAAGGCGATAATAATCATATACGTTTTCGATACATTATTCATATTAGTTTATGGGGTTGTTTGTGAATGAATTTTAGTGAAGAGGAAATTCTTCGGAGACACAAATTGATGATGGCTGTTTCCCGGAATCATAAAAATGACCTGACAATGAGCCAAAATTATCGGTTCACTTAGTAAACTAAATGTTCGAACCTGTGAAAATATTAACACAATAACTAAATAGATGTTCATCAAGTCATCAAGGCACAGATTTATTTTCATATTATCCTGATCCTGATCATGATCCTGATCCTGATCCTGATCCTGATCCTGATCCTGATCCTGATCCTGATCCTGATCCTGATCCTGATCCTGATCCTGATCCTGATCCTGATCCTGATCCTGATCCTGATCCTGATCCTGATCCTGATCCTGATCCTGATAGAGTTACTAATTTCTCGTGCCTACGTTTCAAACAATATGAACTTTGTTATAACTATGACTAGTCTACGTTTTACCATTTTTGGATGAGCGTAGCGAGCGAAGCGAGTGAAGCGAAGACTTCAATTTCACTGACCCCCAAAAAATTTAGCTCGGGTGTTTTTTTTTTTGTTTTTTTTTTTTTTTTTTTTTTTTTTTTTTTTTTTTTTTTTTTTTTTTGTTTGTTTTTTTGTCTGTTTGTTAACTCTCTACCAGGCAAACGGCATATCCGATCTTGATGAAAATTTGACAGGACCTTCGAAATCTCTGAACTTAGAGGTGTATTGTTTTTGGGTACAATCGAAGAAATATTTCTCATGAATATCGTACTTTTACGATTTTTTTCGATTTTTAGTGCGATATTTTCGTGCCATTTGGGCCAATTCTGACCAAACGGGTGGAGCTACAACTTTCATATTATACATGGACATTAAGGTTATGGTGATTGAGTACATTTTGAAAGAAAAAGTTGAAAAAGTTAGCCAGAATCTATAGAAATAAAGCTTTTAATATAAGATTTTTTGTTTTTGTACGATATTTTCGTGCCATTTGGGCCATTTCTGACCAAACGGGTGGGGCTTCAACGTTCATATTATACATGGACATTAAGGTTATGGTGATGTAGTACCTTTTGAAAGAAAAAGTTGAAAAAATTAGCCAGAATCCATAGAAATAAAGCTTTTAATGTAAGTTTTTTACGGTAAATAATACTAATTGACAAGAAACAAAAGAAACTTGACATCATTCACCTACAATGCGTAGGCAGCAAAACAAAGCACTTGCAAAAGTAAAGATATCCCACGCAAACTAAAAACTTTAAAAAGCTCATCCATCAACGCGGCGGGACTTTAGCGTTTTCCTAGTAATAGTAGACCTAGGCCCACACCAACAAACTTTAAAATACACATAGTCGTGTTCTGCTTTGATAAATGTTGAGTAACTAGTCGTTTAAATACCTTGTTATAATAATGGACCATTGTTCTGTACAGCATATAATAATTTCAGTCTAAAGAGAAGTAATAATTGAATGTAGCTGGGCGCTTTAGCCTAGGAACGAGCTTGAGTAAATTTTGGGGAGGGACTTGAATACTTCACGCCTACTTGGTAAGCAAGGAAGCAAGTCAGCACTTTTAGACGTTAATTAAAATATAATTTAGTTCCTTCAACGTTGCTAATTTAGCGATAAAAGCCAGTAATGAATGGTTTTCTACGCATTATACAGCGAAAGATATGCCATTGTGAAAGATAAATTTATTCTCGCTGTTGTGATATTTGAAATGAGCTATTTCGTTTCAATTGCAAGCGAGTATTGCTTGTTGCTGCGAGACGAAACTTGCTTCGATGAAAATTATATTTTTACTGTAGCTCACGTTATAATTCTTTCTTATCCAGCAATAACATTCTTGCCTATTATGAGTTCGGTTTCCAATTATATATTTCTGTTTGGAGAGCTTTAATTGTTTTACATTTGAAGATCAATTATACTAAAGCGTTGATGTCGAGAACACATAAATGAGAATGATTAAAGATGGTTTCGATCTGCTCTCATAAATTAATGTTTTACTGAAGTGAATTTTACTATAAAATAAAATAAGAAGAAGACAGTAAAATATCGTGCAAGGATCCCCTTTAGTACCCAGATCTAGTAAATAATCTGCGTTCTAGCCCATATTGACACAGTATAACTAGATTGTATAAGCAGTGAGTAGCTGTGTGCAGCACCAAGCCACACTCTTTCAATCTTGCTATAACTTACACCCTGAGTACTGGGTAGCAAATATTCCCAGCTATTTGAACTATGTAAAGTTATTGTTCGCTCGTCGGGAATGGCAAAGCCTCGTAAGCTACGCTTATAGCGTGTATTTGTATGTTAAGCGAGGACACAAAGATGAACAGTTATGCAAATATCTCTTGGCTGGATGATGTTCACCGCGTAATTAGATAAGTGAGAGTACTAGCAAAGTCAATACCTACGTTATTTTGCCTTTAGTTGGAAATTAACATTTCGTGTAGATGTTTGCGTAATGTGATGCACCAGCTTAAATGTTACAAAAAGGCATGTAATATAATGTAGTCTATAAAGAACGATTTTCATTTATATATTAACACCGGTATGTTGAATACAGCTTCTGTGTGCCAGACAGAAAGCAAGACACCTTTTAATTCGAACGACTCTCTTTCGGGAACAAACCGCAAAAATAACAATTTTTGGGGAAAATATTTGAAAGTTCAACCAGCTTTGCATCTACCTGCAAATCTACCCACTAAATGCACTAGAAACAAACTTACTTTTTACGCATCCAGAAGTCGCATAGACATTTATAAACATTCATGTATAAACCGCATTCAAAACCTGTTCAACACAATCAGTAATGATACACATATTGACATTCACAACACCCCCATCCACAACTACAAAACAATGATAAACCTTGCACTATCCAAAACACCTAAGTAATCACCTAGGTTAACACAGATACATCAACTCACACATACACATTCACACACACAAACGAAACATTCACACACACACAAACACACTCACATAAGATACGCGAGGCTTGGTACAAGTCTAGTTTTAGTTTAGTTTAAGCTTAATTTTAGTTATTGTATTACTATGTATATTATATTGCACTTGTGGGACCTGAGTCCCGTTGTCAATAAATACAAAATACAAAATTAAAAATGGATTTAGCTGTCGCCAATATCAACATGAGTTGAAAACTAAGTAGGTTTTTGTAATTATTAAGATTGTTATTTTTGAAGGCATATCATGATTATGAAATATGTCATATCCTCGCGATGGCGAAGGACAAAGGACGTGTCCTAAATTCTGTATCACATCACATCTTCGATGAGCAATTATTTGTAACTTTTAAAAGTTTATTTATTTTAGTCACTGTTACTTAAATTTTAAACGCTATTTTATTGACGAACTAACCCAACACTGACAGGTGGCAGGTAAACGTATTGGTATAACTTATTACATAATCATGGGATAAATTAAAATGAATAATTCCTTGGATGCAATGATATCACTGTGAAAGGCTATGGGTCCAAGAAACACCTTGCCTAGGTATTGAACCCAATGGCTCCAGTGCTTGGCACATTTCTTAACAATAGGAAAACGCTTAAGTCCCGCCGCGTTGTTGGATGAGCGTAATTGGTGCATTGAGCTGCCATGTGTTATGCGAATTTTCTGTTGTTCTGTGGCAAAATCATTACTAAAATTAAATTTTTTTAAATTAAATTAAATTAAATTAAAAATTAACCTATTTTTTAATTTTTTTTAATTAATCGTAATTGTTAAAAAAATCGTAAAATTGCGATTTTTATAAGAATTAATTTCTCGATTGCGCTCAAATTTTACACTAATATATGCATTCATAAAATAAAGGTTCTGCGAAAAAATCATTACAATCGGATAAAGCATGTAGGTGTTATAAGTCAAAGAATTGTTTAAAAAAAGAAAAAACCTGTAAAATTTCGTTTTTTATGATAAATATTTTTTTCAATTGCGCTCAAATTTCAAAAAAATATCTTAGTTCATAAAATAAAGGTTCTGTGCAAAAATCATTAAAATCGGATAAAGCATGTAGGTGATATAAGTCGAAGAAATTTTTTAAAAATCGAAAAAAATCGTAAAATTGCGATTTTCATGAGAAAAAATTTTCCGATTGCGCTCAAAAACGTGGCAGTTCTAAGTTCAGAGATTTCGAAGGCCTCCATAAAATTTCATCGCAATCAGAGTATCGGTTTAGCCGGAATCGTGTGGACAAACAGACAAAAATACAAAAAAAAAAAAAAAAAAAAGAAGAAGAAAAAAAAAACATTCCGGATTTTTTTCTCCAGTGTAGTGAAATGGAATCTTCGCTTCGCTCATCCAAATACGTAGTAAGTTATTCATAGAATCTAGCACGAGTCCCACTTACTAATCCTTGACGTTGTTTACATAAAGCTCGGATTCGTTTAGTCACGGCATATGGATGTGACAATGTTAGCATACGAGTGTCAACAAATAACCCAGTTACCTGTAACTCTTCACGCTTTTGTTTTTTCTCTTGTGTGTAATGTCCGTCACTATCATCACACGCTGACACACTAGCAAGGATGTGCGGCTGTCAACAATCTCCAGTGACCGAGCTTTGCAAAATATTCTACACGTTTTGAGTAAATGGTTGAACTTTCTTGGAGCTTCAGCTTCTTGGTTGTTTCGGCATGCAGCCTCTCCCATAACGGCCACCCAATTAAAAGTATTAAAATATTTATTTCGCAAGTAACAATGATCTTCTTCTTGAATAATGTTAACAATAACGTAGTTTTTTCTTCTGTTTGGTGTTCTTTACTTGTAGACTATATTCAGAAGGTAAATTCGTCTCGGTGACCCAAATAACAGCAACGAAGACATATAAAATATTTTACTACAAATAATGATGCAGTTCTCGTTCACTGATCAACATGAAAATGTTCTATCACAGTGTTTTAGTCTAGTTGGATACAAAATGTATCCAGACTCCGGCTTTTGCTTTTGTTCTAGTTCCAAATTCACCACTTCTATTTTTTCCTTAATTATTATCACATTCTTATAAACAGCATTGCTGTTGTTTAACATATTGTAACCATAACGTTACATAATCACATTTTTAAGTAAACCTTGAAGGCCAAACATGGTTTGATGTGTATATTAGGATCCAACACTGGCGTTGGTAAGGCATAGGTGATTCTTTATTTGAAGTATGTTTGTGTTTGATTTTAATGATATGGTTTAGTTTGTGTTGTTGAAAAAGTTCTTATCTAATATAATTTATCAAAACATCAACGTCAACCATGCAATAATAATGGTTAAATGAAATGTGAAGAACACCATACTATGTCAAACAAAGCTGACTGTATGTAGTTTACGGTAAGTAGAAGAGGCTACATACATTTATCTATCTCTAATATGAATGAGCCGAAACCGTATCTAGCTAGCTTCAACGCTAATAGCCTAATACATATTGGGTGAAGTCTGAACTAACGAAAAGCGCAAAATAAAGCTTGCTCTCTCAATTCAAAATTGTTATTAACTAATTAGAAATCTGAAAATGTATTTAAATTAAAGGTTGGATGGAAGAAAAGGTTTAGCTGGCCTTAATCCCGCCTGGAAAATAAAGACGATTATCTATCTATCTATCGATCTATCTATCTATCTATCTATCTATCTACCTATCTATCTATCTATCTATCTATCTATCTATCTATCTATCTATCTATCTATCTATCTATCTATCTATCTATCTATCTATCTATCTATCTATCTATCTTATAAGCTAGATCGTATTGCAATTCATTTGCTTTGCAAGTAGCCATTCTAATCATCCCTTTCTCTGCATTTTCACGTTCAAAGTGTTGATTGTTGTCATAATCAAAATTTGCAAAAATTACCTCATAGAAAGTAAGCAAAAAATTGGTTACCTTTGCGAGAGAAGTTCTTCTATATATTATTTGAATAACTAACAATCAGTGAAATGCTGGCATGTAAAATACTCAGTGCCCAAATAAAGGCCAAGATCTACAAATTATTGCAAATCTCAATTTCATTTATCCAGAAACATTCTCGTAGGTATAATTTATTTTATGGATATCAATCCAAAAATTAACCAATCTGTCTCAGAAGAGTTTAGATGGTCAGTTCAAAGGAAGAAGAATCGTTTGAAATATTTTCCAATCTATTCAACGGCTGCTCCGTTCTTGATGAGTTTTTTTTTATTTCTATCATATGATAACGGCAACAAACTTTCTAAATTTCTCATCCATAGTCATACACACATTTATTTTATTTTTTTTTTCATTCATATATATATCTTTTATTTTGCTATTACTTTCATCATCATCATTTTATTTTGTTATTTATACACTTAGAAAACAATATAATCATCAAACACACCTGCATTATCTCATCTCATCAACTTTCATTATCACAAGCGGCGCAATATGACCTAACCGGTTAAAACGCCCTAGTTTCTCACGTCGTCGTCGTCCAATCTATTCAGATCTACAATGCACCAACAATGTTATGAAGTTAACCGTCTCGGTAGCTTGGGAGTAAAGCACCCAACCGACAATTGGGAGACCGGGGTTCAATACCCCACTGAGATAGATTTTGTAATTTCTTGATTGATTTACTCAAAAAAACATGCACGGTATACCTAAATATGTTAAAACTTATAATAATTTAAATTAACGCACATCAACACCCACATGTATACAAAAACAGGCATACCTATACACACGATCGCACACTAATATGACATTCACACACGTGCGTGTTCTAATGATATGTCTACCTCTGTTTGAAAAAATGCGCACGTTATTTTATATTTTGAATATCCTTATTACGATAATTTGAAAATTGAACAGATTTTATTGATTTGAGGATTGTGAATTTCAAGATAAAGCCAGTATTCGGTTTATAAAATAACCAACGGAAGATGTGTACTTCAAACTCTTCTGAGCCATTTTGTATTTTCTAGAGATGGCGGAAGTTTTGAATTCTCTGTAAATTATGGATAATTAGTCCACAGAGTATAGAAATTATATCAAACTTAAATCGTGACGACAGAGCTTTCCACTCAAAAAGGGGTTATTAGCAAAACACTTTGGTGATATTCCGACGCAGACTTGAGCGTGAACAAAAATAATGAAAATAAAGTGCTTTGTGTTGGCACCAAGATCTACTTCGGTATAAGCCAGTGCTGAATGTGGATAGGCCTATACCGCGCACCCTTAAGCCTCTTACGGGTCTAAATCAAAGACGAGAATTATTTGTAATATTCGTTTCATAGGCCGTTCCAATTAGCATGAAATAAATCACACGGGCTTATGTCGCTACGTAACTACGCTTGTGAGAATTACTCGCCCAATTATCAAACATTTGAGTACAAAATAATTAACTTCTGCATTGCTGATCATACATTCCATGTGGAAGTGAAGTTTTTATTAAAAAATTCTCTCTCTACACATAATTCTAATTACTGACTATGAAATCAAAGCCGTAGATGTAACTAAGGGAATGTATTAATTTTATTGACATAAGTAGAGTGAAATTAAGTTTTGAAACGGGGTATAATTAGTCATTTACCCCAAATTATTTTACTTGATTGCTTTATTATATCACAATTTGAACGGTGAACTCCTCATAAAGCCAATAACAATATGTAATATGTTTTGGGCTGATTCCAATGAGAATGTGGTAATGTAATCCATAAAAATAAAAATATATAATACAGGCCTACAAGGAAAGGCCACCTAAAATTAAAAGTTTGGATCACAATTCGCTACGAAATTTCTGATTAGAAAATCGTGGTTACATTGAGCATATTTTAACAAGGACGTTTTGCGCTAGATGCGAAATATTAACCCAGTCGTGATGAATATGTTTAAAGCTGTATTTTTGAATCACATATCATTAATTTTATATATTTTTAATGAATAACCTGTCTAATATTTCAAACACAATATATATTGTATCGTCTTGATTTCTTTTATTATCTAGCGATTTAACCCTCAACTCTGTATAAGTTGTGAATCAAGGAGAAAGGGCAACATATGAGGGATGAGTGAAGATATTTCAGTTCAGAACCAATGTCTCGGAAACCTGCTATACAGTGGAGCCAACCTCGGGGCAATATCGTATAATAGTGTACGAGAGCCAACAAATGCCTTATTGATCGATGCCACCCTATGGTCTTTGCACAAACCACCCCTCTACGTTTGATATCTGAAAACGTATTTGTCCTTCTGCTTATAACCTCCTTCAATGTAATCCTTCAGTCAACATTGTTGAGAATCATTTAGGAAACCGAGATTGAAATCGATTGTGTCGGGAGAGACGCTTGCCTCAGAAAAAAACACGTTATACAAGATATTGTTGAGCATAAGTTGTTCAAATTAACATATGACATAGAAATTCTTTCGGTACTCGACTTCATGTTAACGCAATAAGACTTTTAGACTGCACTTGTTGTCAGGGGCGTGGCGAGGGGCAATCAGGGTCTCTGATTCCCCCCGAAATCAGAAGAAGGGTTATAATAATACTAAAAAGCATTATGGACTGTGGCATACGTATGTAGGGCCTACTAAATTTTGTAAATGACAGTATGTGGATTTTAATTTTTATAAATTATCGACAAAAGCATTATAAAAACTTTCACTCTTTGCAATGTAGGAAATGGAATTTCTTTGGTGCTGTGGACTGTGCACAGTGTGTGTCTGCCTGTCTGCGTGCACTAGCTGGAAGGCATCCCTTCAGACCCCCGTTGTGCCAGGATAGTGTACTTTTCCCGAAATGATAGTTTCGTGGGCACTTTGACTAATTTCTTAATAAAAACCCAGAAATTCATCTTCACCCCCCCACCCCCGAAACAATTAAAAAGTTGTACACTTTCTTCCGAATGAATTCCCCAGTAAAGTACATCAGTTTTATCCGGCATGTCTCTCTTCAGCTTTCTAACTAGTCGATTCCGGCGATTGGGTAATTGTGGATAAATAATGAAGAACTTTTAGTAGGACTCAAATCCAGGAATCTCCTATGGTTAACGTAAACCTATAAACGAATTTTCAGTCCGGTCTACCAGGGCTGGTCCGACGTGCTACATCTGTCGGTGCAGAGCGGGCATGGAACATAATCAATCCTGCTATCCACTATGGCAACTAGAAAGACAGCAAGATGCATGTGTAGTTGCATTCTTGTCGCATGCAAATATAGTGCAGTCGGAACCGATTGGAAACCTGAATGCATTTGTCGTCCTTATCGCGTAGTTCGCAGTCTTCCGCTAGAGTGGCGCAGATTTACGCGGGCGAATGTGGTTAACTTATAGCTAGACCGCGGACTGAATAGAAAACGTATTATACCTTCACAATGATTGGTTGGGTCGTGTTGTGATCTTTTTCATTTCAACTGAAATGTAGGAAAGGAACTTATGGATTCATGAGGTTTAGTGCATAGTATCGCAATAATAATATAATAGGTGTTTGAGCATAAAATATCGTCTTGACACTTTAGAAAAACATATTGTTATCCCTTGGCAAGATATTAGTTATAACTGTGGTATATATAATATTAAATACAATTCAGAAATTAAAAAATCCATCCCGACCGGGGTTCGAACCCGGATCTCCCACATTCTAGGTAGGCGCCTTAGCCAACTAAACCACGCCGGTCTAGGTCCGGGTTCGAACCCGGGTCTCCCACATTCCAGGTAGGCGCCTTAGCCAACTAAACCACGCCGGTCTAGATCCGGGGTTCGAACCCGGGTCTCCCACATTCCAGGTAGGCGCCTTAGCCAACTAAACCACGCCAGTCTCGGTGGAGACCCGGGATCGAACCCCGGTCGGGAGGATTTGTTAACTTCTGAATCGTATTAAATATTACCAATTCCACCTTTAAGAGTGTTTCCCGACTAACCAACCGAGAAATAGTATCTCTGTGTAGATGGTGTTTGTTATAATTATAGTATTATGTGATTTTCAATACCTTTACATTTTAAAATGTTGGTAATATTGTGGAAGGAATTTCTTTAATTTTTAATGTTAACAACTTCGTTGTGATTTTATAAGCGGAAATTCCGTTTGTGTTGTTAATTTATAATGATATCGTGGGATTGTAATTTATCATCTTCCCAAAATTTAATGTTTGCGTCATCTTAAATTTGAGTATTCGACGTGTCCCCTTACAAATACGTATCACGTGTGGTGGAATAGTTTACGAGGCCACTTGTAAATTTCAGTTAACCGAAGTTTGTGGATAAAATTTAAAAGGGTGTATAGGGATGGCCTTGCGAGACTTCATAGACTAAACAAATAGCTGCTTCATCAAAAGTTGTATAACTAAGCTGGGATATTCGCCAGTTTGTTTGCCGATATACTTGAATATTTGAATTCAAAACATGGGTTTGGGATTTAAATTTCAAATGGAGGCGAACAGAAAGGGGTCAAAGGCTGACCGTGGTTGTCGCCGGAATACACGTGTCGCACTTAGCGCTCCGGCTAGGTCGCATCTAAAAGGTTTTTCATCTCGTGTATGGTGAATAGCGTTGAGTGTGAGTGTTGCGAGCGGGTAGGGGGTAGGGGCAGAAGGGGGGGTTGAGAACTAATGGACGCAACCCACACAACCGGCCAGATCACATGGATTGGAGAAGTATTGACCACCAACTCAATGTGAACTTTTCAAGATAACACTTTTTTGTGCCATTTTGTTTGACCAATGAATGGGATTTTCTACACGAAAAGTTGTTTCAATTCCAACGTGTTAAATGGAAAAAACCTTCCTCGCCCGCACGCAATACGATTAATTCCATGTTACTTCACAATCCGCACTTCATCCGTGCCGCAGACTTAATTATTCTCATCAGCACGTCGACACGGCTTTCACTCGAAACTCGTTATAAATCTGATAGTTTGGTTCATCCCGAGAGGGTGGTGGTTGCAGCACATTGATAAATAATTACGACCGCCCCAGCTTTCTCCGTGTTCTTGCTTCGCTCAGGCTAGACACTATACACTCTCTAGTTCGCACGCCGGGAAATTGTACTAGATCCAGACAAAGTAAGGGCGGATCCCGCCAAGCCGATGCGACTGATATCCAGGTAGTTTTGTTGGGCACCGATTTCAGTCGTACATGTTTCGAACTGTGCGGATTTTCCCATCGAGATGACGTCGAATGCCGACCAAAATCGGCAAAAATGTACAGCTGTCAATGTCACAACATTGCAGACAAGTGTGTGATGGGAGTTGCCCGGTCCGACAAAGGTCGTGCTGCTGCGTCGTCCCCAGACGTCCGGGACCGGTCGTGTCTCAGGATGCGTCATCCGACTACGCGTTGGGTCGCTCCAGTTGAAACTACAACATCCAGTAACATATTATGGAATTCAATCCAGAAATTACAAAATCCATCCCAGTGGGTACCGAACCCCGGTCTTCCAATTGTCTTCCAAGCTTCCGAGACGGTTTACTTCATAACATCTGGATTGTTGGTGCATTGAAGATCAGAATAGATTGAAACAGAAAATTAAAAATTAACAAAATAAAATTGAAAAATATTAATTAACATGTGAACGTTTCTATAGTCGCCCGATTTAAGTCTGGCCAATTTTGTCGATTAAAGCCTGGTGGGAACCAGCCTCCAAGAAAATTATTTCTTGTTTGAACTAATGTATAGTTCGTTAGCTTTGAGTTTTATCAAATTACGTAATTATTGTTTATTTACGTGCAATGAAAATCAACATTTTTCGAGTCACATTATAAAGTAGGATTTTACTTCAGATTTCTGCATAGATTTTAAGTGTTTTAGCAAAATATTTGCTAGCGTCAAGCCGTTTCTTGTTGTTGAATGTAAGAACAAGGATAAACAATAAATAATATATACATACGATTTTCGCTTGTTATACATGGTAAAAAAAATCTTGTTGAAAAACCCGAAACTTTCAAATGACTACACAAAATCTTATACAAACTATGATTACAGATCTTACTCCTTATAACCATTTTCCTATTAAATTTTTCACTTTTCCCGGTGTTTATTCATAGTTTTATGAACTTGTATATTTCTTTGACATTACCCTACAATATTAATTTTTCTCCACCAAGCGAAATTCAAGTATCATTAATCGGGCATCGTCCAAAATGTTCACTCAATATTTAGGCTCGTAATGCGTGTTTACATGAGGGTTTACTCCGTGATAAATAGCTAGTTGAACGTGAACACGACGGCAATTATTGACAGGACTTGTAGCATCCTGACATCCCAACCCCACTTGTAGCATCTTGACTTCTCAACCCCACTTGTAGCATCCTGACATCCCAACCCCACTTGTAGCATCCTGACATCCCAACCCCACTTGTAGCATCCTGACATCCCAACCCCACGATGTTACGGTCGACCCTCCACGCACTTTCTCTACACGGGCATGCTCATGCTTCTCAACAGGGTTACGGCACTGCATGGGTGTAGTTGCGAGAGCGAGTGGTCATGATAATTTATACTATAGATTCGTATTGTGACTATTGCAAGGAAAAATCAATGTAGTGATCCGCTATGCCGGAATTTGTGCACCACGATCTGCAAATTGAAGACTTTCCAAAGAAGAAATCAGTTTAAATTATTGGCCCCGCTTGCTTGGGACTCAGCACAATAACCATTCTCAAGCAGATTCATTCAAAAAGTGCCCGTAGGCTTGGTCGAGAAACCACGAGCATGCACAACAGTAAACAAGTGTAACGCATTCGATAGAGATCCAGAAGAATTCTCAAGCCTGTGAGTCCTACAACCCAAGGGTCGCTCGAACATGATCATGAGTCATAAAGGAGAATATTTCTCCCCGATCCACCCACGGCAAGGTCTTAATATCTATATTGTTCCATTGTGCGTTCAAAGGGCTATTAGAGGCGAAACAAAATAACATGTGACGGGTGTTACGAAAAAAACTGATGTACAAACAACGACAAGCAGCATGACTGCATGAGTATAGAGTTTGGTGAAAATATGTTGAGTTTAGATTTTTTTAAATTGTAATTTCTTCCACTGTAATTACCGGCCAGCCATGTGTAATTACATTGAAGAAAAAATATATTGAACATTCATTAATTTAATTAGTTTTGCGTCCGGGCTTTTGTCTATTTCTTGCACGATGCAAGCGCACTACTGAAACAATAGCGGACAAGTATAGTATGAAGCTAGTCGCTCTTTTGCAGCTTGCATGTTATGTAGTCGACAAATTGTACATCGAAACTAGAGACAATATTAAACTAAAGTAATAATACGGCAAGCACGGTTGCGGGATAATCCAAAACAGAGAGTGAAGCTTACCGTTATTATAAAACTTTATCATGTAATATAAAACACAATATTAATATATTTGGTGGAGGTGCCGGGTCGAAGATTTTCCCTATCTAACCCAACCCCTTGTCCACCAGGGGTTTGTTATCCTCCTTTGTAAATCAGTTTTATAACTGAATATGATAGACTTTAAATTAATAAATAAATAAAAAAAAATTAATCCCAAATAAACAATAACTCTTAACATGTAATATAAAACACAATATTAATATATTTGGTGGAGGTGCCGGGTCAAAGATTTCCCTATCTAACCCAACCCCTTGTGCACCAGGGGTTTGTTATCCTCCTTTGTAAATCAGTTTTATAACTGAATATGATAGACTTTAAATTAATAAACTAGGAAAACGCTAAGTCCCGCCGCGTTGATGGATGAGCTTTTTATAAAGTTTTTAGACTGCGTGGGATATCTTTACTTTTGCGAGTGCTTTGTTGCTTTGTTTTGCTGCCCACGCATTGTAGGTGATTGTTGTCAAGTTTCTATTGTTACTTGTCAATTTGTTATTATTTACCGTTAAAAACTTATATTAAAAGCTTTATTTCTATGGATTCTGGGTAACTTTGTCAACTTTTTCTTTCAAAAGGTACTTTATCACCATAACCTTAATGTCCATGTATAATATGAACGTTGAAGCCCCACCCGTTTGGTCAGAATTGGCCCAAATGGCACGAAAATATCGCATAAAAATAAAAAAAAACTTATATTAATAGCTTTATTTCTATGAATTCCGGCTAACTTTTTCAACTTTTTCTTTCAAAAGGTACTACATCACCATAACCTTAATGTCCATGTATAATATGAACGTTTTAGCCCCACCCGTTTGGTCAGAATCGGCCCAAATGTCACGAAAATATCGCACTAAAAATCGAAAAAAATCGTAAAAGTACGATATTCATGAGAAATATTTCTTCGATTGTACCCAAAACAATACACCTCTAAGTTCAGAGATTTAGAAGGTCCCCTAAAGTTTTCATCAAGATCGGATATGCCGTTTGCCTGGTAGAGAGTTAACAAACAGACAGAAAAACAAACAAACAAAAAAAAAAAAAAAAAAACACCCGAGCTAAATTTTTTGGGGGTCAGTGAAATTGAAGTCTTCGCTTCGCTCATCCAATAAATAAATAAATAAAAATAAATTAATCCCAAATAAACAATAACTCTTAACATGTAATATAAAACACAATATTAATATATTTGGTGGAGGTGCCGGGTCGAAGATTTCCCTATCTAACCCAACCCCTTGTCCACCAGGGGTTTGTTATCCTCCTTTGTAAATCAGTTTTATAACTGAATATGA
Organism: Sweltsa coloradensis; assembly: GCA_024449915.1. Lineage (NCBI taxonomy): Eukaryota > Metazoa > Arthropoda > Insecta > Plecoptera > Chloroperlidae > Sweltsa > Sweltsa coloradensis. The sequence continues at coordinate 365,558 of JAMZAV010000270.1, forward strand.
TAGACTTTAAATTAATAAATAAATAAAAAAAAAAAATTAATCCCAAATAAACAATAACTCTTAACATGTAATATAAAACACAATATTAATATATTTGGTGGAGGTGCCGGGTCGAAGATTTCCCTATCTAACCCAACCCCTTGTCCACCAGGGGTTTGTTATCCTCCTTTGTAAATCAGTTTTATAACTGAATATGATAGACTTTAAATTAATAAATAAATAAATAAATAAAAATAAATTAATCCCAAATAAACAATAACTCTTAACATGTAATATAAAACACAATATTAATATATTTGGTGGAGGTGCCGGGCAAAGATTTCCCTATCTAACCCAATCCCTTGTCCACCAAGGGTTTGTTATCCTCCTTTGTAAATCAGTTTTAGAACTGAATATGATAGACTTTTAATTAATAAATAAATAAATAAAAATAAATTCATCCCAAATAAACAATAACTCTTAACATGTAATATAAAACACAATATTAATATATTTGGTGGAGGTGCCGGGTCGAAGATTTCCCTATCTAACCCAACCCCTTGTGCACCAGGGGTTTGTTATCCTCCTTTGTAAATCAGTTTTAGAACTGAATATGATAGACTTTAAAATTAATAAATAAATAAATAAAAATAAATTCATCCCAAATAAACAATAACTCTTAACATGTAATATAAAACACAATATTAATATATTTGGTGGAGGTGCCGGGTCAAAGATTTCCCTATCTAACCCAACCCCTTGTGCACCAGGGGTTTGTTATCCTCATTTGTAAATCAGTTTTATAACTGAATATGATAGACGTTAAATAAATAAATAAATAAAAAATAAATAAATCCCAAATAAACAATAACTCTTAACATGTGATATAAAACAATATTATTAATATCTTTGGTGGAGGTGCCGGGTCCACGATTTCTCTACTTATCTAACCCAGCCCCTTGGCCACTAGGGCTACCAAATAAACAATACTTTCCAATAATAGGGTGATGTCAACAAAAATAAAGCATGCCGATTGGAGGTCTTGTTTGGCTTTTATCTTAAGGCGAGACACACGCACAGACGGACAGACGGAAAAGAGCGTCGGTTCCTAATAACCGATTACCGCATCATAAAATATACAATTTCGTTAATTTTTTCGTCGATCTCTGTCATTGGGATATATACTTTTTACGCAACTGAATCAATCATTGATATGAGGAGGATTTCACACAACTTATTTCTTGTTTTTCCTATCGTTCCCGCCGACGTGCACCCTCCGGGTCAATCGTCCCAAGAAGCTAGGTCTTATTCTCGGGGGAACAAATCATCTAAACAAATAGAGTTTGCTTGAGCTAAACGATCTGACTATGATAGTCAGTTAACTCCAATCCCACTTCCTTGGTTACTTGTCACCCCTTTACAGGCCAACCCCTATGTATTTGTCAAGCACGTGATATGCAATATTCCGTCAATGCTGGTTTAGTTACCCCGCCAGCATGTATGAAGTTATTGGAAGCAATGGCTGCCCTTACCCCAACAGGGATGTGAATTAGTTTTCAATATTATTATTGTAAGTTTTGAAATATATAGATCTCCAAAGGAAAACTATTTTTCTAATATTTAAGTGTGTAAATATTTCGAGTTCTTGGGTTTGGGAAGTTAATTCCCTGATATCACCTATTTGCATGGCAGAAGGGGGAAGATCCCAATTAGACAGTCGAAAGTGCACAAAATTCGTCCCCGTAATGCGACCACATCAAGTGAACCGAACCGGGCGGCCAAAGTGATGCAGTTAAACACTTTTATCCCACTATACGAAACCTCGGTTACTTAGTCAGTGGATCACAAAATAAATGCTCTTAGCAAATTGCATCGACTCCTTTTTCACGCCTCCGTCTTTTATAGAAATGTAGGGTTGAAGATTCGACGTGTGTGCGCTTCAATGCACATGAAATGATGTCAAAATGGCATCTCTTTTGTCGTGCAACAAATGTGGCTTAAAATTGTTCCGGTACCCAATTCTGATTTCAAACCATGCCCATTTTCTTTTTGTTCGGAAAAGTCGTTTCTTCGACTTTCTTTTTTTAACATTTCTTTTCTTTAGGTTTGTAAAGAATCTGTAGCAATGATAAAACTCAAATGGAAAGAATGGTTTTTTTCTTAAATGTGTTTTCGTACGGGTCCACGAAATATAAAGCAAAGACTCGCTTCGCCAGAGAAAACTAAACTCATCTACACCAAGAATTTCAATTCGCACCGTTCGATATTTCTTGCTCGCGCCAAGCATCGAGGGCTTTAATCTAAACTGCCACACTGCAGCAGAGCGCCACGCTATATCCACAAAACAACTACAGTTAAATTCAAGTTTTTTAATAAAAATTTAACTAGATGCAAAAGGGAATTAAACTAATATTGAAAACGAGTCCAACCTCTGCTCTCATCCGCTGGTATGTAAGTGCTGTACAGCAATATTGTTCTTCTTTTAGAGAATGGGATTCAACTGCATAGACAAATAAAAGTTCCATTATGAAACATATATTAAATTCAGACGGGAAATCACAGCAGCATGTGCCGAACGAAACTTTCTCGTTCTACTTTAATGGAGATTTGGGCTCCTCAAAGCGTAAAGTGCGATATACTAAGTTGAGGGTCAATTTATGCTACAGTTGTTTGAGGTAATTTAAGGTGGAAATTGCTAATGATAGAGCAAGTTTGAACTTCGTGCCAAGTTTTCCTGTTTAAAATGGAAATGCAATTAGAGTTTAGCGAGAAACACATTGATTATCAAGTTTCGGTAGAAAGCACAAAACAGTTGTGGAAATTATTGGTCAATAATTCTCAACCCCGAATGAATTGAATGGTAGTAATTACCTTAATCTCTCGCTGCAACTAAGAAACCATGGGTGGAATCGATAAAACCAATCAAGATCATCCAAACTAAGACAATTATTTTGCTCATGGGGTTCATAACATTGAAAGTTTCACAACTGAGAATATAGAAGTTAACAAATATTGTGCAGCAAGGATTCGTTAATACAAAATAAAACAATACGAATCGTTTAATTTCTGCACGATTTTAGTTTAAAAAATGTAACAAAAGTTTAGTGGAATGTGGGACGGAATATTCCGGAGAACAACGCGTATTAATATCGGAATATTACCGGACCGAAAAGTATCAAATATATATTAAATCAACAACGACTTAAACAATACGTAAACGTTAATTTTAGTTATTATATTTAAAATAAACGAGACACACAAGACAAAGAGACAAACCAATATAAATTCCATCCTCGAAGGAAATCAAACACACGTAACAATTCTGTACAGAAGAAACAGAGCTGGTTTATCAATTGAACGGGTAGGCGATAGACAAACAGTGACTGCGTGATGTGAATGGGTAGCTCATGCGTAACGCGCGAGACAGAGCGAGGACAGTGACTGCGTGATACTGAATGGGTAGCTCATGCGTACGCGCGAGACAGTAGCGAGGACGGTGACTGCGTGATACTGACTTGGGTTAGCTCATGCGTAGCGCGCGAGACAGTAGCGAGGTCGCCGATCTGTACCGGACGCCGGCAATCCTTACATAAAGTTGTTTTCAAAGTGTGCTTCAGTCCATGGAAATTCTCCATTCCTTCTTTTCTTACAGTCTTAAATAGTCATCGTGTGTCCTACGAAAAACAAAACAAAAAAACTATGACTAGTTATTTTAAACCACAAGTGACACAGTTTCTGAATCGCATTACGTTGGAACCCATCTCATTAACCACATAATCCCCCTTAAAGACATAATCCGGTTCTAAATGTTAATGACACGTGCTGTAATCTGACTAAATTACGGCGTAGCGGGTTAAACACTTTATATGATTTATTATTGCAAACATTCAAGATCACCTTTTTCTAGAGTGTTTTTATGTGCAGCATTTTGAATTATATTGTCACTGGTGCGATGAGTTTCGAAGTTAAGTTTTCGCCGGTGATTCAAATGGCCTCCGGAATGTTCCCCGTGAGAATACCGTCATTAGGATTGCCTTGAGCTACTGCTCCTGAGAATCGATACTGTGGCAGTTTCCCCTTCCTTCCACCCATCACATTTCTGCGGCTGATTCGACGGCATCCATCTTCGACGACAGGTGTTACCTTCTACCTGATGCTTCAACTCTCCTGCTTATTTGGAATCCCATATATCCTTGTCGATGATTACCTCGTCCGAGAGTAAATCGTGTCCAACCAGCTTTCCTCTTGCAAATACGTCAACAGGGCTGATTCGGGACCTTTACAATTAAAGCTCAATAACGACATTCAGTTCTGTAACAGTGATGGGTATATTACCGTATGTATTTACTTGTTATTGTTGCCTTTACTCCCGATACCTATTTTGAACCAGCGCCTTCTTGAGAGTTAACCAAGTATTGTCCAGTTGAAATTGCTCCTCAGTTAGTAATAGTAATAGTAATTTATGAACAGGACACAGTAATACATGCAAGTAAGTGTTGCATATTTATATCAGAACGATCAGATGTATAATGCAACTACAATTCAGAGCTTAAAATGTACCCGTCCTGATGGTCTAGTGGTTAAGACGCCTGTCTGGTATGCGGGAGATCCGTGGTTCGATTCCCGGTTGGGGCGGACTTTTTAATTTCTGAATTGTAGAAAATAAGATAAACAAGTGGTTCCATTACTCATTGCCCTGAGGGTGTACACTACAACTTCAAGCAAGCCTCAGCTTCAGACAATAAAATTACATTCGTGGGTATTCAGAATATCGACCGATATATTAATTTTATTATAATTGAAACATATATATGCATGTATTTTTTAATACCTTTCTAACTATAACTCCATTCGTATGATATACCGCGTTCATCTGGACTGCAGAATATATTAGCATTCTAAATACAAATTAAATGGGTAAACTACATAAAATTGATTCGAACGTGCACCACATATGGTTTATTCATCGTCAGCATTTCTTTAACTGTATTGAGTACGCATATATTATAATGGGGCTATCATTTAGTTGGAAAACAACCATTGGATTTCATCATTAAAATGCATGTTTTAATTACTAATTGCCAGTTGTACACAACGTAGATAGATCATAAATGCAGCACATGCGCGTTCACCCACTTATTAGGAGACACATGGCATGCAGGCATACATATCTAGTCGACGCGATCACATACATTGAAATTATTGCACAATTCGAGTGATCAAATTAGGGATTTGCTTAAATAATTAAAATCTCACCGCTCGACTAATTTCTTGTTGTAAGTGCTCATTAAATAAACAAACGTTGACCTGTTCCCGTTGACTCGATTGCTCCGCTAGGCCTTTTGTCTAAACGGTTAGTAGCTCTGTGAGCGATAGTTTTTTTAACGATGTGAGAACTGTTGAAGGATTCCCCACATAAATCATCTTTATCCAAGCTCTTTGCACCCCTGTCCGCGCGGGATCACAATGAAGAATGAACGGGGAAAAGAAAATAAAGATGAAACAGAAATGAAAAAATCTCCTGCGGTCGGAAACTAACGCTAAAAATGAACATTTATGTAGAATGAAAACAAAAAGGAAAACATCGCCGATGCTCTTTTCAAAGATAAACCTGGAGGCTCATCCATCCCCTTCTGCTCTACGCGTGCGAGGCACGAAATATTCCGTAGTTGAATAATAAACCAACTATTTTCACACTGCGATAGTAAAGAAACGTACCAAATTGATAAAAATACAAATAAAATGATGTTTATTTAGCATATCATAACATATTTGTATCTCATTGACACGAAAAAATATACTCCAAGGTATTGCGATATGAAAATATGCCACATGTGTACTCAAACTGTGCACATTATTTTTTAATATTGTTGTATCAATAAACTGACAATTAATTAAACGTGGGTATATTCAAACGTACACTGAAATAATATAGTCGAAAAGTGAACTGAACTACAAAGTTATATTATCAAAACAGTGTATGTTTTTGCAGTGATCGCAACACACAACTAATAATCACAAAATACTAACACCAGAAGACTTCAAAGTCAGGATTGAGTTTGACTGATATGATCAGGTGTATTGAAAGGACATGCTAAAAACATCGTAATACCGTACCGTTGTTAATTAATTCACTAAGATATTTAATAAACGTAGACAATAAGACAATAAGACTTCAAAGTCAGGATTCATTTTGACGGATATGATCAGGTGTATTGAAAGGACATGCTTAAAACATCGTAATACCCTACCATTGTTAATTAATTCACTAAGATATTTAATAAACGTAGACAATAAGACAATTCATTTGTATGGTGTTGTATAGGTGACACGAAAGGCTCAACGCGTTTCATGGTCTTTGTTGTGCAGTGGGAATGGTCTAATTCCGAGACAATATATTCGTGCAAACTACAATATAGTACCTCATCCTCCTCCATTAACCTAGACTAACAGTCTAAACCACGCATTGCACGACACCCACTCCCTCCCCCCCCCCCTTCACTGCACAGTTTCAGCCAACGCTTCTTCCACAACTTCACACACTGATGATGGCTCAACGCTAGCACACTAGGGTCCATGTCTGGAGGTAGAAGTCAAAGTCTCATACTAATGCACTTAGGCTATTGAGGATGAAGGGTAAACAGAAGGGTGGCGGGGAAACCCGGTACCGGCACGTAGTTTTCTCCTTTTGAAAGGTACCAAGGGGACCAACGGCTTAACGTCCTATCTGAAAGGACGGTTTGACCCTCACAGTCATATAGGTTCATCCACTTAATCTGCCTGCCGAGCAGACGTCGAAGAGAACGAAGCCGTTACACTAGCTCTCGAACCCTCCATCTGCTCTAACCAGCGGTATACGTGTATTTCTGGGAAGAGCGGTCACCCACTCTTCCCCTGACCACGCCAATGGTTGCTTCACTTCCGTGTTCGATTGAGAACCGGCTAAGCTACCGCGGCTAAACCGCTGGCAAAAATGAATTAGGAACAGCAACAACTTCCTACGTCAACAATGAAAACATGTTCGAATTTAATTATTTATTTATTTTAACTTCTATTCTATTTAGTAATAAAAACCGATTCACAAAGGAGGACGATAAATAAAACCAAATAACTTAGATAATTACTATAAGTACACAAAATAATTATGAAATAACAATGTTACAACAACAATGTATGAAAAGGAACAAATTTCTGATAACACTATCAAATAGTATCTTAATAGTAGGTATCTAAACGAATGAAAACGAATCAAATAGAAAGGCTTATGAAAAATGTGAAATAAATTAAAGAATAAAGAATAAAGAACAATTAAGTCCTTATTGTGTGTGTGTGATTTAACTACTTATATATTGTGAATTCGGCCTAGACAAGCTTGTTATTGTGGATAATAAACGCCTAGAGATAGTTTTAGACATGAATTACTGTACAGTTAATTTGCGATTATATAAACTAGTCGAATATTGTATTAGAAACAAGCGATCGGTTTCAATAATACCATATTTTAATACACGGAATCTACCCTGCTACAAGGGTATAAATGTGAGAAATAAAATGGGGGATATAATACATTATATGGCTATCACTACTAGCTAACGCAATTGTACGCAATAAACAGCGTTAAAAAAGTAATAACAGTGTTGTTATGTTAGTATGTTAAACACGCATAAAACAAACACAAAAAGTCTGGTCCCTCGAGGACGAATGCTTGCTGAGCCAGCAATGTGTAATTTCTCATTGTTTACTCAATCCGGTCGATAAAACACAGTTTGCTTTTCATACAAGTCATAACTACATCAATAATCTGGTCTAAGAATCTGTACTTCTCTCCCATGTAACCATCGGTGGCATGCAATAAATTTGACGCACAAAAACGAGCTCCTATTTTTCTACGTACGGATCACATCTATCACATTTACTTTGTAGGCCAAGCGTGTGATAGTCATCAATCTTAATTCTGTGACGGCGATTAAGCCAGAGTCCGTAAAAAAACACTCTATACTGGTACAGAACTGATGTAGGGTCTCGCCTCACGGCAGACCCTGCTGGGAACAAGGAGGGACTTTCACTTAAATTAAAATTGTACGTTCTAACTAATTTAGGCTCTAAACTAGAAGGGCGTAAGGTTTTTTCTCCAATCACCCCCTCGGGAATGTTGTGGCCCATTATCTTAAGTCTAAACAGTTGCATTATTATTCAAACGTTGTTTTAACAGGATCATTTTAGAAATATTTGGCTAACATTGGTGAAAGCATATACGTTGAAATTTAAGGTGTGTATTGGAAATATATGCTATGAATCAAAACAATTTTGGAATATTGGAAATTAAACAACTGCATGTTTCTAAATAATAATAAAACTGTTCTTATCGTATACAAAATGATGTTATTTTATATTTTGTGATAGTATATATTAACATTGTCAATTAATAATTTCGCTTCCAAGATGCTTATCAGGGGAAAATATCAAATTTTAGGGAATATAAATTTGATTATAAACTTGAAAGCGTTTCTAAATTATTCCGATCGTGGCTGTCACTTTGAGTCAGACAATGTCCCGAAAGTTGGATGTAGGTAAGTTAAACAGAATAGCCGGGTAGACGGCAGAGGGTACGGTGAACAACGGGCCTTCAGTCGCCACGTGAAGCTAAATGCAAATCGTCGATCCTTCAACCTGTCTGGGGTATTGAAATGTAATAGACGCTACGTGGCAGTTATACCAAGATGGCGGTCGTTTCGTTGAGAAATATGGATTACAAAGTATAACGCCTTGTACTGGGAGAAAGTCTGTTCAAGAATTTTCGAGAAGAGAAAGAGGAAGAAAACTTTCATCACAATTTTGAAAATGGGAAAATTAATTTTAATTTATATTTTATACTCGCAAACATCAGTACTAAAATGTTATAAAAGTAATTGTGGTAGTAATAATAGTTTTAAGTAGTTATCATAGAATTAAAGAGTATCGATAAAATAATAATATAGTGAAAGTAGTACCAATAATTAAGATAAACATAAATGTTTGTATACATGGTAGGAGGACAGTTGGTAAAGAACGTCAAACGGTATTTTCGTTTGAATCAATCGCAACATTCGTCTTAAGACTGACATAAATTGTATTAATTCTCACAGAAATCAGTCGTTACATCCCGAAGTAGACGCTCAGAATGAAAGTGATTACAATATTGTTTATTATCAGTTGCTGATATCGTCAACTTTCAGTCCATTATTGTTGTGTTACAAAAAAAATTGTTCTTATTTTTTTAACTTCTTTTATGCATCTTTTACTTTCCGAGTACCGACAATTACGAACACTTGTATTGCAAATAACTTGCAACGCTTTTATATAAAAAGTATCTCAACGATATAATTCAGTTTAAAAGTGATGTTTTTTAAAAAAACAAGAACAGATAACGGCTAGTATTCCGTTAGTAAAATGGCAACTGAAACTCCCAACTTAAGTTCACGTTATTCAACTGGGTTTTTGCAAAAGGCAATTCTAAAATTTAAGTATCAAAGTTTGACTTAACGTCCTGGCTTTTGTTTTAGATAAGTCACCAACTTGAATTCAATCTTTGCTTGGTTTATACCATTACTAGAAAGTTTGGAAACATCGCTGACAAATCGTGTGTCTCGTTTCAAGCCTAGGCCAGGGGTTGGATGCCACATATCAAGGTCATTCGCTTCTTGGGACTCTTTTGACTGGGGAGGTTTTCCCCAGTGAAGCATTTATTCCACGCGACGGATGCAAAATGGGTGTAACAAATCTCTACCTCAAAGTCCACCAATGTGAAGTGCTCAAAACCTTTGAGCCAGCAGCGCCCGGCGACGACACAGAAGGAAAGGAAGGAATTTCACTAGCGCGTTTGTGTAGTTTGGTTCGTTGTTGGTCTCGTCGTTGTGATGTGATTCTATGTAATACTATCAGTTACTAGGAAAACGCTAAAGTCCCGCCACGTTGATGGATGAGCGTTTTTTTTGTTAGTTTTTTTTATTGCGTTTTTTGCGTTTGTTTGCACTTTTCCTTTGCAAGTGCTTTTTGATTGCATTGTAGTTGATTGTTGTCAAGTTTCTATTGTTACTTGTTAATTGGTATTATAAATCTAAAAAAACTCATATAAAACCTTTATTTCTGTAGATTTCTAGCTAATTTTTTCAACTTTTTTCTTTCAAAGGGTACTACCATCACCATAACCTTAATGTCCATGTGAAATCTGAACGTTGTAGCCCCACCCGTTTGGTCAGAATCGGCCCAAATGTGACGAAAATATCGCATTAAAAATCGAAAAAAATCGTAAAAGTACGATATTCATGAGAAATATTTATTCGATTGTACCCAAAAGCAATACACCTCTAAGTTCAGAGAAAACGAAGGTCCCCTCAAAATTTCATCAAGATCGCTTATGCCGTTTGCCCGGAATCCTGCTAACAAACAGACAAAAATACAAACAAACAAAAAAAAAAAAAAAAAAAAACATTGGAGCTAAATTTTTTGGGGGTCAGTGAAATTGAAATTTTCGCTTCGCTCGCTACGCTCGCTACGCTCATCCAATTATCAAACACAATTCCCCGTGTTGGAACACAACGACATGTAGAACCAAGTAAGAGGTCTTCTTTGCAAATACATAGTTCTTAACTTACTCAGTTAATTGCGCCTACTATTCACAACGAATGACAAGTACAAACACAGTAACACAAAGTTTAACTTTAAAATTTCTTAGTAATCATTTTGTAAAATTTAATATTTATTCTAAAAAAAAGTCATGAATACATTTTTTGTGTTTTGTTTGTGTATTTTGTAAAGTCATTCGATATATTTTATGTGTTTATTTCATTTCAACTCTAATGCACCACTTATGTTAATTTTCTTTTAGCGTTAAGTTTAATTTAATTTGCAAAAAAATGTATCGAATTTTTAACAATTGTTTTAGTCAGGAGTGTGAATCCATAATTTAACGAGTTTGAGCTAGCACAGCAAATTGATTCATTGTTTTTATTTGATACAATCTATTGATTATATTATGATTTACCTATCCCCTGACAGGACAGGTTGGCCAGTGTGTGCCAAGGTGTTAATGGTGATGATTTAGTTTGCAAATTAATATCCTCTCATAGAAGACAATTATCCGGCTGTTATTGACGATGTAGGCCTATGTCCACTTGAAAATTTCACTTTCAATTAGGTGGTTATGGCAGTGTATGTTGATCTACTTTTACTCACGGTAATTTGTAATATGCAGATGCTGGAAAATAACAAAATATGCACACTTTCTTGATTAAAATCAACGACCTTTTGAAACTAGCTCCTTGACTCATAATGAGATTCCACGGAAGGCGCACTTTCAATTTAAAACTTCCCTATTTTATTCCTATCGATTACTCACTGAGCTTTGAAAGCACAAGTCACATTTTAGGCAATATAATACGTGGTTTCCCCGTGAGTGTGTTTAGTTTCGGTTTCATCAGTGGCGTTGAAAACAAGGCCCGCATTTCCATAATCTTTATTTGAATCTATTTAGTGAGTTGTCCGAAGTGACATTTGTCATGTTGCAAGCTGGAGGGAGATCAATCAATACCACATCCAATCAGAATGAAACTAATTCCCTCCCGCAAGTAACAGGCCCGTGAACAGCCAGGGGGAAATGGGTGTTTTTAATAAAATTGACGGCCATTGATGTTTACCAAGCCTGAACGATCCAGTTCTAGCTCGCGATTAAAAAGAAACCGAGCTTCACAAACGCTTTGGCCCCTGTTCCAGTGTAGTTTTATTGGATTCGTATCATCTCTTTTTGGCTCACCTAAAAAGAACTTGTGTATGTGTTTTTCACATTTTAAAATTATGTAATCTTGTTTAAATTAATATCATTTGATTCAAAATTTTTAAAACACTATTTTCACATATATTTATTTCGCGATTTCACACACGTGACAATATTGACTCAGTTAAGATTCCCAATCCAACATGTATAACTAAACGCCAACGTTTCACGCAAGCTGAGAAAACATGGTATGTGTCAATATTTTCCTTCCATGCAATTACATGCATCAAGCATACAAACATGCATCAAATCGTATGCCGCTTCAGCGTCAGCTAGCAACACAACTTGTATAAACACAAACAGTTAGATCATTAACTGTGCACGGAAACTCAGCCGAGCAGATTGAAGGACACACATGTATATATGTGCTTGTATTGACATAAAATTTAATAAAGTCAATATGGTATCATGACAAGTAATAATGTACTCTTGCGGTTTATCCTGTGTTTGCGGAAGTATTGGAAGTAATGAAGAAAGAAAATCTGACGTGGACGTTCATCTTTTAATTTATTCTTGCAATGATCGTCTTCATTTTCAAAGCTGTTGAAATTCACCAAATTATGTTTATTTTTTTCGCTTACATCATTTCTAGGGGTGTACGAGTCCTAGTTTTAGAGTTTGAGTCGATTCCGAGTCTAAGAACTAAAAATAATTTCGAGTATAAAAGTCTTATTCGATTCAGAGTTTTTTTATTTCACTATTACTCGTCGGCTATACGAACAATATTAATTTAAATAATGTTATTTACTAATGTTAGTTTGTATGTGGGCTCCAGAAGTGAGGACAGTAACATGTTATTGATTGTAAAATGTTATCTCGCCAAATTATTTTAATGATCAAGTATTAAATGTTATTAGGGCTAGGCTGAAAATGCGCAACTATGTTTACGTGTTCACACCAGAGCTCGACCCGGCACCTCCACCAAAATCGTTATTTTTAAACTCTAGGTCGAGTCGGGTACCAATAATTACTCGACTTGACTCGAAATTTTTTCGCCCTTAGTTATTTGTCTTTCAGATAAGTTGAAGGGGGTTTTCACCCTAAGACTCAAAAAATATATTTTATTCAGGATAACTAGTTATGAATTTAGAAATTATCAGAAAAAATATTTTGTCCAGAACGACCCGAAAGAAAATTGTCAAACTTGGTATTTTTTTAGCTAGGTCCCATCGGCAAAAATCTCCCAAAATATATAACATGGGGACTATCATTAGGCTCCATGACCTTGGAGGATTTTGATCTAAAAAAATATTGGGCATTATTGACGTACTCTACAGCTTTTTCTGTAAATCCTCTATATTTTTTATTTATATTTTATTTGTGGTTAGTGTTTCGGTCAAAATATGCTGATTACCAAGGAGGGTTGTGATTATGGAATGCATGTTTTTGCGTGTTTAGTGTATGTATGTTCATAGTTTTACGAGACGATGTTATAAAGGGCCATTTTAGATTGATACGATGCTCTTGTATCTATTTGGAACAAAAAATAAACAGGTTAAATCTCATGTAGAAAAATTTCACACAACGACAATTTTCTGGATCCAAAAAATTAAAATTTGTGTAAAATCACAGTTACAAGACATAATGTAGTATTATGCTATAGGTTATGTGGTAAAAATAACTGAAGGGCGTAATAGCCCCTTTAATTTCCTTATTTTATTTCTATTCACATTTGTATTTTATTTCAAATTTGATCTAATCATTCCGTTTGAACTGAACACGGATACATTAACTAGGAAGTTACTTCCGTGTTATTCATTCACGATACATTTAATACAGAATGTGCTCCACAAAGTACCACCATGACTTATCTTGGTCACTGCTGTTGCAACTTTTACTCATTTTCAACGATTAGCTCATGCTCCTTCATAAAATTTACAAATCGTATTAATTTTAAACGTGTAGCCCAATTCTGAATAATGTCTTGAACATGCAAACACTGATAGCCGTATTAAGGTTGGTATTTTATGGAAAATTTTGTTATCATTTTATATACGTGCCTTACTTAAACGCTAATAATTCATTTCTATTTTGCCTAGAGTGTGTATTCCTTGATATTGTACTGAAGCGTTATCTTCACGGCGCGTTTGGAGGGTGGCACGCGTTCGATCGTCATGGGATTGGATTGTGTTCGAATATAAATCATGCGGAAAAGTTTCTAAGGACACGTGGGGATTAGCACACATACAACGTAATAGTTTATTCGATCGAATAATATATCCTGTCTGCTAAGGCTGTTAGTGGCACGTGGAGGCAAACCTCTCGCTGCGGCGAAAATATTGTATTTCCTGCGGAATTCTGAGAACAATCTCAAGCGGGGAAAATTAAATAAATCAGCATTTTAACGTTTTTGGATGAGCGAAATAACGTAGAAGTGAAAACCTCAATGTTACTACCCTAAAAATACTGATGTAAAATAAAGTTGGTTAAAGTAAAATAATATTTAGTTTTCTCATTGTAAATAATTATTTTTAGTGAGATGTTGGATTGCGGCCGACGCTAAATTCAGAACAACTATATAGCCCTACAATTTATTATGAGCTATTATTACTAAAATGTTTCGAAAGTCACAGTTTGAACCTTAGTATACACACATACAATCCATGAATCCAATAATTGATAAGGCTATACCTGGAGTTAAAGAATCTTCTGCCTAAAGTTGGAATCGAACCCGAGTCTTTCTGAATTTTTTAAAATGCATTCTATGTTAGTTGTTAGGTGGCTCTTTACCGGAAAAGCGTCTGTATCTTTATGAAACTTTAAGAGGACTCGTAATCTCTGTCCTTAGATCTAACTTTATTCTCAGCACAAATCGAAGAAATACTTCTCGTGAAAATTTCAATTGAACAATTTTGAGATTTTGTGTAGGTTATTTCTGTGTGTTTTTCCACCTACTAGACAAACGGCTACATGTATAAGTATTGTCATAGGGATTCATTACGACCATAAACAGTATCACACTTTTTTCTACGTCGACAATTTGTAATATTTACAGTAATGTTAAATGCCTCCATCAAATTTATTTCCTTTTAATTTTTTTTGAACCATTTCTATGCTATGCTATTACATAGCAGTAGTAAAGTTTAATTTTCGGTCAACAGTAAACAAAACATGACGGAAGTTATATTTATGGTGTGTATAATTTACTATTTTAATCTTTTTTACCAGAGAAGGAGATGTATTGACATAAACAGGTTATCCATGAACGCCAATCTTCTGCATAACTAATATATATTTTTAATTTAACATGGAAGACATGGAAATATACAAGAATATTATAAGCTTCGCTAGCTATGGTTTCTAAAAAAATGAAAACAATTTTTAGTCAAGCGATGAAGATTTGGGATTAAATAACAAAGAAAACCTTTTTTTACACTTTATGAGCCGAGATTGACGCCATTGCCTGGTGCTTTAGTGTGCCATAAAACTATATGGGTTATAATCGTAACTTCTTATAACGGTAACACTTAAATATTATTATGATTTGTATAACGTAATATTACAAAGTGTATAACGCAGTATTACAAAGCTAGTAGGCCTCTATAATAATATCCGACTATTTTATTTAGAAATTTAAAACTATTAAATGGTTTTTAAAGGGAATAAATAAATAAATGCCTCGATAATTTTATTCAGAATTGTAAGCATTTGATGCTAAATTTTCTCTAATATATGAAAATTTAAATGCTTTTTTCTCAAATTTAAAATTCTAATTTTTCACACTTTTAATAATCTTCGTCAAGTTACTATGGTTAGAGATTTAAAATATCATTCATAATCACATTCTCACTTCATTTATAATCCAAGGACATTTTCTCAAGTATTTATTCATATAAGTGGCATGATCCTACCCATCTCCTCTGCAAACCCCTCCAACAGTATTAGGTGACCATAATCTCGAAAGTTTCCCTAATACTACTCCACTAATGCACAATAAATGTTGCAGTTCTTTTTGTGTGCTTAATTATTTTAGTAAGAGATACAGATCGGATATATGAGGAAGTCGGATCAAGGATAATATGGCCAACGAAATGCGCGAATAACAGTTGAGCGGACCTGAACATGATAACGCCATTTTGCCATAACATAACCCCACTTTTGAAATGGCGCTACTTACTTTAATCACTTGCCTAGCGAAGCTTCTATAACTAAAGCCAGGAATCGCACACAGAAAACACGAGAGAAAGGCATTCGTGAGGAAGAAATTGCTTTAGTCCTGACTTCGCAGACACGGCAAAGAAAATTGGAGCTATGCTCGCAAATAACTAACTGTAGTTAAAACAGCCATCTTGGAAAACGGTCACGCAAACTCGTTAAGCTTAACCTTATTTTAAAACAAAGATGATCCACATTTAAACATTTAGTTTTATTATAGAGTGCAACGTCTGAATATTTAATGAATTTGTACTAAATCTAAAGGTACTTGTGTACAGTGGCATAGACGTATTAGACGTAAAGCTAAGATAAGCTAAGAATTATGCAATGAACGAACATATGTTCTTGCTTAAATATCCAATACCTTGTCTTAAACCCTCAAATGTAAGGTGATTGTATTACCAGGGGAGAAAAACGCGTTTTTCCATGTTGGCAGAGTGGGTTGTGGATTGACGTACTATTAGACCTTCAAGAATTATTACGGAAATTTGTTCAGTATAAAGCATTTGTTTCTTTCTTGAAATGAAGTAATTCTGTTTCTTAAATAATATAATTTATCCCCTTTCGCATTAATTGTAAAATACTTGGGTATTTATTAATGCTGAATGAGACTGACGGGCTAGCTTTGGTTCGTTTAGTTATCAATTGTACAAAAGTAAACACAAATAGTTTTTCCCATAAGGCCAAGTACAATAATGTCTCGTTGAGGTTTTTGAGAAGTAAAATCAATAACTTTCAGAAATTAGCCGCTATACCCAACTCCTTACATTGCCTCTTAGAAACAAGTTTTCTTTCTGTCCTAGCTTTTACACTTTCCGAACTGATATCCAACTTACCAGCTTCTTTGTTTGATCCAGCTAACACCTGGCTTATCCTTCTTCTCCCGGCGAATAAACTGAGCGTTCCAGGGCAATCAAGACTCAACTCAGCCGTACGAAACACACTTGGAATAAAAAATAAAACCGGAATGAACCATTCAACCTTCCTTAGAAACTTCAAAGCAAAGTTGCGATTTGGTTGGAGTTGAAAGCTCCGTCCTCCTCTACATCTATTGTACGCGAGTGTACAAAGGCTAACGCGCCTTGATATCACCCGAGGGAAGCTCAGAACAGGAGAGACGCCATTTTCTTTCTCAATGTCTACACATATATGTTATATTTTCCTCGGAACATCTGCGCTTTTTATTTGATCATTTTCTGTGCGATTACTTTTATTCGGGATAAAATATAGGAAGCGATTTCTCTCGATGTTGTAAGGTTAGAAGTAACTTTACCCTAAACGCTATAATAACGCGAACTGTAACATTTCCAAGGTAGCGTAGAGTGTGCATTTCAGCATTATAATATAGTTAAACTTAGTCTGTGGGCTAGCACGGATATGTTTTCCATAGCGTATCGTATAATAATTACAATGGAGTTTCAGTGCAGTCATTTCAGAGAAAATTATATTGTATCAATTACATGATACCTACCCTAAGTATATTGAAATATTATGTGGAATGAACGTTATAAATTTACGTATTGACACAGGAAAACAACATAAGAATGTGACATTCTGTGCCGTTTTAACACAAAATCTTCTCGTTGTTCAGATATTCAGAGGTACCAACCTGATAGTGAAACATCATCAATAACTCTCAATTTATTGGCTCTTCCATTGCGGTAGCATGGTCGTCGCACACGTATCAATACACACTCAAAGCTCATCGAGATAATGGAACGCATCTGGTTGAAAGTGAGCGACGTTCCTTCCCGTTGTTTTGAACGCATACAAAGGTGTTTATCTATCATATGAAGAAACAGAGTGAAGACTCTCGCGGACGTCAGTTGCGGATACATGGATCCACTAAAGTTAGCTCGTACGCTTGCTGGCGAGGCTCTAAATCGGGAGGTCGTCAGTTAAAACCCAACCACCTGCAATCCTCACTGAAGGTTTCACATTGATTCCAGCAGTAGAAAGACAAGTGGGGCTTTAGTTTTATTAATAAATAATAATAAATTGTATTTAGAGTTTACCCATTCAGTTATATAACTGATTTTCCGTGGGGGACTTTCGGAATCTCCCTTCCACTGTTCGCTCTCTATTCTAGTCAGCTTCCTTCCATTTTGTCCCTAGGCAAGTTTTTTAATTTCCTACGTTATTTGCAAACAGAACAAAAATTAAAATGGAGTAAAGTTGAACTAAAAGTTAACTTTCATTGTGATTTTATTTGACAGGAAAATGTAAAATTCAAAATAACGGGAAGTAAAAAAAAATCATAAAATTAAATACTCTTGATGAATAACTTTTTGGCGTTAGAGTCCCAAATATAATGACCGAATTCAAAACTAGGGTAAATTCACAGACTTACAATGTCAGTTACTACGGTAAGTTGAAAGAAACACTAAGTAGGTGTGTAAAACCGATAATCCACATAATATCTCCATTATTCAATCAACCATGGTGACAATAACAAGGGGTGACATCTCCAAGTACATTCCCAAGTTCGATACCCGGCTGAGACGGATTTTGTAATTTCTAGATTGATTTCCAAATGATGTACTGTTCATTTTAACCCATGTCTTAGCTTAAAAAATCTTTTATTTATGCAACTTTCCAACATTTTAATGTTATAATAAATAATTATGTAAAAAACAGAACTTGCTGAAAACATAATATTCTCCACAAGCGGTAGGGTATAACAACGAACACAAACCCAAACAAAACTTGAAGTAATATTGTGGTGGTATTTATATCAGTGTACTGAATACTCGTCACACTTGCACATGTAACCGCGACCGTCTATATAGGCAAGTGAACAGAGCCTCTTACGCAAGAACAAGCACACAATCATACGTGCAGAAGAGAGGGGAGTGAGTAACGAATAAGAAGTCGACCTAAAACCTTTCTGAATACATCTCTCTCTAAGAAATCATGCATATGTGTTACGGTTTTCCTTTTCGATCAGTTATTCAACTCTAAGCGCGTAAGTAAAATAGATTTGCAATGCATGTTTAGTTCAGCCTTTTAGCCATTCAATAGATTTCACTCAACGATTTGGTTCCTTAAACTTTTCAGTGCACGAACGTGACGGTTGTATATACGCTCAGTGTATTGTATTGAGTTTCTCAATGCGTTTTCTTCAGGCACGTCTGGACCAATTCCCTTCTCTCAATACGATTAAGTGTATTGGATTCGCTAGGAACCGTATTAACGCGGCCACAATGCCTACAACGCACGCTCAAGCCTACACAAGTCCTGATTACTTGCTAATGGCATAATAGAAATGCTGGCTACGACTGCACACCCCACCACTTTCAAACGCCATTTCTTTCATCTGCTGGGCGTAAAGATGCAGGAATAATCATGGATTCGTATAAGAGAAAGAAAATTGAAAAATAGGGAACTGGAAAACAAATATAAATGTAAAGTTCGCCCTGAATAGCCGCATACCTCAAGTTTGTAATTTATCGTGACTGAATTGGCTTCATTGCAATGTTTTATATATTCGCAAATGTTGTTAAAGTATTATTTAATTTCAGTCCACTGATACATAGTACATATTATATAGGACACATACATAATACATGGCTGTTTCAACAAAATAATATCAAAATAATACGCAAACACTTAATACAAAATGTGAATAACAAATGCATTTATTTATTTATTTAACTTCTATCTTATTCAGTTATAAAAACTGTATTACAAAAAGGACAACGCAAGTTAAGGTGTTAAAGAATCCATTAAGCCTAAGTTATAATAACAATACCGTTGCTTCATACACCGACCTCCCTTTATCTCTATTTAGAGAATATGCGATTGTGTTATACTTTTAGTATGTATCAGTAAAATGAATAAAAATTACTACTACTTGGCTGTTGCCTCTTATCCACCAGGACTTGATCCACGCCCTACATTTAGGACCTGGGGGCCTTTACTAACTCAATAGATAACTTGTCAGACGATAGTACCAGTGGCAAATTTGTAAGAAGAGTACATCATGTGACAATTTGTCGCTGGACATTGGAAACCATACCCCAACGGGTAACATTTCCTTCTGAGATACGCAGAAGTGTCAGACTGGCTGCTCAGCATGGGCAGTTGTCGCTCTCGATCAACAAGTTATCGCTTGAGTTTGTTTGATAGACGCTCATGATCACTTACGTTTGATATCTTAATTCATCACTTAAAAATCTCTCGTCGATTGCGTCAAGACCTACAGGGTTAGCTTGGTCGCTCTGATTTACTGTCCTCCACTGAAAACTGAGTGGGTAGACTCTAAAAACAATTTATTTATTTATTTTACTTTGTAGGCCTATTCATTTTTCAACATGACACAAACAAACTACATATTTTATGGTCTACACATTTTTTAAATGGCCTGACAATATGAGGATGAAAAGAAATTAAATATAATACCAAATGTATTCAATTGAGAATTCGTGAGCATTGAGCTAAAATCAAGTATTATAAAAACGTGCTACTTTTAATGTAAATAAAGACGTTGGACATGGCTTGTTTATCATTCTGCCCATTTTGAAACTTATTGATTGTGAGTCATTCTACAAAAAATGGATACTTACATAACCATGAATATCATTAAAAATGTGAAATAAAAATGCTATACTAACAGAAAAAAATATTTTTCTTCCTGAACTCACAGTACAAAACCCCTTACATTAATTTAAAACGACAATGAAGGTTGACTTGGTATTGACTATTGAACGCTATTGGTGACTTTTTGTATCAACTTTCAACGTACAAAAATACAGCTTAGGTTTTTATATAGATTGGTGAAAGTTGCTTTTCTGATGAAATGTTATAATCAAAGCCAAACCTCACATGATTGATATTTCAACTTTTTACCCTTTATGCAAAGTTGACATTAGAGATTTATTTTCGAATATTCAACAAAAAACTTTGGAGTTGACTTTTTCAACTAAGTTTTTCGTAGAAAGTTAGAAAGGGGTGAGCTAATTGAAATTAATGAAGCTCTGGGGACACACCTTTTACCAGCCAAAGTGTAATTATGTTTTATATATTTTTCTTTGCTTTTTGTCAACATTAAAATGTCCAATATCTGTATTTGAAGATAAACATAAATAATTATTTCAAATAAATATTACAAAAATTGTCAGAGCTAGATAAATGAATTAAAATGTTACCATCTGTGATTAACTTGTATACTGCATTGTTAACATTCCAAAAAACGAAGTTAACTAGCAAAATATCAACAAAAGTGGATAAACAGTCTACTCACATTCCTGAAGATCATCAGGTAAAGTGAAGTCTTAACCCGAGTTGAAATGTGCTAATATATAACATTTCAGTGGTGAGATCGAATAATCAGCTGCGCGTTTTATAATCATCGGTCACAGCTCATGCGTCAAGCGTGGGTTCGATTCCCGCCAACGGCTATCCTCACTGAAAGCTTTTGTCAAGGTTTTCTTCAGTCGTTCACGCGCATGAAACGGATTAGTCCACTAAAATATTCCTTGGATATTTTCTTTTACGACCCTTACACCCTAACTACCTATAGTTGGTCAACTGAAGAGGGTCACACCAGCTAAACAATGTGTGACCTACAGCAGGCTTTCCTGCACGAAAGTTTTAAGTAAACAAAAACTTGCTGGCAGGAATAGTTCTTGAAACAAGGAAACCTCCAATCACACGGGTACATTTAAGTGTCAGTTGGTGCGGCTTATAGTTCATTGCATGAGCCGCGCTGTTACATAAATTACAAATAAATATTTATCATTGTTTCACATAATTTAATTAATAATTAGACAAGGGATGAAAGCGACAGAATCTTACAACAGAAACCAAACGGGACTTATTATGCTAATGTCGTCTGTATGTCTCTGTTTGAGCTATTCGAAACGGTCGAGCCCCTTAACCGATTGCGTTCAAATTTTAAACAGATATGCGGAACCAGTTTATTGGGTACTGCTGTAAAACGTACAAGAAATAAAAATTTGAAAATAGGCTGAAAATGTGTACATTCAATTAGACTGTAATAAAATCTACTAACTTATTTATTATTTATTTTATACTAACAAACTCACGTGAGAATTGTAGGCGCCAGCCAGCAGTCAGTCAGTAGAAAACACGAAACTCCTTTATGCTAAAGTAACCAGTTATAAATTCAAATACCATGGGATGTGAGCAGGGAAAATATTGAAACCAAGGTATCTTGCCAGAGTAGGCTAGGCCTATATTGTCCTACAAGTTTACAGACATATTATTATCAGATTAATAAGTAGGCTCTAGGCCTAAGAATTATGACCGGTCTTGCAAAGAACAAAAATTAACAAGAAAACACAAGGAAATGGCAATACAATTAAATACAATCAAATAGTAATTGAGTAGGCCTTAGGCCTAAAATGATTTGTTTAGGCACTAGGCCTTGGTCTGTGTGACCTTGGCTTTTGAAGCCAAATACGCAGTAGGCTAGGCTAGGCTAGGCCTATGCGTGCAAAAGTTCAAAAACTGTTCTTTGGCTACTGGTAAAATAACAGTCTTGTAACACGGCGAGAATTGTTAATGAATATGTATCGATACGTTACGAATTGTGCGTCGGTCCCTAGGTAGGCTGATGTAGGCCTAGGCTAGGCCTAGTAGGACGGCGAAGTGCGCAGTTCCGAATCCTCGGCGGAATATGCAGAATACGAGCAGAAATCTCGTATTTGGTAGGCCACAGGTAGGGCCTAGATCGTGGAGTCCATCCCCACAGTGAGTAGACCCAGGTAGGCCCGGAAGTAGGCTAGGCTATGGAAATTAGCCCACGTCTGGACCGTGATCCATCTCTCCTCTGTACCTCGACGTCGAATGTTCTCGTCTTTCTTCCGAAGTAGCAGACGACGCTCGGAATGTTCCACAACCTTCTGTCACGGGGCTCCAAGACAACTTCCAAAGACATTGACGTGATTGGTCAATTGGCGTTGATTTAGCGTCTGATTGGTGGATTTCAAATAGTAATTCACTGGACTAGTTCATTAATATAATTTGTAGGGGTTTCCTTGAAAGGTTGCACCATTTAAGTAATATTTACATCAGATGGTGCAAGGGTTGTGTTTGTTGTAGCGTCAAATCACAGAGTATTTGATGCACAGCCTTGGGTCGACCAGTTGGCAACACCGCTAAGAAACTAGCAGTGGATAGTTATGGGCTAATGCTTCCGTCGGTAAAGAAGTAGTCCTACAGTTGACGCGGTTCCAATTTCAGTCACTAGGTGTCGCGCGCGTATCGAATTATTGTATTGAATATATTAATGCGGCAATTCCAAATGGTCGCAATAACACTTTGAATATGTAGCACTGTTGACTGTTATTTAAAATATGACGTAGCACTTAAAAGTTATTTAATTACCAGTTTTATGTTAGAAATGTTCAGATAATAATCAATAATTGTTGATAATTAGTAAATATAAAGTAATTAATCAGTAAATAATAGGGCAGTAGAGTGTGTACAGCTACAAGACGAAGGGCCTTGGTGCAAAACCAAGACAAGTCCATTGTGAAAATCTAGTGCTTTGCAAATTTCCAGTAGAGAGAAATCGTTCAAAAATATATTTGGTGCAAAAACGAGACATGTCCCCGTACTTATCTACCAACCTATCTAACCAAACATGTGTGAGTTTGTGTCAAGAAGAATGTAAGTCCATGTTAAGTATAATGTTGAAGTTCATGGACTTGTCTTGTTTTTTGCACCAAGGCATTGTTCATGAAGAAATCATTTTTATCGAATCATGTTTTGAATGTCAAGCGGTGAATGCATTGCAGTGATCAAGGTGTTCCAAATCTTGCAAGCTCAAGATTCCCTAAAATTCCGCTAGGTGATGGTAAACTTGCAATTGACCTCGTACTAAAAAGTATTATATGCATTTTAAATGATGTTCTATAATAGATCTTCATGAATAAAATATATGAGTAATGCAAAGTTCCATATGGTGTCAATTTTAAACGTTTTAATCTAATCATGTCCAATGCAGCGTAAAACACTTGGCTCTATCCCTCGTCTAGCAACGACTTTGGCGTTTTCCTAGTATATTATTTAAATTATCATTTTCGTAACTTAAAATTAATAGTCTGATGATTCAATAATTACTTCATACCGTGCATTGGTATTTTGCCTTCTCGTAATAATGATGTATCATGAATATTTATTTCAATTTGTACTTCTGGTTATGCCCTTATTATATCTTTAAAAATGCTGGATAATATGTGTTTCTGGGAATCTTGTTCAGAATTAATGATAACAATAGGATGAAATTTAGAATAATATGCTGAAACTTGGCTGAGAACGACGCGAAAAACGATCATTCAAACGCCAATTATTAGTGTTAGCAAGCTAGGAAAGATTTTAACGAGGGATTTAATGAATTTAAATTAATTTGCTGTTGAGTGTAAAAGAATTTGCATTTTGCATTTTATAAAATCTCCAAACAAAAACATTTATAATCTAAACGATACTACACAGAAAACATCAGCATTGTAACTATTTCTAATTCATCAAATTTGTACAAAACACCGCATACAGTTGCTTGTAACTAATTCGAACAATCAGCGTCACTAATTGGGCATTGCGCTTTCCTCTGTTTAAAAACAAAATCCGGGGGAAAAATACTTGATACGGTTCATAATTGGTTAGCTTGAACTGTTTGTTTTGTCTTCAGTTCTTGAATTCCTTTCATTTAACGAAACAGTGAATTTAGTATAAAAAAGCATCATATAGCATGAAGTACAATATGCCGACAAGGTGATTTGCTTCGAGTCGTATTACAATATTCATCTGTACAATTGCCAGTTCGATTAAGGTGTATGCAATGAATTAAGGATACTATAATACACTTCGTTTGAGCAATGAATAATGTCAAAGTGAACAAAGCTAGTAGCTCCTAAAAATACTAAATATTGTATTCACCCTTGGAAGACGATTCGTTTGGTTAGTCAATGAGTCATGGATAACAAAGGGACTAAGGGAAATCAATCGTAGTGAATGCTTAACCAAATACTGACGGAATCTTCAAAATTCCTTGAGTAGCTTACGAAACGAGATCTCCTGAAATGTTAGATACGCAGAAGTAAATTGGAATTTATTGGACATTAAATAAAAAAAAAAATCTGCGTTCATTAAGTCAAGCCTTTCATATTTGTCCCACTGGCACAGGCTCACGTAATGGTTTAGGGTTGTTATAATAAAATAATTTGTTTACCTCCAAAAACAACGTTGCTGATACGACTTGAGTAAACTGTCGAGGTAATTTTTAGATGGATTAAACAGGATATAATAATAAATGCATTGTTGTAAAGTAAAGGTTTAAAGCAAATTTTATTTTCTGGGTTTAACGTTATTCCTGGTGCACGTTTCATATAAAAAAAAACACGATACCTTTAGTCAATAGTGAATTCTAGTATTGAGTCATTCTTTTACAACCTTCCAACCCCCTTCCAACTACTTCGTACTGCACTTGAAGGACGACCAGATTCATAGGCGCGATGAGGAACAGAGTATTTACCCTTTCGAACATATACGCTGGTACAAGTAAACAAACATGGGCTAAAAAGGGGAACAAGTAAGAAAGAAACATCAAATCAAATTTCCCTTCCCTGTTTAAACTTAATTTATCACAATGAATTCGAGGCATCCAGAAACAGGACAAAACACAAACGCGGTTTTTGTCGGAAACAACCCAGTTTTTTTTGGGCACTTCCTTGTATATTTTACGTCCTATCATCACTAGTCCCCAACATGAAAAACATTTATCAGATACATTGCAACAATTCTCATGGAGAAGCAAACAATGTCTGTACCAGCGGAGATCGAGCCATCAGCGTGCCCCGCTGGAAGAGATAATAAATAAGAAACGCATCGAGGCTTGCAACGGATACTGAGCGACTTCCGTACGTGTGATTCGCAGGGCGAGTGACCTGCATGACAGGCATGGCTCGTGCAAGTGAGCCTTGCAGCGGATACTGAGCGACTTCCGTACGTGTGATTCGCAGGGCGAGTGACCTGCATGACAGGCCTGGCTCGTGCAAGTGAGCCTTGCAGCGGATACTGAGCGACTTCCGTACGTGTGATTCGCAGCGTGAGCGACCTGCATGACAGGCATGGCTCGTGCAAGTGAGGCTTGCAGCGGATACTGAGCGACTTCCGTACGTGTGATTCGCAGGGCGAGTGACCTGCATGACAGGCTGGCTCGTGCAAGTGAGCCTTGCAGCGGATACTGAGCGACTTCCGTACGTGTGATTCGCAGGGCGAGTGACCTGCATGACAGGCATGGCTCGTGCAAGTGCGTGCATTTTAAAAATGTATAAGAGGAATCGTTGTTCCATCTCTCTCTCAAGTGCTGGTTGAACCGTTGATCGAACGGCATTGGTTTCTTCGGCCGGTGCGATGAATACCCTACAAGCCGGAGGGGGGCGAGTTAGAAGTTGCAAATGGCGCGGAACTAAAGTTATTTTCTCTTCTGTCATGGTTATGCCTTGAGGGTGTGAAGTGTTGCATATTGCATGCTGGTTGCTCGCCATTCTATCAGCTGTCCCTATGCATGGAATACCTGAGCAGTGTTGATGTAGGGAGGGTGTCGTATACAGTCTAGCTTGAATAACTGTCGGAAATATGTTACAATTTTCAAGTCCACACCTCAAGTGAACAAAGCTGTGGACGTCAACGTTTTCACAACAGCGATTTATTTGAAATCATTTGAAAGTATATTTTCAGACGTGGCTTGTAAGAAACCAATATTATGTTGGCGTATCATGAACTCGTCTCGAATATCCAAAGTGTATTAATATGAGACGTTAAGCAATATCCAATCAGTCAATGAATTATTACAATAAGACTTACCTACTCAGGGTAAATTCTTTTGGAGCAACGATTGTTATAAAGGGGCAGTCTTAGGGTAAAGCACTCAATACCTCAAAACCATGCATTCGCAAAATGACTGAAACAAATATTGGAAATATCTGTCAGTCAGGATTTCCGGAGGCGGGCATCGAATCCGGGGCTTCTTAAATAAGACTCTCACGTTATTATTTCTATTTGTCTCCTGGTAAGACACAATGGAATAAATAAGAGTTACATCTTAACACAGTTTAAAAATACAATCATGCATTCTGCTTCGTCATGTATGTAATGAATATTAAATTTACAGTAATTTATCATGTTTATTAAGTTTTAAGTCATTAATGTAATTGCGGCCAATGCCATATATTCATACAATCACTCTTTTTTATTTGTTTTACATTTCTGAATTTAATCATACAGGTGTTTCCGTCAAAAATCAGAAATTTACATACTAGGTTTAAAAATTTAATTAAATGTATTAACAATCAGTTTTTCACTCCAAACGTTACAAAAATACTATATCAAGTTTAATGTAAACATTCACTTCCAATAAATGCTCTTTAATACTTATGAGCAATTACAACCTTTAAAAATATTACATCCCCAACTTTTTACACTTTGCTGTCGTACCTTACAAAGGTAATTCTTGTAACTGTGAATAAATATTGTTGAAAGAAAACGGTGAGCAAGTGAAAACATGATTATAATAATTAAAAATAAGGTTGAGACAATATAGTATGTCCATTTCACTTGTTTACACGTCACAATCACGTAATTATTCTAAAAACTTTGGCGTGCTTAAGTTTTTATTTGCCACAATAATGCGTTTTATCTGCAGTAGAAATTCAAATCATATTTCGCTACGAGTTACCTACGATACCAGGCAATGGCCACTTAAACACGCTATAGAATAATCCTATGATCGAATAACCTTTTATATGACGACGTGATTATATGGGCGCAAGCAATGTCAATAGCAAAATGGCGACGGCATTGATTGCGCGGTAATTAGATAAGCACTAGGTTCGTGGTTTCTCCCCCTTCTCACCCTAGGGGTCTAATTCCTGCAAAGCTTTCTCTTTAACAAGGATGCCACTAAACGTTTTTGGACCTGGATAATGAGGCAATGCGTAATATCTAACTCTGATAACAGCTGTGCTCTCCGCCTAGTTTCGCGAGAACATGAAGGTGCCACAGAGGCCTTGTTTGCGCCTACATGTGCATGCAATCTAGACTAATGGCAAGGATTTGCTCTACAAGGGAACTTTCAATATTATTTATACGCGTAATTGCAAAATAATTACGTGCACGAAACTTATTACATTAATCCAATCACATTTTCGTCTACGTGTACATAAATGTCGAGTTAGGCAAATTATAAAATCGACATTCTCGGGGATAATTAAAAATATATAATAAACACAACACAATATTGATACCAACATTCAGTTACTAATTATTACTCATTTGCACTCAGAAGAAATGTATAAGCATACCTCAGCTAACAAAGTCACCACCGAAACTTGCTGCTTTGCATTTTATAGAATGAACACTAAAAATTATTACTATCCACTTATTTAAGGTAGAGGTGTTTAAATATATTTAAAACTGAGGTCCGTCGCCAAATATAGTGTTTATACAAGCCTGCAAAGAATCGTTTCCAAAATGGTCTACAAACCTGTTTACTGCTAAAAAAAAGTTGTTACATTCACTTTTCCATATTCTGTGACAGTGAACTCTCGTTGTTTCTGTAACCCACCTCTGGACATCATCTACTGGTAATCGAACCTCTGTGCCGGCTTCCCATGTGAGAGTTTGTTACTTGCATGCACACTAGACTATTTACTGTAACAGTCTGTACTAATATTACTTCTACCGTACAGTTGAGGCTGAATCATGACAGTGAGTGAGATCTTCGAGTTGAAACGGCTGAGGAATAACGATTGAAATTTTTTTAAGATTTAGAACCGATATATTTTAGTACTTTCAATCGTACCAAATATAATTCTGGAAATAATGGAAATATTATATTATAATAATTAATCGTGAAACTGAGTACCGGGTATCCTGGCAAATACTTGCCGACTCATACAAATTATGGTGGAGGCGCCGGGTCCTGAAATGTAAGGAAGAAAACGAATTTAGTAAGTTTTTTTTTTGAAAACACGTTACTTATAGCAAGCAAAATAATATGTTATCAAAAACACGCAAATAAAATGTATTATCTAAAAAGTGTACGAAAAAAGAAATGTTATAAATACTTTGCATTTGCGACAGAAAATCTTTCAATACTGCCACGTTATAAATCATACAATAATGCTTCTTTAACCAATTTAGTAAGGTTATGTTTATTTATTATATTATTCATCCTTGTCATTACATTCAGCAACAAGAAACGGCGTCGACGCTAGCAAATATTTAGCTACTTAAAATCTATGAAGAAATCTCGTGCCGCGAGGAGCCTTGCTGAAGCACAAAGCTAACACGACGGCACATAATAGGTTCTGCCACGAGTGCTCTTGCACAGGGAAGGGAAATGACTCACTGGGCAGTGGGCAGTCTTTGAGGGCGGGCGGCAGGTCGTTCCATGTTCGTACAACAAAGGGGAAATCGAATTCGGTTCCATTTAAATATCTGTTGATAATTCACCTATTGGACTACTTGGAAGA
Organism: Sweltsa coloradensis; assembly: GCA_024449915.1. Classification (NCBI taxonomy): domain Eukaryota; kingdom Metazoa; phylum Arthropoda; class Insecta; order Plecoptera; family Chloroperlidae; genus Sweltsa; species Sweltsa coloradensis. The sequence goes on from JAMZAV010000270.1 coordinate 395,006, forward strand.
GTCATACTCGTCCATTTTCAGGGAAAACTTTTTAGGGGTACAAAAGAAATATATTTTTTTTTCAAAAAAAAAAGTTCAAAATTTAAAAATAAAAATGTGTGAATCTCAAGGCTATGAATTCTATTTATGAACCTAAATCTAAAAGGGTGGAAAAGAACAAAACAGATATTTAAAAAAATCTCGGTTATTTCAAAACAGACTTACATGATGAATTTTGAAACCACAAAAATTTTAACGTATACAATATTCAGGAAAAATAATATTTCTAGCTAAGCATTGCAAACAATAGATTTATTGAAAATTAATGGGCTTTACGTTAAATCCAAAATTTAAATCCAAAAAAGATGATAAATATTGTCCCGAAAAAACAGAAACAAGTATTAAAATTATCATAAAAAATTGCAATTTTATTTTGTACCCTTGGGGCCTGAATGAAAACAAATAAAAAATAAAATAGTATTCCAAAGGGGTTATAACCTGCAATGCCAGACAAAGAGTGCAATGTATATGCAATGCTTTGCAGATAAACTGTTCTTAATTTAAGAGCTCACAGAAGAATAGTATTGAATACATAACTATGAACAAGGTGGATTTGAATGTAACTAAGAGGCATGTTTGTGTTTTATTTCCTGTCGTTACCCTGAAAATTTTATATCCTGGTTTAATTGGAACATCGATTAACAATGATGATAATGAATCGATGTATTATCAAAAACAGACTGACTTCATTGGGTTAATCATAATTCGTTTTTGACAAACTAATTTTTGTCCGCGAATCGTGCAGATGTGGAATACTATCTGTGTTCCACTGTAAAGCTCGATTCTGCTGCGTCCACCGTTCAGTCGCTCGGTAATCCCCTAGGCTGCGTAACACCCCCTCGTGACTTGACTGAAAACTTTAGATTGGCTCAATTATTTGTTCGGAAATTAGGTAAATTTAACTGAATTGTTTTTTTGTCATTTTTCTAATGCCAGTTACCAAAACTAGCGAGCGAACTTAACCACATAAAAAACAAAAAAGTAACATTTGCAAACCAAATATTGATCATAACGAGTTATTGCGTTCTTTTAACACGGTTGATACGAGCATTTCGATGAATGCATGCTGGCGTGCACTGATTGCGACGGGCTAGCTGGAGCGAAGCGTTTCATAAGTAACTCTTGACAAAATACAAAATACATAATATGCATGATGTAATCAATAAACTCAGTTTTACCAAATAGAGTGTTCAAGTATATTATGTTGTTTCGTTAAGTGACATTATGAGTTAAACTAGAATCTCAAGAATAAAGACAAATACATTTTTGAACATTCATCTAAACTAATATAACTTCCCTGACAATAGATGTGGCTCGTGCGTTACGCGTGAGGGTAATGCGTGAGGCCTCTGATAAGATTCTTGCCCCTGACAATCATTACTGAATCGTTTCCCAAGGTTTTCAACTGTCGTAGAAATAATTCATAAGACTTCTATAATATAATCCTTGGGCATTTGTTGCATAAGTTGCAAACTACGTCTTGAAGCCACGTTGTGTTAATACACCTTAAATATTATAATAGCAAGTAGGTGAATTTTGAATTTGACCTAATAGTTTTAAAGATCGAAAAACATTTTAAAATTCCACATCTCGTCATTTCGATTAATCGAATACATCATACTATCGCCTACAGAACCATATGAAAGCTGTATAGAGCGTATGAATATTATTAGAATGGGGATTCATGCTTAGAATCAGAAAGCCATTCCCCGCATTGCATTGCTTTCATGTTAACTGGTTTGTTTATTATGTGTACTTGTGACCACACGATAAACACTGGCTTCAAATGTATCGTTTTAGCCCAAGTGCCTAAACTAAACATAAATATTCCTCTAACTGGCATACAATGGTCAGTAGTTAATTTGAAGGTACCGGTACTTCAATCATTGTTGCTAAAACATAGCATGAACAATACTTATATTCGTATGTTTGTAACATGCACATGAGTAAATTGTATGAAGACTTGTTAATAAATAAATAAATAAATAAATACAAATAAAACAAATAATTTTAAAAATGTTCAGATAAATATATACGTTATACGCATGCTTTTCATTATATTTTGCACAATCTTGTTAACAGCAATCATCTTTTCAAACATGTAAATATTTTGCTTGTATGATTATCGTTTTGAATATAAATGCAGGAGCATTTTAATGGGTTGTATAACGTTAATGGAAATCATCATATTTCGGCGATAAGGATTAATTTAGAAATACATTGTTAATATACTCGAGAATGAATTTTAACTCGGACATGCGGTACTATGCGTAATGAAAATGACAAAACTTTATTCGTAGATAAAAATTCATTATTTGTTGTCACGCTATATTCATATTCTTACTCTGTACTAAAGATTGGTTCTTGGTTGTGAATTCTTACTTAGTGGAGAATTGTGTTTTTAAAATAGGTCATCGTAATATCTGAAGTATGAGATTTATTACTAGTGTACCTAGCGTTGAGTTATTTATTTTACTTTACAATGGATGCGAGTGGAGTAAAATGACTGTATAAAAGAATACCAATCCCTATACCTTATATATCGTGCTAGTTGGTGGAAACATCTGATAATTCTTCAGCATAATTTTATTGCCATATATTATTTTGTCATGGTTAACAATAGGCAAATATTCTAGATTTTAAACATGGAAGCCATGACAGGTATTTATTATGTTTGCATATCTATATTTTATGCTACTTAAAAAATTCTTATTATAGAAATCACGTGTTATACAGAATATATTAATAAATAACGATTCATTAAGATGTGAGTACAGAATAACCTGATAAAACGAATCTTCTTTTATGTTACTACTAGTAGACAACTTTTTCTTCAATAATAGGGTTCCAAATAAAATATCAAACGGTTATTATATTTATGTCTTTATAGTAGTGAATATAAAACTGACCAGTGTATGGAGGCGAAATATTGTGAAATATTGTGTTCGTGTTAAATTGTAATTTTGTTTATTTATTCATTCATGTATGTATTTATTTATTTATTTATTTATTAATTAATTTTATTAACGTTTACCTTATTCAGCTATAAATGCTGGCTTACAAAAGACAAAAAAAAATTAACTTCAATTGGAAAGAAAAGCATTTCTTGAGTATTTCAAATACAAGTCACGCTTTGACACCGGTACACGTAAATCTAAAAAGTGGCATAATTCTGAAATCCAATGTGGTATGGAATGAATCATTATTTCTCGCCCACTTCTTCCGTGTTTATGGCATTTGTTACCGCCAATCTAAATGAGATCTCTGTGTCTCATGCAACCAGCTCGTCTATCATACTTGCGAAATAAAACGTCAAATGTTGTGTACGAGTTTTGAATTTTATTGCAGACGTATATAACTATTTTATAACTGTTTCGTCCATAGCATGCTAGATATTTTACTTTGCATCATTTTAACAGTGTTTATTTTGTTTCGAGTAACAATAAACTGGAAGACACTCGTTTAAAACACGATGCAGCTCATTTGAAGCATGCAATGCAAGTTAAACCAAATGACAAGAGAAATGCATTCATAGGGAGCCAAGGTCCCTCGTGCACCAAATGGTAAGACACATGCGGGCCCCTTTTCTGTCAGTTCGTACATTCTGCGCGTGTCTCACGTCTCACGATAATAACCGAACATGACTCAGTTCGTACATTCTGCGCGTGTCTCACGTCTCACGATAATAACCGAACTTGACTCAGTTCGTACATTCTGCGCGTGTCTCACGTCTCACGATAATAACCGAACATGACTCAGTTCGTACATTCTGCGCGTGTCTCACGTCTCACGATAATAACCGAACATGACCAGTTTGACGTATGCTCTATGTTTGTTGACATTGTCCTACAACAAAGATGTTTAAACATTATGTGTTTGGTGTTCAGCGTGCGTGGCTAGCTCCAGCTAAAACTAGAATATATATACACACCCGGCTCCGCCACCAACAAGGAGGCTTGAATGATGGAACTAACTTGGTATAATACAGTTCCCTACTTTGCTGTAAAAATAAACTAGGCCGCTTCGCAAACACTTTTTTAGTCGCGTTGATGGATGAGTTTTTTTTTTTTACTTTTTAGTATGCGTGGTATCTCCCCACTTCTTCAAGTTCCATTTCAAAATCATTTTGTTGAATTAGGATAATTTTTATATAATGCAAAATATGTGGAGGCCTAAAGATTTGCTTTTTGAACACATTGTAGGTGATTGTTGTCAAGTTTCTATACTTACTGTTAATTCATTACACAATTTGAAGAGTTGTTAACACAGTAATCGAGACTGGCTTTAAATTGTATTTCTCATCTCGAGTTTGTAGCCTCCTTTTCCGAGAGATAAACACAAAAATCAATGTTAGAGCGATTTCTTTGAATTGCTTTGTAAGCTTACATCCAGCTTGAGTAGTTTATCAACTCGTTCTCTTAAGTAAATCGTTAATTAACTAATGTGATTAGCCAGCAGCTACGGCAAACTAGATCGATTGTTTTGATACTCGGATGCTCGGAAGCCTCTCTCTTAGACGTAGCTAGGTGATTCTTGTAGGGACGTCTCTTATTTCTACAGCACTTGTCTCGGAGAATGCAATTGCATTACTTTCATTATGCTACGCCATTGTGACATCTTCAAGAGATTGTAAATATCAACCTCCAAAATAATTCCGGTATTAACACTTAAGAAGTATATTTTAGAGAGATATTCACAGTTATTTAGTGTTCTGATATATTTGCGGCAAATATAATTTTTTATTAACACTTATTGTAGACTTTATAGAACTTTGACCCAAAGAATCTGAATGGTATGAATTGGAAATGTCAGGTAACCACACAGAAACAAGTGTTTCTTTTTTATCAACATCTCATTAATCAATCCATTCTCATTAACCTTTTCACTATCACCACTCTTATCAACCAAACTCTCAACTCCATCCATTTTATCGATTTCCATCTCTACAATCTTCAAATCATCATCCTCATCCTTAGCATGAAATTCATTAATGATTTCATCATTAGCCATTTCCTCATTAACTCCTCCCTGATTATCTATCACCTGTTTACTTTCTTCTCTTAACTCATGTCTACATTCTGCTATTTCCGGTGACCACATTCTTAATTCCTGTTTTAATTCCCCCATATGTTTATCTATTTTGACTCCCATTTCCTGGAACTTGTTTACAAGTTTTGCTTCCAGTTTTGCGACTGTATGTTAATTTTATGAAATTCCTCCTTCATTTCCTGTGACAGTTTGTTTGCAGTGTCCCTATTTTCTTGACTCAGGTCCTGTTTTAACCCAATTGCAATTTCCCTATTTTCCTGTGACATCTGTCTAAGCATTTTCATTACCTCGGATAGATCCATTTTTTCCATTTTATTACCAGAAAAAAAATTAAAATTCCAATTTATGTGTTAATTAAACAAAATTAATTATTTTATTAATTATCCCGGTCGCTGTTAATTACATGCCACACGTTGGGCTCGCCAAATTGTCAGGTAACCAAATTTGGCTAGACCAACGAAATTTTAACAATTCAAACAATTATTGTCTCAGGTCGTTGTATAAGGTATCAAGCCACACGTTGGATTGCGCCAAATTGTCAGGTAACCACCCAGAAACAAGCGTTTCTTTGCCCGGAGGTGGTAACTTAACAAAAAAAAAGAAATAAAATTACTAGCTCAAAAATGCGGAAGAAACATTAAACTCCAATTAAAAAAAAATAAGAAAAATTAATATTAATTAATTAATTATGAATCATAATTAATTAATTAGTTTGGTAAATGAATTTAAAAGAAAACCTGAAAAACAAACTTAAATTTAAGAGTAGGATCAAAATGGATCTATCTACTAAATCATAAGATTAGTAAAATGAGTTTCCATTTAAAATATAATTATGATCATAAAAGAACAATTACATTAATTGTTAAACAGCCTGCCTACCTATGGACCCAAATTCTACACAATGTTCTAAATACCCTTGGCTAATCCACCTGCCTAATTACATTTCTTTTACCCTCCAAAATTTCATAAAAAAAATAATAATTGATAGTGAATTTTAATTAAAAGAATGATTTAATTTAGTATAATGAATTGATGTACTCATCGTTTTACTGCGCATGAACGGTCGCGAGTTCGATTCTCCTAGCTCCGTTTACTCAGCTGTAGACGATGACCATTTGTCGCCGGCCATTCCAGCTGGTTCGTCATGAGTGGGGGAAAACCAGATGCGCGCGCGTCGGATGCTCGACTACCGTTCAGTTTCACCGTTTAGCACACGAACACTTCCGAAGATTTCCGATCCGTGATTTTGAAATGTTTGATTGATGAAACGCACTCAGTTAATTAATTAACTACTTGTGATATTTAGTGTATCACTAAACTGTTCCAAAAGATTGATTGGCGGATTACACTCGGCGAATTAATTAGTGATGTGATATTTGATGTATCACTTGACTGTTCACAACGGACGATTGACGAATTACACTCGGAGAATTAATTAATGATGTGATATTTAGTGTATCACTCGGTGAAATAAATCAAGATACGAATACAAAAGCCTTCAAAACGAATTTAAAAGAAAAAAATCACTTTTCACTTTGCACCGCACTCACAAACATTACTTCCTACGAGGCACAGGAAGCCAAAAACAAAGCCTAAGTCGACACCATCCTGACCAGTCGGCAGGTAGGTCCTCCGCCCAAACTAAATCTGTTAATTAATCGTACCCGCGCAGTGCGCGCCACGACACCTCCGACACCTCTCACAACACTCTCCACTCACTTCTCCTGCCTATCCATCTCGGAGGGTTCCCTTTAAAGACTTTACCCCACCTACCAGGTCACGTGTTTATACGTCACGGCTATCGTATGACCAAACTAGTTTCAAGGTAAAAATCTCGCCCCTCAGCCTCCCTTGGCCTAGAAGCTCGACTTCTCTTAGAGTGATGCTATTCTATTTCCCCGAAACCAATCAATGGTAGAATTCTTAGTATCTGCAGGCTTCGAGAACAAATCGAAACTCGGGCTGCAGAAATATTGAAAGCTTTCATGCGGATGATTCAGATGGTAAGTTCCAAAATACACTATGTTGACAATATTAGTGAACTTCAACATTAATTACTCCCTTAATACTAAATGAAATGACTTGAAATAAAAAACATTCATCTTATTTTACCTGTCTTTATGTATTGATGTACTTTACTAATTGAAAATCAGACTGTAAATGCTTAATTAGCTTGATTAGCTAATCATTAATTTATTGCTAATTACGAGTTCATATTCGTAATTACAATGAATCATTATGATTACTGATGATATAGAGATGCATCAGTGATATAAACATGTTTGATTCGATGAATATTAATAAGGTTATTAGATTAATTGAAAAATTTGCATGTCATTTTACCAATATCATAGATATACACATAAAAATAGCTATGAGAGCCTTGGAACCTTTACAGAAATAATTATCAATAACATATATATATATATGGAAATACATTAATAACGCTTTAAAAAATAAGCCAAGGATTTCATGTATGCACCAAATACCTTTGAATATTACTGAATACGTTTGAATTATATAATAATCCTTCAATCAGACAATACAAAACAAAATAAATAAATTGTTCATTTTTTTTCCTTAGGGACTTTACAATGAAAACATTCATGGATGTAATTGAAAATATAAAATCAAAAGTTGTTCAGTAAACATTAACAAAATATAAATAATAGAAATCAAATACACCTACGGGAGTGTTTCCCGATTAATGAAATTGAGTAATAAATAGCACTCTATTTTAACATTTTTTTACGTTTTGTGTTTTTAAATTTAAAATTGAGAAATAGTTTAAAACTGACACAGAGGCAAAAATATATTTATTTTATTTATATAATGAATTTACTGGCGATGCAATGTAAATAACACAAATTAAAATCTATATGTACTTGGTGGGAGTCGATAACAAAATACATTCTGTCTCAATTTTATTGGACCTAAAACACTCCTGTATCTGGAATAGATAAAGTTTAACACAGTTCAGTAGTTGTCTTGTTACCTACTCTGGCTAGCGGGAGACCCGAGCTCAGGACCCGATTGAGTGGCATTTGATAATTTCTCGATTAAATAAAACTTTTCTTACTGATTATTTCTTAATAATGCGAAAAACCTCATTCACTTGGAAAATAATCATCGTAAAACTGTTAATTTCACACCATAATCATTAATTTTAAGTGATGAGGAAGTAAAGTCGCAAGAAATTGTAGGCCCTACGTACATTGTTTAAAAAATTAGATTTTAAGAAAGGGTATCAACAACTAGAGAAATGTCTTGAATCTAATTCATTATAAAACTCTTCATCAAATGCAAGCTTAAAGTATGACCAAGTTTACAGAGTAATGTTTGACTGGCAGAGTTGGGGAATTGAACTCGATGCGTGTACTTGTACGTGTACGCCCTGCATCTTGGTAGAGTTTTACGAAGTAGCGAAGCAAAGTGAGTGATATAAGAAAAGTGTATACTTAAATTTGGTACGAGATAAAAAATATCTAACGTATTTTTTAGATAACTTAATGTTAAGAGATGAGCGAGCTAGGCATCTGGTTGGAGAGCGACTCGGCAATTTGACGAGACTCCTTATCTAATCAGCGAACGTTCGTTGCTCAGAGTTGAACTTTCAGGCAAGGATACGACATCTAATCCTGATTTGAAGGGGAAACAGAAGAAAAATATTCCAAGAGAAAGACGAATCTTCCTCGGCCTAACTTGAGGCGAGTATTTGGTTAGAATCGGCTCATTGAGGCATATGTGGAAACATATCCACCATAAATTGCAAACTCGTTTAAAAAAAACACAGCTTGGGCAATAAATCGTAAAAAAATCCATTTTTCATCACCTAGCTCCATGATAAAAACAATAGTTCTTCTTGTTCGGTTTTTCGTGGAACATCAGACACAGAAAATAAGACGAAAATCGCTTTGTCGCCTTTTCTAAATGTGTTTTTTTTATACGTCTCGTTTCCAAATCGAGAACAGCCAATTTCCAGCTCGTATAGTATAGCGCCATGAATTTATGGCTTAAAGAGTGGGTTCATAATTCGTGGTGATGACAGGCTGTATGGGACAACTTGGCGAACTTGAGTCTGGGGGTTGCGCGACGTTGCTTTCTGCAACCCATGCTGATTCGGCACCTCTCGAGCACTCGTCGGTGTATGCTGACCAAGTTAATATACAAAGTAAAATTAATAACACTTAACCAAGACAAAACTGTGCAATTGATGCTTTGCCACTCATATCTTATCACTTTTATCTTATCACAATTGTAGGTAAATCGTTATTCTAACGAAGATAACTATTCTTTATTTAGCAGCACTAATACAGTAAGTAAACAACCACATAATAGAAAGCCGGGGGGTAATCGAAAAGATGTTGGACTGAATCGCGTAATACTGCAGTGAAATCTATTGGAGAGTGTCTGAATATCTGTGTATGAGACTAGTGGGAGGGCGAGGGGGAGGAATGGACACGATATGAAATGAGGGTCACTATTATAATGGCTACTTTTGGCGAGTAAGAAGTTGTTAAAGTTGTTCTTGAAATTCTGATTTATTGGTTTGTCCATATTATTATCAAAGTTATTTTATTTATATAGAAAGAGTACATATCTTTAATAACAAGAACATTCTAGTATCTGCGTGAAATCGTTTACATAAAACCGTAACTCCTAGAATAATTATAACACAATTATTATTTCTTGTATCAAATGTTTTATGCCAATTATAGGATAAATTTTCTACAGTGTCCTCATTGACAAACTTTTACTTTTGCATAGAAAACGCATATTTTGTTTAAATCTGCATGCTTTGTTACACGTTCTGGCAGTAAGTGTTCACTATTTTCATATGTTCAACGATTTCGATGTAAAAGCAAGCGAGTATGTCTTCTTCTTCTTCCTTCATTTTCTTCTTCGTCATCTTCACCCGTGTCCTCCACGGCGTCGATGTTCGTCCACCGTTCCGTCCATGAACGAATACTAGAACATGTCGAAATTACTTCTCAACCATACTCGCCTCGAAACCCCACTGAATTCTATCAATACGATCCCACATTCGATGGGTTCTGGCTGCCGACTCATCACATTCTACCGCAAACGAACCGCAAATTAAGGCTTTTGTCTAGCTAGACCATTAGTGCGTTCGAGAAATTTAAAATTACTCTTACTAATAAAAGGTTTTTTCTCCTGCGGATTCGTAAAGAGAGTTACAAAACTTGTTTAAGCTAAATCAAATTAAAATCACTTATTTAATTTGGCTAAAGAGTCTCTGCTTCTAACTCAAAAAGGCCTGGCTTCAAAACCCGCTTCAGACAGATATGTTGAACTTCTGCAAGGACTTAAATCCGTCAATACTTGGCATTAATGAACGTGTGAACGGTGACTTTGGTGCCGACCTATAAACAAAGCACATAATTAATTATTATAAACATACTGATTTCGAACTAGCTTTGCTTATCCTTGAGTCGAACGCTGTGGTCCTTGCCCATCTATTTGGGCGCTATATCATATATCTTATTGGCGTTGTTCGCTTATCAATGGTCTCTGTGCCTATTGTCTTAGTCCTCTTTAAATTAAAGCTATCCACGGATTATCAGTTACGTGACTGAGTGGGTGGAATTGTCACTTAATTAGAATTTTAATTATTTATTTTATTTTCATATTGTCACACACCACGTTCATTATTAAAGACAAAATGTACAGACTAGCTTAATCATCTATGTAAGTGCGTTGCTTTCCACTGAATGTGAGATTACTTGAAAACAACTTAAAAAACGCTATAATTAGTTAATAAGGGTCTCGAACGTAACTGGCAAATTAGTAACTAATACTGTGTCTTGTTTGGTAATGATGTCCTTTCAGTGGGCCTGGGTGATCGTTGTCTAGTCTGTTGTGTCGCCGCGGATCAGACTTTTCCAAGCACTAAAGGTTGAGAAAATGTGGTTGTGTGACTAACAAACTTCCGCAAAATTTTGAATTTTGATAGAAAGTTCACATCCGGGTCACTTGAGGTCAACTTGCGTTCTTCTCATTGTGATGCTAGTAAGAACAAGTAACAATCAGTGATGCTTTATGAGACTCAATCGTGGGCACCGGTGTACGCATGGAGCTCTACTCAATTCATATTACATATCTCATTCTCTCGCCTCCTCTCAACAAGTTAATGAAAGATTACATTTTAGGTATAATGATCTTAAAGTCTTAATCTAAAGATTACATACGATAAAAGCTTATCAATAAGTTTCCCGGGGGTTGGGGGAACTGCTAAGCAAATCTGAAGTTTACCTTTTCCCTCAATGTAAACTTCTCGTTGTGGTTTGGTAAAACTGACCGTAAATATGACTCGCAATTTGTATGGAAATTTTTTACTATGGGTTCTTATTACTCCGTCATTATCATGTCTCAACTCTCAACTCAATATGAACATACAATTACGAGGCACATTCCGGAATGTATACACTCCTCTTAACTACTAAAAAAGTATAACAACCAATAGATAAGTTATTAGCCAAGTTATTTGGCTCAGTCGTTAAGTGCGAGATTCGGGAGATCACGACTTCGAGACCGGCAATCATGACAAGTTTTTTCCAAGATTTTTCTTAGTTGTTTATGCGATGCAAGTCCTAGATCAAATATATCTAATTAAAGACAGCTGTAGAGGGGCATGCATGCACCCTTGGCAGGTTTCCCACAACAAATGTAAGAAATTTACAACAATTTACAAGAATAAGCAAAATATAAGCTATAAAAGTTTTATTGTTTGTTCATATTATGTCGTAGTGAAAACAAAAAATTCCAAAAAAGTAAACTGGTCATTGTGTGTTGCAAGATGTAAACTATATTCGGTCACTGCTCTGAATATGGAAATATCGGCACTCGAACCGTGCCCAGCAATTTTTGAATCCATCTCTTTTCCATGTAAGTCAAACAATTCAATATTTATATTGATAATTGAAATGGTTTCAAGGGAGCACAAAACAAATCAAACCAATAAGTCAATGGTGTTCCAAAGTGTCGGCACTTAGTGAATTGGTAACTCTCGTTGGCATTATTGTCTTTTCACCAAGCGTAAGGAGCGTTCTAAATATTATCTTAGATGCGTTTCTTTAAATGTTGTTTCTAGAGAGGATTGCTAAACTAAAAACTGAGTATGGTGCATTGGTTCATTAACCCCTATAAAACCTGTATTATTTATTCTTGATGGTACCTACCAATATCCGTCAATGCGCACCGTTTTCTGTTAACTGTGAATTATCTTTGCATATCTTTATTATTACAGGTAATATCCAATATATCACGGGAAATCTCATAATTTAGTTTTTGTGTTCTTTTTCTAGTTGGTAAGTTTAAAATTATGCCACAATAGAAATAATATGAAATGGGCAATGTTAGCTGTTTTTATAGTTCTGTTTGAACTCTACTTTTTTTTAATTATTATCATGCGCCTGCAACGCTGGTACTGCTATCTATAATGGTAACGACACCAATTTTGGTGAAAGGCATACATAATAACTGCAGACGTATTTGGATGAGCGAAGCGAGCGAAGCGAAGATTCCATTTCACTACACTGGAGAAAAAAATCCGGAATGTTTTTTTTTTTTTTTTTTCTTTTTTTTTTTTGTATTTTTGTCTGTTTGTTAGCACGATTCCGGCTAAACCGATACTCCGATTGCGATGAAATTTTATGGAGGTCTTCGAAATCTCTGAACTTAGAACTGCCACGTTTTTGAGCTTAATCGAAAAAAAAATTCTCATGAAAATCGCAATTTTACGATTTTTTTCGATTTTTTAAAAATTTCTTCGACTTACAACACCTGCATGCTTTGTCCGATTGTAATGATTTTTCACAGAACCTTAATTTTATGAATTGATATATTCGTGTAAAATTTGAGCGTTATCAAAAAAATATTTTTTACGAAAATCGCAATTTTACGACTTTTTTTCAATTTTAAAATTTCTTTGACTTATAACACCTACATGCTTTATTCGATTGTAATCATTTGTTACAGAACCTTAATTTTATGAATTAATATATTCGTGTAAAATTTGTGCGCAATCGAATAATTCATTTCTTATGAAAATTTCAATATTACGATTTTTTCCTTTTTTAAAATTACGATTAATTTAAAAATAAAAAAATAAAGATAATTTTTTATTAAATTAAATTAAATTTTATATTAAAATTTATTTAATTTTAAAAATATCTTCAACTTAGTAATTATTTTTTTACAGAACAACAGTAAATCCGCATAACACATGGCAGCTCAATGCACCAATTACGCTCATCCAACAACGCGGCGGGACTTAAGCGTTTTCCTAGTATTGTTCATTATCCGTATTTGCTTTGCATGGCGTCTATTACAATTTGAGTTGTAATGAAGTGTTTAATTAATATTACGTATAGGAAGTACAGAAAATACTTTACATTTACAGCTCACCGAAGTTTATGAACCTTTCTCTCATCAAGAGACAAATATTCCACTATATTATAGTATAATACTGCATGTCTGCTTGTGAATGGCTAGGTATGTACCGACACACTACACTACATATCACATTGCGATCTCAGAGCTATATATTACATTGCAATCACCAGGTGGAGACCACCCCATGCAATGTACGCGCTACGGCCGTGCAGTCTAGCCAAGTACGTGCTGCCTTCCTTCCTTGCTTCCTAACTCGGGAAATTGAATTAATGTTCAATTCTACTGCGATGTTCATGTCTAACTTTCAATCTCTCTCATTTATAACATTTCTCTTCACTTCGACCCTCCGCCGAAGTCGCGTACCCGCCCCCCCCCCCCATTATATCGGCCCCCGCCCTTTGCACTAAATTTTATCGCTCAGTTCTCTCTGCTCGTCGTTCGCTGCACTGTCACGGTGAACACACAGATCATTATTATCGCTTGTTTTTACAGTGTTGTTTATCTGTCACGTCCGGGTTTCACCGACCTTATAACTTCATAAGTTCTGCATTCCGAGTAGATGATTCGGAGTTGAGTATATTAACGCTTATTTTTAAACTTGTAATTCTTGACTAATAATGGCTCGGTGTTTCAACGTCCGGATAATCTGGCTATAGTTAATATACTTGTCAGTTAAATTTAACAACCACTTATAATTGCCAGTTACCAATTTTGTGTATTTCAATGACATTTTACTTGCCAGTCTGCTACTGAGGACCTCCCCCGAGCTGTGATTGGTTCAAGTGCTTTACTTACATCATTGATTGATCATTGATTAATTCAAATTCAAATAAGATTGTACAACATATATTTTAGAAAATATAAAAGCCATGCATATATGCTTTATCGTTGTCTGTAATTTTTCATTAAATGAAAGCCAAGCTCTTTACTTCAATGATAGTGCATATTAAGCTTCAATTGGCTCATAATAACTGAATATGGGTTTACGCATCAAACAACTAGCCGTGAAAACTTGAAACACAAATATTTCACTTTCATACGTCTGAGAATGAACACACTTCTCTGGTGACTATATATTGTGTGAGGGTTTGTCAAGAAATCCTAGAGCTATTGTAATGACTATCATGATGAAAAACATCTGAACAACTTCGAATGAAGGATACAAATTTCCATTGGGGTGATCGATGAGGAATTAAATAAACACTTCATCTTTAAAATCAAATAATAATATTCGACCCTATGTACAAGAATGAAGTTGGGTAGGGGGTGGGATGATCCCACTATCGAAGTCGGCTAGCCATGCGACGACTCGGCTAGCCATGCGACGCATGACATTAGACATCCCATATATGGCTACTAGGTGTTAAGATATCTATGATGCGACGACACGTCACAGAATTATTTTCTCGTTCCTCATCTTTCTTCTCTTCTTCACTTTCTTTTTCATCAGGTCTTTCTACAGGTTTTTGTCTTATTTCCCTTTCTTCCCTCAAATTCCTGATTACTCTTCCCAATATCTTTTGTCATCAATAAATATTATGTTTAATTACTGTCCTCGAACATAGGTAAAATTTAATTCAACATCAATTACATTTATTTATGTATTCTATTTTTATTTATTTGTCAATGTATTGATATTTTATTTATTTATTTATTATAATTTTATTTACTTGACAATGTTTTAATACTTTTAGCCTTTAATCTGGTATGACATTTAAAAACGAGATTCATTAATTAAATGAGATAAATTAACAGTGTTTGGCACTGTTACAACACAAGTCTAATTAAAAAATCAAACTATAGTACAGGGTGACTATAGCAAACGTGCAATGTTTATCATTCAGACAATCAGAAAATCTGAGAATCGAACGTTCGTAGTATCTGGATGACGTAGTAGTAATGAGAGCGTGAATTGTAAAAAGTGATATGTTTACCAAAAAATTGACTTATATTGTACAGAGTAGTATTCATGTTGTGAACTTAAGCCTACAAGCATTATTTGCATATATCACTAATTATTTTTTTAAATTCTGTTTACTATTTACAAACATACATCAAATAAATATTTAATTGAATGTCCTCATTTATAGCTATCGAATACAAAAATACATTAACTAATAATGAGTTCGATAAATCAGCAACAATAAATATTTAATACTTTGCCTAACTTGGATGTTATATATTATACTAATCTACATATTGTATATACAATTAAGAACACACATGCTCGTCATTGACATGTATTAATTACATATGATTATTTTATCTAATCACCGGACGTACATATCAAATGAAACTATATTAATCTCATTCTGAAGCGAGTTTCGTAATAAACGCAGTAATAAATAACGTTATTATCAACCTAGACTCCAATTAACTACTATATAGTATCCACATTGCATTGCAAACATGTAGCGCGTGAAATACGAGACCCACTTTACAACCATAAGCATGTGTTCATCACACATTGGATTATAATCTAAAATCCATCTAGATTGCTTCAAATTGGGAAGTACAGATTGAGGTTACACCTTACAATGATAGGGCTATGGTCTTTTCTAGCAATCATAACGCATAGAATAATAAATAAATAACTTAAAACAGTTAAGGTCCCATTACTTTTGAGATTATAATACGCCATTATATTAGATAAAATAATTCTATATTCGTATGACATTAAATTAAGATACAGGGCATTTGCAATGAAGCTGTGTTTTCTGTTTCTTGATAGCAACTATTGGTCACCATACAGAATGCTTGAAAAGTGAGTGTGTGAAAATGGATAGTAAATGTGGTCGTAAATTTATATATTTGTATATTTAATTAGTTGTGTACATGTTCAAATGAAATAACTGCAGTAAAATAGTGAAACTTGTTATCTGTGAAATGGGGATGTCGTCATCTCCAGTTATCATGTGAACCAAAATAAAAACGGTAGACTTCACTCCAATAATGCCACGTAACCGTAATTATTATTCCACTGCTAAATCGTTGATGTGAGTTGACTGTATTTATAATCTTGTTTGCGTGTTATGCAAGTAAATGCAGCTAAAGTGTGATTGTGATCAATGATGACAAACGTTATTAATAAGTTACTCCTTGAATGTTATTTGAGTCTGGACCTTTGTAAAGGTGTTGATTGGCCCGTGACGTGGCTGTTGAGACAAAAATTACTAACATAATTTCCATAATCTTTAAACCTACGTAACCGATAATATGGCTTTCGATCATTTTAATTGACATATGGTGAAATATTTTCAATTGCATACAAAAAAAAAACAGTTTTTAAATATAACCTATATCAGCTAATAGATTATAGATGATTTTAAATCCATCCATGCTCTAACGACATTTTAAGGGCGGCCGCCAGCAATCTTGACAAATTAGTTCATATTGTTATTGTTACTATGATTCGATGAAACATCAAATATTATTTATGTTCACAATATTATTGTTGGAGAATTTTACTACAGTTTCAGAAATCTTTGTTCGACCGAACGACTTCTAACCGCTATGAATCATTGGTGTAATAATATGGTAAATAAAACTAACTTAACTTAAACATAAACTTTTTGGACACTCTTTGTTAATAGCATATTGTGCTAAGTTTTAAATTGTCTTGCTGTATGAGATAGATGATAATAAATTTCAGTTTTGTATCACTAATTTAAATATAAAATGTTAAAACAAACTGGTGTGACTTCCTTATTGAGGTTGTATTTGCATGTATTGTTGTTAGAGAACACCATGAGACAATTTAAAAATGCAGGTTAAAATTTGCATTTTTATTATTTGCTTATTTTATTTCGCAAATTGTTGCATTCTTAAACGTCTTTTTACAACTGTAAATCTTGTTTTTTGTGTGTGTGGATACAGGTTATGTATTTTTCAAGCTGACTATCTCAAACGTGGGGGTACTAACAATATACTTTTAACTTATGTCTGTATTTTCAATTACATTGCACATTATTTACAACTTTTTTATGTAGATAATTTCGTTATTCTATGAAATATTAAAATTTGTGATTCGATATTTTAATATACGACCTTCTTTTCTTCACACGTTCTATAAAAGAGTCTCTTTCTAACTCCCTTGGCTAAGAGTTCCTGTCTCATACTTTACGACCCGCTTGTTAATATAGGTGAAGAGGCATACTTTAGGGAAATCCCGTACACAAATCAGCATTAGAATAAGTCCGGTGCCTTCATTATCCGGCTCCTCTATTAGGAGGCTGCGGTAATTAATCTGAAGAGAGATGAGGCGACATGGGAGAGAGGAAGGAGGGAGAGACGGTACTGGAGCGACGGAGAAGAAACCAGCCCTAAGAGCATTAGTGGGATAAAATGGCCGTTAAGAGCACCAAAGTGTGGGTAAGAGTGGGAGACAGGGTGATAACGAGAGATGCAAGAAGCTGTATAATAATGCCAGCATAATAGAGAAAAAGATGAGCAAAAAGCTATTAAGTGCAACGAAGATGAAAGAATATAAAATAGAATGATGGGATTAGACAGGATTAGTAGACGACGAAATTACTTCTTAAAAAAATTCAGCAAATAAAAATTACGCATCGGGGGGAATCCCAATCAGTTTATCAAGCTTAAGTTCAATTTGATTGTAGCCTCATTTTTCGAAAGAAAATAAGATTTAGTCTAATGCGATTTAGTTCTGCTAGCAATTAAAAACAGGAAACGCCAACAGGAAAATAAATAATAGAAATCTTCGTTAGTGTCCCTAAATATGCAAATCACTTTCTTCTTGGAACATGTTTTCATATTCATTTCGAAAGTTTTACTGGAACAAACATCACTATGAATTTGTTCAGTTAAGCCTGGTTTTATGATTTGCCACATTTGTAGAACATTTAGCGAATGTTTTACTTGTGGTAGTACTAATTTCATTTTAACATAAATCGGATAAGCACTGTTTTACAAACGGTGCTTACATTAAGGTTCATGACTCCATACATTATTAAAACTCTTAGACCATTATCAATTTCTTCAAAACAAATTTAAAAAAATATGATAGTTGTATTTTCTTAATTTAATTAATCGGGAAACACTCCCGTAGGTGTAATTTAAATTTATTAAATGGATTGATGGATTTTGTAATTTCTGGATTGATTTTCATATGAAAAAATAGTTGTAAATTACATAATTTTGTATTGATTGTTAAACTATCATATTGGGTAAATATAAAATCTTAAATTTTATAAATTGTTATTTATACTGACAGTGCAAAAAATAAATATTTGTTTGAGTTTAATAGCTGTAATATAATAATCTTACTTGTAAAATGAAAATTTCTACATGCGCATGTAATACGCCACACACAATTATTTCAACAATTGAATAGTGAGGCATGGAAATTTATATTTTTGTCTTGAATATTTTGTTGCTCTTTTATTTGTAATGCAAAGTTATGCCGTCAGAATCGACAAAGATTTTAGATTTGTAAAAATCAACTTATATGTTATCCAGACGCACATTTCACACTTTATTGATTGGCAAGAAAAAATACTTTTTACGTATGGCCTATACGTGTTAGTATCAGTACTGTACTGACAACAGATCATTATCCTTTAAAAAAACTCGTTTACTCCATGGTAGCCCCTCATTACTACATTCGATAACCTAAGTAGCTACTTTGCTAATGTTCTGCCCCCCCCCCCCCCCAAATTACCACATCATATTAATTGTTCCTGAATAATATTATTATGCATTTATTGTTAGCCTCTATAACATCAATGAAATGTGTATCCGACAAGTTGTTAACAATTTCGAACGTAGTGGTGCCTAAGGCTCAGCTACACACATACATTTAATTCCCAAAATAAATTGTCACATTTACCACAAATCATATTTATGGTATTTTGTGAATATGAAGCAGTTACGAACATTGCAAGAGTCTGCGTACATGTGTTCCACACCACATACAATAATTACTATCAAAATTACGAGTCCGATGTATTGGGAGATTATGACAGTGCTCTTCACAAAATGATTATTCTGAACTCAAGCTATGTATTGTGTATAGCATTATGATATCACCGGGTTGTCTTAACTAATTGTGTCAAATAATGTTTTTCCCAAATCATTACCATAGGTATTACAAATTGTAATGGCCAAGTGTCACAATTATTGAAAATCATGTTGCACCTAATTAAGGAAAAGTGATTATTTCCAGAAAAATGTATTTAAAACATTTTTACTTCCAGAACAGTGAATGAATAGACCATAAGCAAACTTTTAAAATGGCGTGAACATTTAGTTCCGTAATTTAATCCTTCTAGGTGTGTATTCGAAAATTAATTGCAGTGGATGTTTGGCAAAAGAGAAGCTTCAAGTCGTCTCCTTGATTCGAGCGGAGCCGTGTTTCTGAGAGAAAACAAAGTGATCGGATCAGGATTACACCTGATCCTGATGGCGCTTTAGGTTTTAATCGGATCTCTATGACTGTTGTCGCGAAAGACGGGGCGGGAAGATAGGTGACTTGATTTAATTAATTGAACGTACAAAGTAAACAAACTTTCGTTTTACCTTCTTCCTATTTCCCCTTTATTTCAACTCTGTTCAATTAATTAACTTTCCTTAGAATCCCTCGAAGCCGGTACTGGGCTCAATTGTCCTTTTATTCAATTATCTGTTGAGTCGTTCTGTTCTCCTGCGACTCGTTGTGAGCAAAGATTAATCTCCGTGTGCCGAACTCTTTACACTTTAACACTGGTCATTCGAAACAGGAAAATCAGAATTTCAATCTCTCGTTTTGATTTGATTTTGATGAGGTTATTTCCTTCTTTGGATTGGTGGGGGTGAAAAGGGGTGGGGGCGAAAGGGTTTGAGGGGCGGAGCGGTCGGGCATATCAAACCGTAAAATACGAACACTAATGTAATATTCGCAAGTTAAATATTTGTTTTCGTACTTCATACGTATAACAACGAATAACTTAAGGCTATCGTTTAGACATTTCCCTTTGATAAAATACAATTTCAAACTTTTCTGGTAGTGGAATATACCATGGCTGGCTTAAAACCTTGATGCTAGCGGGAATTAAAATGTTTTCGGCTAACACGCCTCTCCAATGTTGCACCATTCATTTGAATTATACTGTTGAAAAACTCACTGTTAAATTAACGTGTAGCAAGGTATTAATTCGTAAGTATTTTACTTTGGTTACAGTAGCCAATTTTCTTTAGTCCCAAAATTAATATGAGATTGTACTCTACTAATATCTCCCGAATAATTAAAATAAAATAGTTGTGCCAAACATAATTTTTTTGCTCAAGTTTAAGCTATGTGAGTATGACTCTCAATAAAGACACACGCATTTTTTGTAATTGTTTGAACACACCAGAATGGCAGAATGAAATCCAAAATAACATACAATATACAATAATATTTTTTATTTCTCTAAAAACGCATACATAATTTAATAGCAAACAATCGATTTCGATCAATTATTGGGCAGTAGTGTATATTATTATGATGGTTTGACAGAACCCGGCACCTCCACCAAATCGCGTGCACTAAGTACATGGTTGCCAAACACCGTTTGTATTTCATTTGTTAAACCATGGACTTTCAATAGCAACAGACGTTACAAGGACTAAATGGCATCTGGGGTTAAGCATCCAGTATTGAAATAATTATTGTGAATGACCCATAATTTAATCAAATTGGGATTACTTTTAAATAGCATTTCTTTAAACCAAATCTCTTTAATGAATGAAGCATTGATCAGATATTCATTACAATTTCAAAATAATAATTCAATCAATTTATATTAATAATGAATTTAAATTATTTCTTTCAAGATGAAATCTTTGTTTTAGAAAAATCATATTAAAAGTCAAAAGACTCACACAAAACGTTTCTACGACCTTATAAAATATGATCTGCCAATCAATGTTAATTCTGTGCATATTTAGTAAATTTAACATGACCAAGATTTCACATGCTTCATCTTCTATAGCGAATGATTGACCAACTAAAATATCCTCTTCCATCGCTTTAAAACCTATTTCATTTTGAGCTATGGCTAGCACAGCAGATTTTGCCATACGAAGTTCGAAAACTAGATATTACATACATTAGCTTTATTATTGTCATTTCGGTCCATGCACAAAATTATTAATTGTTTTAACATAATATTAACTTAACTGAGCTGTAAAATATATTTAACTAGATTTGGAGTTGCAAGGTAGAAGATGGACACCGAGGTGGCTAAGACTGAAAACACCTTACATCCGTTTGGGAATCTAAGGGTTGTCATTACGTTTTATGCCCGTATGGATACAGAGTCTTTTGATTCCTTAAATATTTAGGTCTCAAATAACCCCAAGGTTATCACTTTACACGCGATGTGTGCTCGATACCTGGGGGATACCTCTCTCTCTCTCTCTCTCTCTCTCTCTCTTACACAGTCAACGATAGATGCATCTTTTATAGTTAGCATAATTTAATTTATTTGAACTTTGACAAAACACTAATACAAAACCATCACAAATATAATACACTACATAATAAAATAATGTTTTGTTGTTCAACGGAAGAATAATAATAACAATTATTTCATACTTAAATATATACCAAACGTTCCTATATATTTCCTTTCAACTATCGACAAAGCTTTATCTTTATACTTATTATGCGTATATTTACGATTTGACATTTTGAAGACAGGACAATTACACAATTGTTAATGGAAAATTTTGTTTACCAAATAAAACACGTTTGTAACGTGCAGTTTAAAATATTGCGACGCAATTGACCGAAAATTACAGATAGACCCAGGGTGCAAGAGTACATTCATTATTAAACTACTACGCATGTGCAATAATTTCAAAACATAAAATAATTAATTTAACCACTTTCAAGTAGCTATGTTTCACATTAAAATAAACCTTCATTATTTTAATATATGTTGCAATATTCTTAATTTTAGCTCGAAAGCTTAACTCACAAATGGAAAAATTATGATACAATCCACGTTTTGCAAAAACTAAGCATATTATGAGACGATTGTATATAAAGGTATGATTATGATACTAACAATACATGAAGGGATTTTCTTGAGTTTCCGCGCTCGTCATGTATTGAGTGCTCTGAGGAGAATTCGATTATTCTTGTCTTATGAATGCCATACAAATATCAACTCTGTATTTCAAGTTTAAGTCTGTCATAGTTTGTCATAACATAACATAATGTCGTATGCTATTATGAGTCGGATTGCGTTCTGTTCTTGATACACAAGACTGAAATATCTTGCAATGAACGTGAGGGTGGTATTAAAACAAGGGCGCTTTGAGGGCGAGTGACTGGCAGATAGCCGCAAAGAACGAAGGGTTGAGAGAGAGAGAGAGAGAGAGAGAGAGATGCGGTCGTGTCGATAGAGAATAATGCCAATCGTAAGACAAACGGGCGCGCACGACTCGGGTATACGTCTTAATGTTATTGAACAATATCAGCTGCCAGAACCCCAGCTCACTTTCCTCTTGCAAGTTTTTGCGTTCTATATTGTTTTTATATTGACTACACTTTTCCACGTAAAGTTTGGCCTACCAAAGCTAGTAGCGCGGCAGAGAAGGCCTATCTCGTTCAGCGCTTCTGGGGAGGTTACATTCCCATTACGGTACCACAAGTTTTATGAAGTTCTCAGTTAGAGAAACTTTCTTTAAGATCTTTAAGGATTTCTAAACCAACGTCTAACGAAAGTCAAACCGCGCGAGTTCAATCATAACTTGCAAATAAAGTTTGTGTCAGCACCGTAGACTACGTCTGTATCAACCTCATCATGGAGGAACTTTCTAATGTAACTAGATTTTACTCAAGGCTATTCCAACTCACTTTGTGCGAGATTTCATATGAGTAATCAACTTTCAGATTAAATATTAAATCAACATGAAGCTACGTGGTTTATGAAAACTAATTTCGAATTAACTAAGTTAATATTATTTACCGAATACCTTAGCAAATTATAATATTACAAGTTACAGAACGTTCTATGGTAAACGCCATGCCAGCGAAAACACAGATTGCCTCTTAAACAGCCCTTGGACATTCCCTTCACAACCATCCAAATTTTAAAATACCTATTTATACACCCAAAAATGGGTATGTATTGCACACCCTGACCAGGTTAGAGAATTTTAATTTTGTTTTCTCGATTAT
The DNA here is from genome assembly GCA_024449915.1 of Sweltsa coloradensis. Taxonomy (NCBI): domain Eukaryota; kingdom Metazoa; phylum Arthropoda; class Insecta; order Plecoptera; family Chloroperlidae; genus Sweltsa; species Sweltsa coloradensis. The sequence continues at coordinate 418,677 of JAMZAV010000270.1, forward strand.
GTATAGCTGAATAAAGTTAGAATGAGGTCTAGTATAAATATGCATACAGATATTTTCAAACATTGTCCTCGCATTTTATTGCATGTTTCAAAAGTAACTTAAATGTCATTTTAAATAAATTTTTGTCGATAATGTCTGTAAGAAACCCATGATGGTAACCATTCTGTTTAAATTTAAATTTCTGAGATCCGAGATCATATATTCATTAAATAATTAATTAACTTATTATAATGTCATGTGCTGCTGCTTGTTATTGCATGCATATTGTTATTATTAAGCATTATTTTTTAAATTATTAAACTACCAAAGTATTAAGACTACTCATTTTTATGGAAAACTTAAAACAATACTTATTGTAAAACCTGAAACATGATTTCCAAATTATTTAAGAGTCATACCGTGAAGACGTGTTGGTAATGAACTGCTGTATCAGCTGAACGGTTGTTTTTATTAGTTTCAGGTGACAGTCGCATTGTGGGTAGTTTAACCACTGAGTTTAGAGCTATGTCCTAAAGTCAGTGAGCTCGATCAGCTGATGTCTCCTTTCTATTGAACGATCGGGGAACACAATCATCAGTCAGAACCATGCAGGTTCTTGATGTCGCACCCTTCTAATCTCAACCCCGTAGTTATCATGAAAATGCGAGTAGTACGTATTCTGAACATGTATGAGGATAATTGTATGAAATTAAAATGCACTGTTAATTGACTGGAACAATTTATTTATGAAATGGATTTTAAAATAATTGCAAAGAACTTTTTACTTTGACAATAATGTGAATGTTGGATGAGCTCGAGAAAACCAGGCTTTAACGCAGAATGCAGATGTATAGTCTGGATCACATGGAAGCTCTATCGTTCATATCGGGTTGTAGTTTGCTCCTAAATGTCAGCGTGATTGTTGTTCACTATTTTCAATAACGTACGGACAGTAAATACGCCACCAAACGGATAATTTGTAGTAATTTCCCAAGATTGAGTAGGCGACAATTAATTATATCTTGAAATGTACTCTGATAGCGACTTGCGTATATTCTTTATAAACATCATTCCAAAAATCACTTTTTTTTTGTGTAAATTGGGGGTAAAATAGTGATCCAGAATGCACGTGAAATTAGAGGGATATGCCGATCAAGCGAATTTTGAAATAGACATTTTAACATTATAAAAAAATGGGCCAAGCTCGAACAACAATCTTGAATAAAATGAAAGAGATGAATATTTTGAATTTTAAGTACACTAGATTTTTTTGAACTTTTCTTATAGTCGCGTTGATGGCTGAGAATATTTGGGCAACCGATCCTTTATTCCAGCAATTCTTATACTCTTTTTAAGTAGTTCAATTTCTTAAATTGTTAATTTGTTATTAAGTAAAATAATGAATAACAATAAGAATACATCAGTATGGAAATAAACTTTACCTACCAAAATTTACCAAAATGTTACTACGGCTAACAGCCGTGTGTTTTATACACTCTCGCCGCTCCGCACCTCCATACTCGCCCGCGTAGAGCGAGCACGCGGCAAGTCACACTACCCTGCATTAGAGTACATTTGGACTCGTCTGTTTAAGCTATGGGATAATAAGTAATGGTCGACCTGAGAACTTGTTAATTTTAGAATATTCTCTGAAGGTTTTATCAACAACGGAGTAGTCGTTTGTGCGATAGGGGGAGAAAAACAAAAATAAATCGTTGAAGTGCAATATTTCCCAGGGTTTTACGATTATTCCCAAAAATGGCAAGTTAAGAGATTTGAAAGTTCTTTCTAGTTCTCATTAAAAGAGGAGTAGCCGTTTGTTCGTTAGAAAGCAACTGAAAGAAATATGGTAGGGAAAGTTGAAAAACAACGTGCGATTTTCAGGAGAAAGATGCAAAACCTCAAGTTTCATCGAAATCGGAGTTGCCGTATGTCAGGTGTTGAGTTTACAGACATAATACACACAACAAGCATAATCTCCCTAGCTATTTTTTCCCGGGGAATAACAGAGAAGAAAGTAAGTTTGCTACGCTCATCCGATAAGTGAATCTATTGGACTTTTTATTTTTTATGGGATGTTTATTTTCAAATGACATCCAATGGAAGAAAATTTGGGAAACCACATCAACTACGAATGGAACAGACAGATTTATGAAGCTCGTTTCTCTAAAATAGGACTTATGACGTCTGTATTAAATCGAAAAACAATCAGCTTATACGGCAGCATTAATTGTGCAATGGTGCAAAATGGATAAAGCTCTGCAAATATAGCTCATTTAATTGGATGATGTTCATTTCCAAAGTAAGCTTTGAAATTCTGCTGGAAACTGTCATTCTAAATCATGCCAATCATATATTTGTGGCTCCAATCAAAACTGACGCATTGAGAGGGGAAACGTGTTACTACATAATCCAATATAACCATTTCGGCCGTTAGAAAATCCTGAACATGAATACAAATTTAATTCGTGGATTATAAACCTAGTATACGTAATGAATAAATGAATGTGTCATGTGGTTATTTTATTTCGATGTTGTGGGATGAGGTAATAATTTAATAATGTAAAAGAAAAATAAACATTATGTATAGGGCCTATTCGTAAATTACATGATTAATATTACTTATTGCTAGGGTTTGAACCACGTAAAAAGCGTGGAAGTACTTTCAAGCGATAGCAAAGTGACCGCCAACAAACCGTTGAACAATGAAACAAAAATAAAATAATTCGAGGCGTTTTGGCATTTATATCTCGTTGTTGAGAAGGTAAATGTTGAAAGTTTAAGCAAGGCTAGACCCGTACTAATGACAATAACCAGGGCTATACAAACATATTGTATCTTACCCCTTTTGAGGGACATCTCAAGAAAAACAGCATGTCAATCCGTGGTCATGTTCGGTTTTTAACGTGACGCGTGACACACACAAAACAAACGGACAAACGGATGCTCCGACGGAAGGACATGGACGTTCTGCATATACGTTCACTAATAATGTGAACATAAATACAATACATATAAATCGAATAAAGTAATACATGTTTCTAAAATTATGTCCATCAAATAATAATATATTTTCATTGTAAGAATTAACCTGTTTTTGTCCGATGTCTTTTTACAGATAATCGTTTTTTTATAGACGGTGTCGTGGCGAAAAGTTATTAATCAAATACAAAATTGGATTGTTCGATATCGGTGATTATTTTTTTTACAACCAGCTCCCCTTAGTGCAATTCGAAATTAAATTCAATAGTGGAAGTGGTTTGCTCTCACCAAGAATAGAGCCCGGATCCCCTTACTTCTTTCATGATAATAACACCCGAGACAAAAGTGAATTATATAACGACGAATGCTTACAATATCTTAATATGCACACAAAGTGCCCGAGTTGTGTGATTCATTGTTGCATAGCTTGGCATCACAGTTTGCCGTCTCTTTAATGAGGTGGGGGGGGGGGGGGGGGTTAAGTGCGAGTCACCTAGGGGCGAATATTCGCGTTATTGGGTTATTTTAACTAAATGATCGTTAAACGACATTCACAACGAGGCATGACAAAGGAGCTTAAAATACACGCGCGCAAACAAAGGAAACAGATGAGCACATGAGTAACAAATAAAAATCGACAGGTATGAAAAAATGTGTGTAAAAATGTCAACTCTGAAAATAAGCCAACAACATACGAAGTTGTGATCAATTAAATAAAAAAAAAATGTAATTATACGCTTTTTTCATACAAGAAGTGATTTTCAGTTCAGGGTAATAATAATTACTTTTGTGAGAAGCCTGCCCGGGATGCAGTTCATGTCCCCCGTCTATGACTAGGTATGTTGCTGATAGGACACTTGTGAAGGGATGTCCGAGGACTGATTAAGAGGACTTAATCCCTTGCATTCGCATGAACGACTGATGAGTGAGGAACACCTCGGGAAAAACCTCCAGTCAGGATTGCTGGTCTCGACGGGATTTGAACCCGGGACCTCCCGAATCAGAGTCGCACGTTTAATGCTGAAGACAACACTGTAGTCGGTTCAGTTCAGAGTTGAATATTATACAATTTATTTAGTTTCGTTGTATAGGACCTCACACTCCAATATTCATCATTCAAGTCAAATTGTTGAAGATAAAAAGCTAGCCCGTGATTTAATTTCACATTGTAAGCACGAGTAATCTCCGCCTTCATGGACCAGTGCCTATTATCACAGAATATATAGTAACATAATTATTCTTAGCACAATTAATTTTAGCTTTAAAATTGTCTTTAATGCACCAGTCGCTATAAAGGCATGAAACCAAATTTTATTTAAATTTCATAAATTTTAAACTGTTTTGAAGCAAACTTTAATGAAAGCCACGCACACGCGGAACGACGTAATTATACCTAGAATATAATAACTTTTCTACAGTTATATACTATTTATACGCAGCAACTGCTGTATTGGTATACCTACATATGGCACTTCTTAATCCAATACATTAAATCCAATCCATGTAATTAAATAGTGATTATACGCATTATTGCATAGAAGATTAAAGTCACCATGTAACGAGTGCAACACATTTTAAGAACGTTTACAGCAAAATTATTTTTCAAAATGAAACATTATCTAAGAACTTCTATAGTTGCGTTACTGCAAACAAGTTTCTTAACAATGGTAATAAATTCCCTCCCGGAAATTAAGGTCTGGAGAGAATTACGCTGTGATATTACACCCTGTAAGCATACTGTGTCTACGCGTGAGGCCGGATTATTAGTTCACCGCATTGGAAAGCTTTGGCCTCGCTAATCCCTGGCTAAGACAGGGGGATGATTCCTCATCGTCGTAAGCTTCTGAACTCTTTGGGGGCTCGTCTTCTCGTCAGGGGCTCAATCCACGGCTACTGGAATAATTGAAACTCAATCCATATGCACACAAACCTGTTCACACGGGGTTTCAGCCTGTGCACACTCGCTTGGTTGCGAGCGAGCTTTGTAGAATGCTCTGGGAGTACTACCTTGCTGAAAGTTTGCGAGAGAAACAATATTAAAGCCTTTCTCTACCAAGTTTCATAAAATTGAATATAAGAATCCACTTCTTCGATGTAGAAGTAACGTATGAGACTTCATAGTATAAACTTTTCAAGGTATATAAACCTTATTCACGAACATATTTAGTTAACTAAATATATGATTCGGAATTTCAATTTATAAATTATAACAATGCTTATGTCAAGGGAAAATGTGATAATGTTGAAATTAATTCTATTATAATTCAAACAATACAAATCCGTCGTATTTAAGTGATTACGTAAGTGACTTTATTCTGTAGTTTATTTATTAATAACAATGCCAAAGGACATATTATACAAAGTATATGTCATACAAAGATCAATAACAATAACACAACATATAACAATTTCAATAACAATATTTCAATGTTATAATAATAAGTATTTTTGGACAGATTGTGAATGAAATAAATACATATTCACCGATTTCTACAACAAATATTTGAAAAGTTATAAATTAAATTAGATTGAGATTAGGAGGGATTATAACTAATAATGTTCAGAACAGGACTCATATATGTTATATTTTAATCTAAAATGTAGAATAATTTTATTGTAAATATTTCAAGTGCGTCAACAACAACAATTCAACAACTTGATTGTTGTGTTGTATTGGGTTACAGCGCCTGTTGCGTGTTGTGTGTGAGCGTGATATTTAAGAGCACTCTAAGAATTAGTATGTCTTGGGGGTATTAACCAAAGTCCAAATTTTCCCGAAATAGGACTCATATTGGATGCATGGCTGGCTATCCATCGATTTATACTGGTGGGCATGATATTGGATCCAGAAGAAAATGTAATTGGTTGTCTGGATAAAATTACAACGGTTTATAGAAACCAGATAATCAAATTACACTTTAATCCAAACTTTAACTATAGATTTAAAATTGTACATATTGAAACTATATAACAGGTAGTAACGTTACACATACAAGTCATAGATTTTTCACTGTTATTAACTTATTTTTATTTAAAAATTAATATTTCTACTACTTGCCAGCAGTCTTTATCAAACAAATCAAAAATTAAAAAAGTAAAAAAAACACTTTTTTAATTGTTAATTTGTTTGATTAACAAGTAAAAAAGATTTAAAAAAAACTTTTTTTGATTGTTGATTTGTTTGATAAAGATTGCTGGAAAGTAGTCGAAATATCACTTTTTAAATCAAAATAAGTTAATAACAGTGAAAAGTCTAATGATTGTACGTGTAAGATTTAAAATTGTTTATGTCCTTGAGTTTAATTAATAGTAATGTAGAACCCGATTGTCACACTAATCGCTTAGGTTTTGACTGCGTCATCTCAAACCTTTCCGATCAGAGCATTTCAAAACGACTGTTTTCAACATTGTTCGGGACAACGGTACGAGGCTTGCAACCTGTTTTTTTTTTTTTTTAATTTAATGTGAAATACATTTATATAGACTATCACACATTGAAAATGACGGAGCTTCAAAAGTAGTCATCTTTACGGAGGTACGTTAGTATGGGCTGTCATACTCAGTCCACTTTTGAATTGAAAACGTAAAGTTTTATTTAGGTTTACAAGCAATTTAACTTGTAATCAAAGTTAGTCTCCGAATGAAATACACTAAGATGTAAATCTAAAGAACATCTGGAGTGATTGGGTTGGGACATCAGTGAAAATCTCATGTATTGATTCGTACGTTTGAAGTTGGTAAGGGATAATTGGAGGCCCGGGCCCGTACCGTTGAGGCTTGTAATTTCAGATGACTCGTGTTTGTCATTATAACTAAGGTCGCACAGAGAGAGAGAGAGAGAGAGGTCTCTTCATAATGACGTGCAAGAGCTAGAGCAGATACCCGTATGTTATTAGACAATTGCCATTAACTTTAGACTTTGGTCAGAGCGCAAATCAAATTGAGGACCTAGTATGTCTAAGTAATTGCTTTCCTAAAGGACCACTTTCAATTTGGTTTATAATTAACAGAACCTTGTTAAAATCATGTCCAACAGATGTAGGAAGTAAAGTAATTAAACAATCCGTAAATTGATGACGGTCAAGTTTATGCAGGCCTTCATTCTATTTGAAATTTAGCTACCTATGTTTTCTTACACGATTTAAGGTCGAATATAGGGCTCATTGTGATACATAACCACTCTTACAACACAAGAATTAGTTTTAAGAATATGCTCTTTACATGTGAAATATTTTAGCTATATTTTACAATTTATTGTTAGTTTAACACTTGTATTTCTAAGGAATCATGATTATTTGCTCCCTATTAAAAGTCGAATTTCAATTAATTAAATGTATTTGAAACCGTAGTGTAGTACCGTACACCATAGTAAAACAAATAGTAGTATGACCTACTATTTAAAACCCCACGCAAAGAACTCGGCTGGGTAAATACATGTGAATGGTTTCTGCATGCACTCACAAAAAATATTACATTTCTTTCCCTTCGTCGGTCGCAACCAAAGTTTCAAAGTAGGCGTTTTTCCTCGTTCTTTTTATGAATAGAGTCTAATTACGCGAGTATTGAATGGAGTGAAATGCCCTATTTTCTACTCCAACGGGTTTTCTTCCGCAACCATTTCAAGTAATAATAGCTATTCGGATCTACATTTCTATTTAATACTCAAATGGGTGGATTTACACAGTAAGTCGTGAATGGAGCAGAACTAAACTAGATCAAGGCTGAAGTAGTCGTACAATGAGCCACACAACCTGAATCTCTCTGCATCTGCATCTAAATATAAGACAGTTCTTCTACAAGACTTCGAGTGCTTCGTTACTCGGCACAGGCATCGTTTTACGTCCGCAGATCCAGTTTAATATTTCAATTCAACTCAAAGTTGCAACGTCATTAGGGAATGAAAAGAGGCTACATTGTGCGCGGAACTGAGACATTTTACCAAACAAAAACGTTTTTACCTTCGTGTAATAAAGTATATTAAATAGGAAACCTTTTTAAAGCGATGAATTATTTTGATGCACCTCCCAATTGGTTTAGGGAATTTGTGCCGCATCATCTACTAAATTTATAAGGTAAATAGTTTCAACATTCAGAAAGCAACACTAATTCGATTTAGTTCTGCGCTGGGTCAGATAAACCTCAAAGCGTTCGTTGGTGCACACGCCTTTTACTTATACTGTGGCCTCTGCTTAGCACTCTCTCTGATCGTCTGCGTAAAGACAAGTTGTTTTTAGGTGCTCCGTTCTTTTGTTCAATTTACATGTTTTATTAATATGACAATGAGGGTACCCATAACTCATGCCCATAACTAGCATCCTACTTAAAAGTGTTGCGTTACGATTTAGGTATAAAATACATTTTTAAAAGGGAAAAGAAGTGAAAGATATGTTGTAAATTTAGCTTGGCATTTTACAATATATGGCAATGATAACGAAACCTAGCATTAATAAACATATGTATAAAATGCACCTTATTTGATCTAAAAAAATAATAATTAGAGGTACGTGACAATAGCGTTTTGTGAATAGATGTTACAAAGCGCTATTTTGGCACTAAAAACTAAAGTTTTCCAGTCCTATTTTATTGAATTTCTATACTATCTATAATTGATTACACACATTTTTATTTAGTTGCTATTATCAACCTTGATGACATAATTTAAAAATTAAAATATAACAAATATTCATACACGAGTTTTTGAAGGTGGCCAAGATATAGATGCAACAAAACGCTTTCAAATGACCCTTGAGAATGCTATATACACGTACCTCTAATAATAATGTAGGCTAATATTGTTACTACACTTTTAATGTGGTTTCTACGTAAACTTTAGATATTTTATGTAACTTATTGAAAATAAAACATAGGTGCATGTATGGTAAGCAACAACTTTGTTACGATAATATACTCGAAAATCAAAACTTAAATGTTTCCTTTATCATTGCTTACTTACTAGAATGTTAAATGGAACAAATGTGATATCAACTCTAATAAAGAAAGATAAAGAGATCCCCGTTGTTATTCATCGTGTGCGGTACTTTCATTATAATGCTGCGGGTACCTCCTCGTTACGTTGCATCAAGGATTGTTCGTGAGTTGTCTGTAACGTTACGCTGCATCAAGGATTGTTCGTGAGTTGTCTGTAACGTTACGCTGCATCAAGGATTGTTCGTGAGTTGTCTGTAACGTTACGCTGCATCAAGGATTGTTCGTGAGTTGTCTGTAACGTTACAAAGATCTATCTGCAACATGTTTTATGAGAGACGATGAGAGCAGACAAAGAGTGTTTCACATTAGTTTGTATTCGTCACTTTGATTTCGAACATCAGTTTGCAATTGTAGCAAAATGCGCATTTCAATAATATGATTATCAGATCTACAATGCACCAACAATCCACATGTTGCAAAGTTAACCGTCTCGGTAGCTTAGGGGTAAAGCACCCGACCGGCAATTGGGAGACCGGAGTTCGATACTCCGCTGTGATGATTTTTTTAATTTCTGAGTTGATTTCCATAAAATGATTATCATAAGCGTTGTTTGCAATACGTTGTTGCAATACATTGAAGTTAAAGCCTCATTCTGATATAGTTCACTATAATCACTTTCAAGAAAGATGTGTAGGTTCAGTCCTGAATTATTAATTAAAAGTTACAAACAACTGCGTTTTAAATCTCCGTATCGGCAAAATTACCAAAAATAATTACTTTTTTAATTGGTGGGTAAATTTTGTTTTTTTACATCAATTACGAGTTTTGTTTCTAACAGTGGGTTGAATTAAAATACCAGTTAAAAGGGCGTGAATCCCTGTTAATTTGATCACGGATGGAATTCGTTTAAATGACGATAATTGGTGTGAATGTAAAATATGCGGTTGGGATTTTCATTCATCTATTTTTCCTAACAAAATAATTAAACGAGTGATGCCCATGTAAATGAACAGGAAATTGTATTTTGTAACTATCATATAATTTATGGTTCTCGAAGTTTGAGCATTATAAATTAATTTATTTACTTATAACTTACTATTTATATTTTCAAATACGTTTGTCACAGATAAGTTTAAATTATTTGTTTTAATTTTAATTTGTCTGTTCCTAGTCCTGAGCCAGAACTACTGATGATGTTTAAGGGCTCACTATCAGAATGTAACAAATAATTACAAATTCTTAGAATACCAAATAACAGTGAAACAAGAAGTGTCAGATTCCTCTGTTGTGTAAGTGTTGCCCACAATCCCACAATATGTGCTATTCAATATTACCCTTTGTACCATTGATATCACCACTGTCCATACCACTGATTGCTATATTTTCTATTACAAATATCGATCTTTGGTTGGTTATCGCTCACTCTTCGATTGCGTCGGGGCCTACAGGGTTGGCTTGGTCGCTTTGATTAACTGTCCCCTAAATGAAAATAAGTTTTTATAACTGAGTGGGTAGACTCTAAAATACAATTTATTTATTTATTTATTATTCATTTTAAAAACGTTTCAGTCGAAAAAAAATATTTTAGCTGATTATTTGCACTCATATTGCCTATTTTATTCAGTGATATTTGTGTTACTTTGTGAATGTTGGATATAATGGATAAAATGGATGGACACGATGGAGCATTTGTGAAATTGTCAAACTAGATCTTGAAGTAATTGTAATAGTGTGTCATTGTTTTATTCTTACATTTCAAGTATATGGGAGCAATTTCCGTTCAGATTTGTGTGCAAAACTTTCTCATCGACGTGGAATTTAGTAATCTGTGTTAAGTTATGAAAATTATTTACAAAAATGGACAATAATAGACGACAGTGTGAGCGAAAGTTACATTTATATTAGAATTTCATTCAATTTCCAGTTCCTTGGACTTAGTTTTAATGAGTATTTTTTAGTTTTTAGTTTGATGTGTGTACATGTCTTTGGTTTTACTCCACTAAATCAATGAAAGATGTATCAACTCTACAGATTTATATAATTATAAATTACTTCAGTTTCTAGTTAACCATTGCTCGCGCATAATGGTGTCTACGCCAACATGGTAGGCTCGGTCTGCTTTAAATTAAAGTAGTCCCCCACTGAAAATTGAAGAGTACATACGTTATAAGAGGTATTTGTGCCACTTATGGTCAAAATAAGCGAGATGCAGAATTATTTTTGTGTGCCAAATAAATTTCAAAATAGTTTAAAACAAATCCAATAGATGGCTCTTGGGGTAGTTCCGCGTGCTATAAGAGTTGTTATATCGGCGTGTTCCTACATTTCACATCTAAGGAACATAAACCCTTTGTCAATTATACTCTTCAATTATTTATGTGACTGAGTGGGTAGATTGTAAAAACGGATCTATTTATTTATTGCGAGATGCAGGTGATGGAATTGAAACTGTGGGAGGACAGAAAAGAGTGGGGAAAATTGGTGGAGATGACGATGAAGATGTTGATGAAGAAACGCTGAGCTCGGCAATCTCAGCAAAGATTGTTTCGTGCCCTAGAAATCGGTGTGAAGAACACCACTCAATCAGACGTTGTTGGAAATGAGTTTTTATTATTGTTATTATTATTATTTCAGTATTTATTTATGAACACAATACTGTTTATAACTGAACAATAAAGGAAATAGGGCTAGCATGGTTAGTGGGAGGTGCCTGCGGCTTTTGGCAACCTGCGATTTATCAGTGCAAAAAGTCTTGGTTCGTAAAGTCTGTTGCATGGCCCACGTAATCAAAGAAGTTCACAAGTTTCCCTCGCAAGCATAGGCGTGAAAGTGGTTACAAGTTGTGCTAAGTAGTTAAACCATGGAGCATCTTGGCAGGATTGTGTGTAATTCTCTTAAACCTGTGTAGCGTGTCATAGAGCGCAGAGCAGCGCAGAGCGAGGCGTCAAGGCTGTCACACGGGGGCGTTCAAGTGGTCACAGCCTTCCCGCTATAGAAATAAGATTATGTGGTAGAGAAGGGAGATGCGCGCACTTCTACCAACTTATGAATTCAAAGTGATGCAATCATATTTCAGAGATTAATAACATGTCTTCTCTGGTTATTTAGTGCGTGCGTGCGTGCGTCGTGTGTTGTTTTATCATGCTTACCAAATACTGCAAATACTTTATCCTCTTCCTTTTTTTGAATGGGCGTTAAATGTTTTCTTTTATAAAATAGCAATTTATTTTTAATTTCATTAAAATTTATTTAAAAGTAACACACATTTTGAAATAATATGTTCATTATAATTTAATGATTTCATGAGGAAAAGAATGAAATGAACAAACCTATTTTCGGAAGAAACATTTGATCAAATTTTGTTTGAAATAGTTGCTTATGTAATGTTAATTTGCATTTGAGAAAATATGGAAATATTAAATTAAGTGAAAAACATTTGCATTACTACTTAAATCTTTCAAAAGTTTTAAGTAATTGTTTTTATTTCATTGTAATTGGCTGGGTTCATATTACACGACAAAATTTGATCAGCAAAATAAAATATAGATGGTTTTCTCTCAATTGCAACCACCGATATCACAAGAAATGTATACGATAACCGGTACTATTCTAATTTATAATAATACTATTTTAGATATTCGATAAACTCGGCGAGTAAACATTTGGTTGTGGTGATATAAGTTGGTAGAGAAATGGTGATTGGTATTTTGCTATGGAATATTGTCTTGTCTAGGTTTCATTTGGTCTAGTCAGTTAAATATAATACACTGTGCCAACCTGCAGCCACTTCTACAGATCCTCGGGCTCAAAATCACGATCCTTACATTATTATAAATTTAAAAAAGTACATATACATTACACAGATAGATCTCTTTTGACGGGTACTTCAAAACTTCCGAATTGTTATTTCATAAGGGAATATTTTAGCAATATTTCAGAATATGAAATATATTAAAATTCATCTCCACCCGTAATTATTTTTAACTTTAAATCAAATAACGAGACGGTTACTCGAATGTCATTTTTGTTACATGTTTTATATAAATATTGTCGTAAATTGGATTGGAATGTAATATTTCGATAATCTTTTCCGTGACTGTCAAAATATGCCAAAAAACTTTCATGCTCATGCAAAATGTTTGCTCTGAACATGGCTGGGATGGCCGATAAATTTTAGTAATACATATCTTTTTTTGTCATTTTGTCGAACATATTTCTAGTTTGAGCCATTATCTTCACGTATAGGTTTCAAACACAAGCAGCAAATTAATTGAAATTATTTATGCTTTTGTTTAGTATAGCTATAATATAATAATATACCATAATTCGTCTGGAATAATGCATCATGCAGTGAGTGCATTAAGCATGATTGGTTGCAAAGTGCATATAACTCTTGCAGAGTAACTCGCCTGCATGATGTGTCTACGCAGTTGGTATAAATAATAATAAATAAATAAATTTTATTTTAGAGTCTACCCACTCAGTTATAATAACTGATTTTCAGTGGGGGACTTTAAATCAAAGCGACCAAGCCAACCCTGCAGGCCCCGACGCAATCGACGAGTGAGCGATAACCAACCAAAGATCGATATTTTTAATAGGAAATATAGCAATCAGTGGTATGGACAGTGCGAACACCCGCGAATCAACGCCAGAATCAACAAGGCCGATTTAGAACAACTCTGAAATTTATTATGTGCTTCGTTGCTAGGACGGCTCCAAAGTCACCGTTTACAAACTCCTAAGACAAGAACTGATGGACTTAAGTCCAAATCAGAAGTTAAAAAACTTCTGACTTTAGCGGGAATCGAACCCTGGACCTTCTGCATTGGAAGCAGGTACGCTAACAACAAGACCAACGAGCCACACCACTCATCAATCAATCACTCATACAGTTGTAACCCTCGTGTTTAGCAGAGTTCCGTCTCGCTCTCGCCGCCTTGTTTTGCTTCCGGTGGAACGTGTTGATGTTAACAGGTCAGTGCTTCAAGGATTGTCGAGAATTTCCATGTTTCGTGCTCTGCCATGCGTCACACGTTGGATCGGAGGACGGCTTACCTTTAATAATGCATTTCCCCGCGGAAAACTCGGCATTCCGAAGATGTTGGCCCCGCCACGTGAGATTATGCGCCGCGAGGCATCCAGAGGAGTAGCAGATCGACTTCGGCGCCCACATCAAACTTTGATGGATTCAGAATTGTATATTGGAAACTTTAAATAGCGTTTCATCACATGATGTCAATGATATAACCGTACCGTGCACATGAAAATTGGAATTACTAAGGATTTTCATCATGTATTTGATGTATTTTATCGTTTCTGACTTATTACTCGATCTAAACTCAGAATAATTCAGACAAACTTATTACGTCTTAAACAGACAAAACACTACTTGGTAATTAAATTGTCATAAGAGAATATGATAACATATTTATGAATATTTTACAATAACAATACTTTGATATGATATTGGTTCTTAATAGAAACCGAAAGAGTAACCTTCTATGGAAACCGACAGGACTGGACCTGAAGCCAATATTTAAACAACACAAAACTGTTGATTTTAGTAATGTCTCACAAAACGCTACTCTCTATATAGTCCTATATAGCTTCATTAGAACTAATATCCTACAAATAGTGTTTTCAAATACAGAATAAATAAATAAAATTTAATATGGAATTCAAATAAAATTTACTGATAATAGCTAGGAAAATATATCGGATATAGCTCTAACGAAACTACAAAGGTCTAATATAAAAGTAAATTTTGCGCAGGCGTTTTGTGAGATTTACTAAAATCAGGTAATATCGGGTGGTTTTCATGTTGGCGTTAAGGCTACATTATAATAATACACACAACTATACTCTATATTTGATCCATGTTTGTTGTAATGAAAAATGTTTGAAATTCTCCCCTATAATAGCAATGCTTGATATTAATATTATAATTGGATGAGCGTAGCGAGCGTAGCGAGCGAAGCGAAGATTCCATTTCACTACACTGGAGAAAAAAATCCGGAATGTTTTTTTTCTTTTTTTTCTTTGTATTTTTGTGTTTGTTAACACGATTCCGGCTAAACCGATACTCCGATTGCGATGAAATTTTATGGAGGCCTTCGAAATCTCTGAACTTAGAACTGCCACGTTTTAGAGCGCAATCGGGAAATTTTTCCTTATAAAAACCGCAATTTTACGATTTTTTTCGATTTTTTAAAAAATTCTTTGACTTATAACACCTACACGCTTTATCCGATTGTAATGATTGTTTCACAAAACCTTAATTTTATGAATTAAGATATACTCGTGTTAAATTTGAGCGCAACCGAATAATTATTTCTTATGAAAATTGCAATTTTACGATTTTTTATTTTTTTAAATTACGATTTATTAAAAAAAATAAGTTAATTTTTAATTTTATTTAATTTAATTAAAATAATTCTTCGACTAAGTAATAATTTTTTCTCAGAACAACAGAAAATCCGCGTAACACTTGGCAGCTCTATGCACCAATTACGCTCATCCAACAACGCGGCGGGACTTAAGCGTTTTCCTAGTTAAAAGTAATTTTACACCCAAAATATTAACCACACTAGAAATACTTCATTGGAATTCGTTATAACGTTATCAATCCCTCAATAGGTGGCAGCAACAAGTGTAGGTGCATTTTAAAATTCAAGAATGATTTGTATTCACATTTGATATACTTACAAAGTCCCACGTTATTAAATAACAATCATTTTACTGTTTATTTGACAGTTACTCGTATTAATAAAATGTCTTTATCCTACACCTACACTTCATCCTTAGTGTCTACGGCAGCGCTGCCAGTGGGCACTTCGGCACTAGCTTCGACCAGACCCTAAAGAATAACAATAGACACCCATGTGTATACATAAATTATTATCTTACAACGTTCACATTAAAGAACATCGATCATTACGAAAAATAAACCCAGTAATAAAAATATATTTATGTTATGACAGGTCGTATATTATCATGCTGGTCTCGTGTAAGACCTGTCGCTAAGAGTAACTAGAACGTCTTGATTAATTAGCTAACTGAAAGCGGGATTACCAGGAGTACGGACATCATATGTTATTTCTTACTGTTCGTCCTCGTAATATTAAGATATAACCTCGGCTCTGGGTGATTAGGGTCAATGGGTCTTGCACTGCACGGGGAGCATATTGCGAACCTCCACCGCTGCCATCATTCAACTTTTACGAGGAGACTCGTAAAGTACGTCAATCTCAGCGCTAGTTTCAGCTTATTCCTATGCAAATGAACAATAGTTGATTGAGATGCACTTCCGTATTGCATAACATTAGCTGAACAACGTTATGGGTGGTTCAGCGCTAGCATACCAAGCTCTAATTCTGTAGGTTAACTGTTTAATTCTACCCAACGCAAGTACAACTGAATATGGACTTCAAGGATTTCCTACTTTAAAAACCAACAATGGAATTAATTGCTTTATTCAAGAGCCTTTATCTTAGATATACAAATACCCCATATCTGTACTTAGTATGCTGTGTGTGTAATAGCAAGGTTAACAATACCTCGTCTAATCAATATTTATGTTCACGTCTTTGTTTACGCCAAAATAAAATAAAGATATAATAGAGCCTTCTATGTTTATACGAATTTTACTTATTACTTTGTGAAACAGTTTTAATACTTTCCAGGTTGTATTTTAAAGTCAAAAATTATTTACTGAATTAAATCCAGTTTTTAAATGATTTTCAATTCCCCAAAACACTTCTCAGCCATGCGTGTAACAGATCAGCCAGCGTAATATGATTTCGTGTAGCAATGATCTAGAATTTCACACACAGTTCTTCTTAATCAAGTCTATTACATGGTGTTTATGGCACATGTTCAACATTATTGAACTCTTGCTATTTGCGACACGGCTTGCCTCAATGATATATCTATGTTACCAGACTTCAGACTGTCAAAGTTTTGGAGTATTTAAAACATACTTATTACTAGCATACTCGACAAGAAACATTTTGTGTACATCTAATAAAGTATAGCCTACGTATTATTAACTAAACACTGCATGAGATGTCACAACAAACTCCTTTACACCCATGTATTGTATCTTAGTCTTTGCATGCACCCCGACCTGTCTGTTCAACTTACTCCAGATCCGACAAGTCCTAAGTCGCATTACTTTATTCCTGCACTTCTCAGGCAAATCCCGCGTCTCGATCTGAACTCATCTTAGCTTTTTAAACGCTCCTTCAACCAAGCCTCTAGAATGCTATTACCTCGGGACTAGACAATCTGTTCGCTCTTGCCTAATACGTTCGAGGAATCTGCGATGTATAAGTAGAGACAATGTTTACTTGTGCGAGTAATTCCATTCAAGAGGGTATTTATTCGTAAAGCGTCTTAGGCTACTTGTCTTCCTCTTTCGTGTCGCAACAAGTCAGTGTAGCGACATGCACCGCTTCAGTGGCGCGATCTGTTAGCGGTGATATGAACTAAACCCGCCCTGTTGACTGTTGTTGTCGTGTAAGCTGCAGCTGAACATTACAACGAGGGAAATGAGATGGGGCACAGAGATGAAACGAGTGCTTGCGATCACTGGGAACAATCACTTCGGTACGGTCACATTTAGTTCAACCATTGTTATACGCATTAATTATGGCAGAACACTAGCCGCTTTTGTGGCTATAACCAAGCAGTGTAAATTGTTGTATGAAAACAGTAATCTATGTTTATAAGGGAAGCAGAGAGGGAAGTGAGTCTACTCCTAACGTGGAATAAAGCATTGTGGTCGTACTCCCTCTGGTACAAATTGCTTTGAATGGGATGTTTATTAATGTGTAATATACCATGTTTTAGTTTTTACACCTCTAACAAAACAAAATTCCGGTTTTTCAATTTTATATTGATTTTTATTCTTATTTGTCAATTGTAATAACGGTTAAACTGTTTGTTGTTAAGCTCAACATATTTTGAATAATGGATTTAAGAAACCAAAACGAGCTTTTCAAGAACGTCTGAAAATATTTTTCAATTGAAGCAGTAAAACAATATAGTATACGTCCCATATGCTTATTTGCTCTATCTATACTGAATACCTTTTATTGATTCGAATTTCACAATAATAGAGTTGTAGGTTTTCCTATAGACGTCTGCCCCATTCTACTCTTGTCTGCTCCTCTGAATACGAAACCAAGGGGAGTTGGTTGATTCCCGCGTAACACTCACAGTCACATTTAGAAGACTGAAGATCTACAAAAACATTCAAATATGATGAAGTTTGTTTACATGCGGGAATGTGAGAGTTGTATTTACCATGGTATTTCATGTCAATAAAATTGCTTTATTTTTCTATAGATGAAAGTGAATTTGAAATATTCGCCATTATTGTGTTGATAGCATGACATTATAATGTGGTCCTCTGTTACCTGATATCTAGACATTTTGTTAACCTCGCATCCAGTCAAAAGTTCTGTTTTCTATTCTGTTAGCGTTATTGTAATATTTATTTATTTAATTGTTTTAATTTTATTTTCGCAAAGGTCTATAATTTGTTAGTGCTTTAATTAGCAAGCAAATGCACGATATTATAAGTACTATTATAATGCCAAAAATAATTTACAAATATTTTTATATTTTGAGTATTTGTGATACACAATGTATTTTTATTTCCTCGACATTTCTTGTGTTTTTTTAACGTCTGTCAACGGTAGGCCAAAATCTATGAATAACATCATAGCATTATATAAATTTAAGTATTTTGCCTTCAAGAGTCTTCTTCTGTCTTCTGCCTAGGGAGCAATGTATACCCCTCATATTGGAGTTAGGACAGTTGTGAAGGAAAGGATGTCCGAGGGCTGTTAAGAGGACTCAATCCTTGCATTCGCATTACTGACTGAAGACAACCTCAGACGAAACTCTCGGTCAGGTTTTCTGTGGCGGGATTTGAACCCAGGATCTCCCGAAGAGTGTCCCCCACGTAACGTACGAGCCACCCTGGCGGCAACGATCAACGATGTTGGTTAAGGCGGCACTTCCCGGCTGTATTTGCAGATGTTTAGTCGAACAGGTTTATTTGGGAAAAGTATTCAACATATCTACATGATTTTTTTTTTGACTTTTTGGGAAATCGATCTGTCTACGTCCTTATGCTTTTGGTTAATGTATGTTTTCTCTCATTTTTTCGACAAAACTACTCCAAGTTTGGGGTTACTAATCAATGTCATAAAGTATTTCAAATTTTAGCCTAGCGCATAGGGACGTGCCTATAGCTTTCATCGTTTTCCCTAAAAAGCTGAAAATTTTTCGGTACAAAACTCTGCCTGTGGGGACCTTTTCCATTGTCGCTGCGCGCCCCCGTTTTTACTGAATTATCCGGCGTTTTCGTCACAAGCTATCGTACCTGGCGGCAAGCCGGCTCGTCGCTTGGTGACTGCCTCTTTGCGTCGGATTTTCCCCTCGTGGGTGTAGGATCTAGGTCTTTTCTAGGAGAGCGCTCTCTCGCTTCGAGCACGTCCTACGGTCCTACGTGTATTTTCTGTTTCAGGTTTGTTATGTTGTTGTTGTTATGTTGTTTTTATTATATCCTAGTATTACAGGTTGTAAAACTGTTCTGGGATAAATAAATAATAAATAAATAAGTACCCTACTAATTTTTCACTGAAACCTTGACAGTAGTTAGTACCTAAATACACATAAATGTATACCACTGTTGTTTGTGGTATCAGTGTGGTTTAGGTCTAAACAATTCCAGATAATAATATATAGGCCTATAAGCTTCTTCGTAGTACTTGAGGTGTAGACTTACTAAATGAAATTAATTACAATAAGGTGTACACAACTGTTTCGGAGAAACTTGGTCTTTTTTGGAAAACTAGATGTAGGATTTAATTTAATACAATCCACAAATTAAAAAAGTCCGCCCCGACCGGGACTCGAACAACGGATCTCCCACATTCCAGGTTATAACCTGGAATGTGGGAGACCCGTGGTTCGATAACCTGGAATGTGGGAGATCCGTGGTTCGAGTCCTTTGGGACCCGGATTTTTTTAATTTCTGAATTGTATTAAATAAAAAAAATTACACCTAGGGGAGTGTTTCCCGAGTAACCAATTGAGAAAAGATGTAGGATGTGATAACAAAACCAAAAGTTTATTCATGTAATTTTATGATTTGCGGTCAACATTTTCGCCGTTTTGACTGAGTAACAAATGAACTTCTGTTAGGCTTTTGTTCAGCTGATATCGAACCGGCACCTTACCGAATCAGCGTATCCATAAAAAAATACATACAAAATACAAATACACAATATACAAACGCATCGATAGATCGAGAAATTTATTTTAATATTATATTGAAAAATTGAATACATTATTGAATTTAATTTTAAACAATATTGTCTACATTCAATGATGATGATTCATGATTCAAAGATGGATTTCCGCTCATACAGGAAGGTCCAATAAGGCTCAATTCCCGGTGAGTAGATTTTTGAAATCTACATATTATAAAATTCATAAATTAACAAAAAATAATGTTACGTAAGTAATGCCTAGTGACATACCGAAATAATGTAAAACCTTTTAATAACCAAGTATTCTTTTAAATTTTGATCTGCTATTTTGGAAATTACTGAAAATTTGTTTAATAAAAATTCATTTACGAAAATCTTCAAACGATTGTGTTGATAAAAAAATACCCATCACAAACTTTGTTCTACAAGTGCAAATAATAGTTCATCTAACAGACCTAAGTACATACATAAACAATTAAACATGTTTTACAAAATGTAAAGGAAAATTGTGGAAATATGGAACCCTCAAGAATACTGTGTCAACGTTCTCATGTCGTCTTCTTACGTTTGGTTCCAAAGAACGATTCCTTGCATCTGCTTTTTATCTTGTCACAGTCTAGTCAAGGTCAAGATGCGTTGGCGGGGGGCGAGAGAGGGGCTGGAGCCGTAATACTGGAGAGTAAACAAGATAAGGAAAGGCCAGCCTCTACAGTATCTCTATTCCCATGTGATTTATTTCAGTTATTACCACTGGTGACAGCTTTGACATCTAGCAGATTAAAAACATTACAATTGTTATGGTTGGTTATAAGATCGCGAGTGGTTAGCCCAGAAGTGATGGGGCGGAGGGCATACTCAACCCACTGCCACAAGCCGCGGCATGAACAAAGGGACATTATAATTCGAAAGAAAAACCCGCCGCCAAGCACAAAAGAAATGAAAAGCGCGTGTTTACTTAACCTTCAGCCTACAATGTGACACCGGGTGTTGCACGGGAAAGCGCGGCGAATTGAAAAAAAACATTATTTTTGAATTTTCGAAAGTACCGGTTTCGATTATTCGATGTAGGCCCTTGTCCCCACCCCCCAACCAAATATGATTTATTATAACTAAAGGCAACGTCAAATACTATGCAAGTGTACAGTAATTAATTTGTTTTTCTATTTAGTCGAGTTGATTCCTTCATTTACTTTATTAATTTATTTTTGAAAGTATATTGCATATTTGGTGTAGCTTTTTGTGTTTTCCATTAAAGTAGGATACAATATAATTATATCAACTTTCCACTTGCAATGGAGATTGCATCGTGAAAACAGGCGTGAGAGGGGGGGGATCAGGTGTTGATTCCTCCCTCCACCACCACGAAATCGAAAAAAATATAATTGTAATATTATTATTTATTTTAAAAAAATCGGGTTTTATTACTTATTGGGTATCACTGTATTTCAAGGTTTTGTAAATTAAAATATAATTTCTCTCAAAATCGTTTTCCCGGGCCCCTGACACAAAAGTAAAAATGAACATTTTCTAGCCTCCGGCGGCTGAAGTTGCGCCCAGACCTCACGAATATTTCTTTCCAATATCACTTCTCTATTCTGTAGGCGGGGTCTACACACACCATCATACACACTAGGCCTATAATACAAACTAACGGAAATGGCTCATGCGTTTAAAGCATGGAACTCGATTCGGGAGGTTCCCGGGTTCGATTCCTGCCGGTGCCGGCTACCTAACTAAGGCGAATGCTGGGATTGCGTCCATAAAAACAGCCCTTGGACATCCCTACACCATTACCTTTTTGCAATAATACCTAGATCTGAAGAGGGACACATCAGGGAAAAATGGTGTGCACACTATAGCGGGCATCCTACAAAAATCATTATTGTCATATCACTACTCGACACCAATGCAACACTTAATTCACAAAAAAGCAATATGAGCTATGCACACGCCGTCTAATTTCTTGGTGTCATCTCGGCAGACCCCGACCGAACCGAAACATCTTTGCAAATTAACAATCAACAGTTCCGGGTTTTTCAGTAAATTTCTAGACAAAATATTATTGGTTCGTTTTTTCACAGTCGATCAGCAACGACGAGTTAGTAAATTGACCCCCCGGACGGGTTCTGCGTTTATAACCTACTACTAAACCCCAAAAAAAGCAATACCTTATTTCAGAGCAAGCAATGCCGAGCGGCCCGAGCCTTTGAATGTTAGTATTGTTTCTGCTTGTATATTGGTGTATTGAGCTGCCATGTGTTATGCGGATTTTCTGTTGTTCTGTAAAAAAAATATAACTTTGTTCAAGATTTTTTTTAAATTAAATGAAATTAAATAAAAAATATATTTTTTTTTAAATTAATCGTACGTACTAATTTTAAAAAAATAAAAAATCGAAAAATTGCGATTTTTATAAGAAATAATTATTCGATTGCCCTCAAATTTCACACAAATATATAAATTCATAAAAGGAAGGTTCTGTGAAAAAATTATTACAATAGGATAAAGCATGTAGGTGTTTTTTGTCAAAACTTGTTTTAAAAAAGAAAATACCCACCAAAATTTCTATTTTCATGAAAAATAGATTTTGAAATTTCGCTCAAATTTTACACGGATATCTTAATTCATAAAACTAAGGATCTGTGAAAAAATCATTAAAAACGGATAAAGCATGTAGGTGTTATAAGTAAAATAGATTTTCAAAAAATCGAAAAATATCGTAAAATTGCGATTTTCATGAGAAATAATTTTTGATTGCGCTCAAAAACGTGGCAGTTCTAAGTTCAGAGATTTCGAAGGCCTCCATAAAATTTCAAATTGCAATCAGGTTATCGGGTTTTAGCCGGAATCGTGGCTAACAGACAGGAAAAAAAAAAGAAAAAAAAGAAGAAAAAAAAACATTCCGGATTTTTTCTCCAGTGAAGTGAAATGGAATCTTCGCTTCGCTCGCTACGCTCATCCAAACATTAGATTAGATTCTACCGTTGAGACATAATTCCTCGGCGCTTACACCGGGCACGTGGGTGTCACCCATGGCGAAATTGATTGGTAGTTTCAGACATTTAAAGTTTAAACCCCCCCCACCCCCCACCCCCCACCCCCCTCCCCCCTCCACCCAATAAAGAACCATTTTAAGCAGTAATAATGTTTTACTTCATGCACTACTTCTATTTTTTAAAAGTTATTCTGGGTCGTTTGAGCTTACCTTGTTAAAAAAGGCAGAATTGTCTTTGAAAATGAAGTAATATGTGTGTATATAATAGAAACAACTTGTCTAATTAGCTTGACTAATCAACTCAATTGGCTTGACTTATCAACCCATAACCCTTTTAATCCCGACTGGTCCCGGGTAGAATGTGCCCAGAGCATGGCTCTGCTGACCGTAAAATAAATAAAAAACATTCGTATTTAGAGTCTACCCACTCTCAACCCTTTATTACTCATTTTCACGCTTTCACTTCTTTTTCTTCATCATACTTGCCCGCCCTCTCTGTGACAAATTGTCAAATACTCTGCCGTGTTCCTCCAAAGAATAAACAATTACATCGTTATAAACGATAACAGGCGGCGCAATATGACCTACCCGGTTGACGCGCCCTATATTCATTTACAAACAATTAACTCACTTACATAGCCCCTATACATTTACAATAAAAATAAATTGTATTTAGAGTCTATCCACTCATTTATAAAACTGATTTTCAGTGGAGGACTTTAAATCAAAGCGACCAAGCCAACCCTGTAGGCCCCGACGCAATCGACGAGTTAGCGATAACCAACCAAAGATCTTTTTTTTATTAGGAAATATAGCAATCAGTGGTATGGACAGTGCGAACACCCGCGAATCAACGCCAGAATCAACAAGGCCGATTCAGAACAACTCTGAATTTACTATGTGCTTCGTTGCTAGGACGGCTCCAAAGTCACCGTTTACAAACTCCTAAGACACGAACTGATGGAGTTAAGTCCAAATCAGAAGTTAAAAACTACTGACTTAAACGGGAATCGAACCCTGGACCTTCTGCATGCCTGTTGCTTTTTCATTCTAACCTTATAAAACATATTATAGTACTTTATGTTATACATTTTTACAGCATATCTGTAGTCATATGACTGATAATAGTTCCAATTGAAAAAATGTTGGATGAGCATGAGCGTGTGCGTGTCGATTATAAAGTATTTGTCTGCAGACTTTACGAATAGAATCGTCCATTAGTGTGCTTTTGTCGTGATGCTCTAAATTTAACATTTCCAAGGGGTTCTGACTGCCACACATTGTCCTAACGCGTCAAGATATATTTTTGTAAATAATATGCACTGTATTTCTATGAAATAAATCTTTATTTATATAATTGTTAATGTTATATAACTAGGAAAACGCTTAAGTCCCGCCGCGTTGTTGGATGAGCGTAATTGGTGCATTGAGCTGCCATGTGTTATGCGGATTTTCTGTTGTTCTGTGGAAAAATCATTACTAAGTTGAAGATTTTTTTAAAATTTATTTAAATGAAATAAAAAATAAACTTTAATTTTTATTTTATTTTTTAAATCGTAATTTAAAAAAGAAAAAAATCGTAAAATTGCGATTTTCATAAGAAATAATTATTTGATTGCGCTCAAATTTCACACGAATATATTAATTCATAGAATTAAGGTTCTGTGAAAAATTATTACAATCGGTTAATGTAGGTGTTATAAGTCAAAGAATTGTTTAAAAAAAGAAAAAACCCGTAAAATTCCGATTTTCATGAGAAATAATTTTTCGATTGCGCTCAAATTTCACACGAATATCTTAATTTATAAAATTATGGTTCTGTGAAAAAATCATTAAAATCGGATAAAGCATGTAGGTGTTAAAGGTCGAAGAAATTTTTAAAAAATCGAAAAAAATCGTAAAATTGCGATTTTCATGAGAAATAATTTTTCGATTGCGCTCAAAAACGTGGCAGTTCTAAGTTCAGAGATTTCGAAGTTCTCCAGAAAATTTCATTGCAATTGGAGTATCGGTTTAGCCGGAATCGTGCTGACAAACACACAATAATACAGAAAAAAAGAAAAAAAGAAAGAAAAAAAAACATTCTGGATTTTTTTCTCCAGTGTAGTGAAATGGAATCTTCGCTTCGCTCGCTTCGCTCGCTACGCTCGCTACGCTCATCCAAATATTGCTTTTGTTAATTATTTTAAATGAAGGGAATCAGACAAACAATACTATGGCACCAAGCCATCTCTGATTACACATAGCATTGTATTTGTGTATCTTAAAATATGTGTAATAATATTATACAACAAGCTTATTGACCCGGAAATGGTCATTATAAATCACAAAAGTAGATGAAACAAATATTATTTTAAATACATATTATATTTATGTGATGTGATTGAAGTTGAAGTGCAACGCAATAAAGCTTATGGTTATAACAAAATGATCGTAATAAAAATATTTATTTTTGTGCTGTGATGTAATTATGGTTTTATTACACTAAACATTCCACACTTGAGTCTTCTGTCTAAGTTCGACGAAACAGAAACACTCGTATCTCCAAAACACGTGTTCGGAGCAGCATTGGGTTTATCTACGAAAAATGTTCTATCTGTCCCCCAAGCATTACCAAACTCCGTGACCGAGCCAATTAGTCATCGTGTCGCGCATCGCGCTTGCTTGCGACGTTCGACGGTCTGGAGAGCTTCTAGATCCTTCTCCTAGACGCGTCCTCGGTGCAATGTATCGACACGCCTACTGTGCTAAAACAACGGACGGTTGTGAACTGTTCGACCGGCGTTCGGAGTTGGGCTCAACGGGAAGTACGTTCTTAAGCAACCACAGAACCTACTACTCAATATTACTAGGACTAGGAAAACGCTTAAGTCCCGCCGCGTTGTTGGATGAGCGTAATTGGTGCATTGAGCTACCATGTGTTATATGGATTTTCTGTTGTTCTGTGAAAAAATCATTACTTAGTTGAAGAATTTTTTTTAAATTAATTTAAATTTAATGAAAAATAAACTTTAATCTTTAATTTTTTTAATAAGAAATAGTTATTCGATTGTGCTCAAATTTCACAAGAATATATTAATTCATAAAATTAAGGTTCTGTGAAAAAATCATCAAAATCGGATAAAGCATGTAGGTGTTAAAAGTCAAAGAATTGTTTTAAAAAAGAAAAAACACGTAAAATTTCGATTTTTATAAGAAAAAATTTTTCGATTGCGCTCAAATTTTACAAGAATATCTTAATTCATAAAATTATGGTTCTGTGAAAAAATCATCAAAATCGGATAAAGCATGTAGGTGTTATAAGTCGAAGAAATTTTAAAAAATCGAAAAAATCGTAAAATTGCGATTTTGATGAGAAATAATTTTCCGATTGTGCTCAAAAACGTGGCAGTTCTAAGTTCAGAGATTTCGAAGACCTCCATAAAATTTCATCGCAATCGGATTATCGGTTTAGCCGGAATGTTAACAAACAGACAAAAATACAGAAAAAAAAAAAAAAAAAAAAAACATTTCCGGATTTTTTTCTCCAGTGTAGTGAAATGGAATCTTCGCTCCGCTCGCTACGCTCGCTACGCTCATCCACAAAACGCTCAGTTGGACGAGTTTGTTGGAGCGAGAGCACCGGTAACGTGCAACATGACCCGAGTACGACATTCCCATAAGCCCACCACACAGTGTAGGCCTAACTGGATATTGACATTGTACATCTATATACTATTCCAACATCTTTGCATTGTACTAATTCAACGTCATGCCTTCTAAAGTGTATCTTTGTATCTTCACTGCCTCCTTCATTTTTTAACATCATTTTTCGATTATGATTACCAATAAGTCTTTAAGGTCTTGACCGATTTAGCTGAAAATTTGGAAAATAGGAGAGAATGTTGTACTGTTAACCCTGCAAAATTTCATAACGATCGGAACATTTTTATTTATTTTTTATTTTTTTTATTTTTATTTTTTATAACCAACGATCGGATTTTGTTCAAAAACTATACAGCAACCCGCCTAGGTGGTATGTACATGTGTAAAAAATTTCAGGTCGATCAGAGAAACGGTGCGACCTGTATCGAAGCAGTAACAGAAAAAAAAACAGACATTCGAGCCATAAGAGTCAAGTGGAGACGCTCGCTACGCTCGCTCAATAACCATACAAAATTAGTACCTCAGACCTCCGCCCATGCGTAAGTAGCTTAGATTTAGCATTAGGTAGGTTCTCGTTCTAAAAATCTTAGTTTAGGTGGAAAGCGTGCATCGCCTTATTTAGCTAGACTTAAAGATTAGTTTTAGCTCTTGACAAAAGCCAATCTCATTGAGAGTGCTGTTCAGTCTTATCTTCGTTCAGCACATGGCCAACTCCGGATGATAACTTTTCTAACTCGGAATAGATTAAACGAGAAAGCCAATGAAAACCACTATTTATGCATAAGCTAGATTGAATTCCAAGCACAATCTCGATATATTATGTAAAGTGGGTTATAGAATATTAATATCAAAGCAATCGCCATGCATATCACGACCATATAGTCATAAATCCACTATGTATTCAAGATAAAAGCTACTTAGAACATTTTAAATAACTATACCTCCATACTTCAATGGATTAAAGATGGCCTGCAAATTGATTGAACACCTACATGCTCTTGAATCTTGCTATAGCAATCGGACCCCAAAACATTTCAGTTTTACGCAATTGCGCCCTAAACTTAGTTGTATATCTCATATTATTATTACTATTTGTCTAAAAGTATATAGAGCATGGCGTAGTTGTTATTCACAATGCATAGCAGCTGAAGACCTCGTCAAGAATTGATCGTGCTGAAAAAACTGTCAATCGTTTTTATTTATTTAATATCAATTTGGAGAATTCCATGAGTTAAACAGTGAAATTTGAACCGTTGCAGTGCAATATGAAAAGGGTTTGGGATGTGGGTGTAAAGATAAAACTGGGAAAACACCAAATTGATGTTAGACGAGTGGACGAGTCATGTGTTAAAGTACCGATAACATTCTCTTTCATCCCCCTTATTAAGGCTGTTCCAGCATGGCCCTTTTCCCTCCCTATTCGTCATTGACTAGAGTGGCGCATTAGGGCGTTTCAGTTGACGCGCCCTTATGTCAACTAAACTAAAAAGCGCAACAAACGCAAAATGTAAAACGCTTGATATTCAGATCAGCTGTTGTCAGCAGTCAAGATCAGGCCACGACCTGTTGCACCAAGACCTCGTTCTATCGCATTGCATTTGCACAATGCACATGTTATTGAGAGTTATAGATGGACACAGAGTTTTCGTTTGTCTTTACATCGGGGTCAGTTGGGTTTAATATGGCCCCAAACAAAATGCCAAACCTTACTTAATCTAAAGCATTAACATCTAAAAGAAAGGTCAAGCAAGTGGGTAAGGTTGGGCAGGACTTTTACAAGTCTGTTGAAAACTTGGGGGTCTAACCTTTTTTAAAGCTCAGTTGCTAAATTCATTAACATATAATTATTTTTCTGAAGTAGTACATATAATAATATTAAGTATACTCTATCCGGCAAATTATGTTCAAATGATTTTATTTTATTTTCAATACATTTTGCTAACTATACTCTACTATTATATTAACTGATAGAAATGTCATTAAATTTTGTGTGGTGAACCTGCCCAGGCTGCAACTCATAACTCTCTTGAGGCACATTGGAGTTAGGGCAATGTGAAGGGATGTTCAAGGGCTGTTTAAGAGCATTTTATCTCTTGCATTTAACAAAATGGTTGATCAAAACCTATTAAAAAACTTCAGTCAGGATTGCCGGCACCTTAGAGTTAGGACAATGTGAAGGGATGTCCAAAGCTGTTGAAGAGAATTGTCTCTTGCATTTAAAACATAATGGTTGGTAAAAACCCTATTAAAAAAACTTCAGTCAGAATTGCTATTCTCGCGGGATTGGGGGCCTTCATAAATCAGAGTCGAAACAATAATGTCGCAAACTGCAAATTTTATTTTAAAAAAATTAAATCCACAGATGAAAGGTCCGTCCAACAAGGAGGAGAACAAAACTCAATCTCCTGAACCTATTGTATTGTAATTTTTTTCTGAATTGTACTAATGTTATTAGATTGTGGTTGATTGAGATGCATTGACGTCACAACCTGTTGCACACGTATCAAGGCCACGGACACTGCAGCTGAAGACTGACATTATTATTATTCACTTACTTCGCATTGACTTGGAAGACTTCCTTGCGTATGCACGCTACTTGAAACTTCTGCGTTATAAAGTGATTCAAGAATGGAGGTATACATCTTCCTGCTGTTAACAATGGCCAGTCTAGAGGGGCCCGGTGAGTTCCAATTAATACTCTTGTAATAAACTATATTAGTTTACGATAATTTATAGAATCTTGTTGATATTTCCCATATCATAATGTAAGATATTCTATAATCCACTGTAACACAATGATTGGGACTGAATAATATATAAACAATATTATATTGAAAAGTTGAACAAAATATGTTATTTCGTAAAATTCCAATATTCAAACCTCTAAGTGTAAATGTAATATATAGGAACTAATCTCAATGTGATTGGTCCGATACCTAAAAAATCCATGCAAATTAGTAAGAATAAAATAAAGGACTTAATAATACAAAATATATTTTTCAACATTTTGGCTGGTACATTATAATATGTAACAATGAGAAATTGTAATAGAATTTTATTGCATTGCTTTTCAAGTGGAGATATAAAAATGTAACTACTGATTTGTTTATGTGTTCCTTACAACGGTAAAGCTAAATAATTATGATGTGTCACACTAGTTAAGTGTTAACAAAAACCCACTGAAACAGTTTACTGGACATCTGAAAAATCACTCTTACAGCAACAAATACTTGAAGAAAGATCAACAGTCGAAAAATTGTGTCCCGACCGGGGATCGGAACCTGATCAAAGCTATCGGAGAACTGGCTTCTTAATAACTAGGAAAACGACAAAGACATTTGATAGACGAGTGAGAGAGCCATGTGTTAAGTACCCGTGAACTTTCCTTTTCATCCGCCTACCTAAGGATACATCTAGACTGCATGGGTCTTTCCTCCCTAGCCTATTATAGGCTAGAGTGGCACATTATGCTTTACAATTGACGCGCCCATATACCACTAATCCAAAACCCTATCATTTAACCTATCAATCAACTTTAATGCAAATGTCGCTCACTCGTCTAACAACGACGTTGGCGGTTCTCTAGTCTAGTTGGCTCAGGCGCCAATATACCGGAATGTGGGAGACCCATGTACAAAACCCGTTTAGGAAATAAAATATATTAATTAAAAAATTAAAAAATATAGCACGTGTTTAGAAATGCATAATAATACTATTTAAAACATGTCCAGTACGACATACGTGTATAGATTGCAAGGTGTTACTCAATCTCCCAGCGGAATTTGGAGGAACCTTGAGCGTGAAAAAATTTGATACACTTTGGTCACTACATGCAATTCACAGCCTGACAAATAATAATAACAAATCTTCAAAAACCAAAACCATTGTCGCTAAATTGAATCCTACACGATTTAAGTCTATTTTTCAATAATTATTCTTGCAGGTTAAAAATTCGAACGGAGTTGCTGATTTTGTGAGTAGTTCTCAGAAAAAATCGTACCGGATGCCTGTTTTAAAAAATCAGCTCCCAAACTTTTGGCCGTTCGACTGATTTTTCGATGTACACACACAGATAGAATGACAGAAAAGCGCCGTTTGAGTTGCGCTCCCCCCTTCGTCTAAAAATTTTTTTTTTTAACACATCAAAAACTAAACAAAATTTCACAGTGCATCCAAATAATGGTATGCACTGTACGGAAAAGTAGTATAGAACCCCCCCAGGCGAAAACATTTCAAATCCCATAGTTTTAAAAAACTATAAATTGATGCGACTCATATCGCGTTGCGGTAGAAAATATAAAAATAAAATTTTATGCTAAAATTTAGACAAAGCCTTGTCATTTTGGGAGATTTTTTTCATAGTGTGGATCTCTTCACATTTTTTTTTTATGCATATTTCATTTCTTTTTGCTTTGGTACAAAAATAGTTTCCTGTTTATAGATTTACTTCAAAAGGCCGTATTGCATTTGTAAAATAGTAATACTTCACTGTAACTTACTGTACGAAAAAAATTATTAACCAAAATGCAGTTCAGCGCCAATGTAAAACTGATTTGGAGTCGAGTTCAAAACCGGCCCGTCTGGGAATCGTTTATTTTTTTTTAGAAGGTTTTAAATTTATACCTTAAGTGAGTTAAAAATTTGAGACGTCCTTTTTTTACCACCAAAACCCCCAAAAAAGCTCGTTTGGGGGTCTGAAGAGGGGCAGGCAATCGTTTCTATAGGCAGGCTTCCTACGAGAAATTTGATTATTACTAACTGAACAACGTAGTTTTGCGAATTTTTATTTCGATACTGTGTACCATTTTCTGCTAAACGTTTACTGGTGATTGAAATTAATCTTACAGCAAAAAAGTAAAAAAAAATCAGACGGATAATCGAAATGAAAATGTACAATCCACCTTGAAACTTCCTTCCCCAAGTTAATATAAATGTCAGCGCAGACACGTTAACGCCATCTTAACACAGCTCAATACCATTGGTTAAATAATGACACAAACTTTCTTCATTTTCATCGTTCAGTCCGCGAGGATCAGAAACTTGAAAAACTTCATTAAAATAACATCTGAACGTTTTGACAAAGCAATTATGAATGTAATTACGA
Source organism: Sweltsa coloradensis (assembly GCA_024449915.1). Classification (NCBI taxonomy): domain Eukaryota; kingdom Metazoa; phylum Arthropoda; class Insecta; order Plecoptera; family Chloroperlidae; genus Sweltsa; species Sweltsa coloradensis. The sequence goes on from JAMZAV010000270.1 coordinate 450,598, forward strand.
ATCGCGTGAAAAGAGACGAGTTAATGTAAACTGTAACCCAGAGCCGATGACGTGTTACTAGGGTCCACGCATCCCCGAATAGAGACGCGTTGCTAGATCGTCCAGGACCTAGGGACTTTCTCGCTTTTCACACGGAAGACGTATGATATATATTTCCGAGCACGTTCTTATGCAAACCACTGCTGAGAAGCGGTGTTTCAATTTGAATACGGAAACTAGCGAAAATATAGGTCGTATTGTCGTTCGATGAGCAAGTTCTAAATAAAAAACATGACGATTAAAATAACAGCTCATTCATGTGCTTAATGGAACCATTTTTAAGTTAAAAAATAATTAATTGCATGGACACTTTTTTATTATTTTACGTTTATTCTATTCAGGATAAAATCTGATTGATGGTCAAACAATTTTGAACCGTACAAAAAAACCTCATAATTTTATTGCTAGTAGTTACATTTTTAGGGAGTGTTGTTATTTATCTAGCTAAAATTATCAAGATAATTTATCAGGATAAAATCGTTTTTCTTTTATCTTATCCAGATAGATTTTTAAAAATTAAAATTTTTCTTATCTAAGCTTTTTAACTTTTAGATAATTTTTTTTAGTTAATAATTATGTAGGAAAAAAATAATATTAAACACTTTTAAAATAAAAAATTCTTCTACTAGTTTTAGTTAACGTAGGGCCCACTGTGTTATCTTAAACGTAGTTCCATATTTGAAAAATTTTTCTAGACTGGCATGTCAACTTGTCAATTCTGATATTTTACGTTTTGCAAGAAAACTGTTTGGTTTTGGAAAACATAATTTGGGTGAGGGGAAGCGAAGACTTCATTTCACTGACCCACCAGAATTAGCTGGATTTTTTTTTTTCTTTTTTTTCTGTCTATTTGTTCGCTCTCTACCGGGCAACGGCATTGCGTATTCATGAAAAATTTGGGGGGGACCTTCGAAATCTCTGAACTTAACCAGCCACTTTTTTTGGGGACAATAGAAGAAATAATTCTTATGAATATTGTACTCTTACGTTTTTTTTCTCGATTTTTAGTGCGATATTTTTGTGACATTTGGGCCCATTTTGACCCAAAAGGGTGGGGATACAACGTTTTTTATTTAAAATGGACATTTAAGGGTTTTAGTGTGTATTGCTTTGTGAAAGAAAAGTTGAAATGGTTAGCCATAAACCCTAGATAAAGGTGTTAATATGAGTTTTTCAGGTTTAACAAGTTTCAATAGAAACTTGACAACAATCACCTACAGTGCATTCAAAAAGCACTTGCAAAGGAAAAGTGGTCCTTAGCAAACTAAAAACTTACAAAAAAGCTCATTCATCAACGCGGCGGGACTTAAGCGTTTTCCTAGTCTAGATAATTTTCTACACTTTATCTTTTATCTTATCTAGATAACGTTTTAGTGAATTATCTTTATCTTTATATCAATAAAAAGTAAAGTATCTAGTCACAACACTATTGTTATGTCAGTTCATAATGTCTGAAAACATCATTCTGTGTAGTTGCACTTTGAAGTGAAGAACATAAATGTTATTTGAATGAATACTAACAATTGAGCATGCCTCTGTTCTTAAATTCTGTGCTCGTAAACATGTTAGTATACACAGCGTATTTCTTCATTTTTCACTTCACTAATGGGAGTGCCAAGGTATTATTAAAGTTGGATAAGCCATTATGTGGTACACAGAAGTTGATTTAGCGCATTTATATTCCATGAAGCGCTGTTTGGCCTTTTCAACATCCCCCAGTCTCTGTGATGTGGTACGGGAACATCCAAGAACATCTTCAATAATAAATCTGTGTGTGGAACGAAAGATGGAACCACGTTTGGTTGTTTTTTATACTTCCTGTTTCGTTTTAAAACCTGGATATTTCATAGCGCTTTGAATAACATGACTGAAATGGTTATAACGTGACCGACGACTTGAAAATGTGGCATCAGTTAACAATGTTTCTTATTTTCTGCAAAGAACGAATTTATTGAAAAAGTTTATTTTTATGTAAAAAGTTACATTGGTGTGACTCACCAGAAGCTTGCGATAAGCTTCAAGGTCGTTCTTTACCTCAATTCAGCCAAATATGAGCCTTGTTATAAGAACGTAATATAAGATACCGTCCTTGAAAGAATTAATTAACAGTTGAAGAGGTTGTTCAAGAGAGATGGTGAGGGGCTAGTTCAAGAGAGTTTGAAGAGCTATACACGTCAGCTTTAGAGTCAATACATTGACTTTTCGAGAGCATTTCTAGAAAGCTAGAAAGTGGCCAAATCAAATACACGCAAGCAAACTGAACATCACCACTGGCTTTGGAAATCGGTTGGAGGGGGGGGGGGGGGGGGGGGGAAACATATGTTCTGAAGTATAAAATTATTAAACTTATTTTAAAATTAGTTCTACAAAATTTCAAATATAATTCAAAATCGACTAAGTTTCTATCATGGTACGCGCAACGTTTTTTCAGTAAATAAATAGTGTTAATAATTAACATTAAAAAAGGAGGTAAATTTAAATTCTTAGAAGGCCTAATTATATTAACCAGAATTCAATTCAATTTTAATCCATGCGATATCCCATATGCTACAAAACACATTATCTATATCTGATTATGATTATTGTTGACGCTGTTGTGTGGTGTTGATATGTTGTTTGTGTATGGCTTTGTAGTAATTAATATAATAGTTAATAACATGTTGTTGTGAACTACTAATTACTGTACACTAGAAAGAGACTAATTTGATTTCAAATCTGATTTTGTAAGAGAAATTAATTAATAAAAAATTTAAAAACTTTACCAATAGAATTGGCCTTCTAGCTAACATACACAACTCCCAATAAATTTGATTAAAATCATTAGCATTCGTGGCAATTCGGGAGGTCGATGGTCAATTCGTATCGGCAAACCACAATGGAGGTTTTCAACGTTTTCTGCGGTAAAATCCTGTAGAATACTGCGGTAAAATGCGAATACTGGATTTGAGTGCGTACAATAAACACTCATCCCCATATCATCACAAATATACATTAATATTTTCAAGAAGCAAAACAATAACTCGACTTCGTTTTCAACAAAGAATTGTTTCTTTATTATATTAATCGACCACATTGGAATCGTAAGCAATAGCATATTCTTCGTAAATTGAAGTGTTTTCGGTTATTCGGTATACATACTCGAATAAGCAGATGAAAAAATACAAAAGTAAATAAGCTGGAGTTGTGGCGTGATACCAACAGTTCCTAATCAAAATCACATTATTTTTAACCTTTGTCTAGTTTGACAGTTTGATTGCATCTTTTAAATTGGATTGAAACATGTAATTCAGATATTGTTATACTTCCTTGGAATATAATTTGCGTAGTCACGACAAGCGACCATCAAAGAATAATAGAAACTAAAATACAATCTTAACATCGTGGGGTGGTTGTGGCTTCTAAGGCTGTTTCCCAGATCCAACCGCAACTGTTCGTGTTAACCAGGCGAGTAGAATATTCCAATTCTCAGCGTATGTTTGTATTAAACAGAACCAAACAGTTTACGAGGAAATAATGTTTAAATGAGTATGTATTCAACTGATTTTCAAACACCATCGTGAATCTATTCCACTCATGATAATAAGAATAACAAGCTAATGAGGAGATAGAAGGTATATACGACTCCGTTTTCAGGTTCGCATGCTATCCTTTTTTCGGTTTTCTCAACACACCGATGTTAGTTATTAGATGCAGAACTGGTGGTGCATTTACTAACTCAAACATCAACTTGTATAGACGGTATAGACCCCAGGCACCGAGCTATAACCTAACATCTTTGCGTGTCACTGAAGCAATTAATGTTTCCCCCTAGTTTCTATTCACAAGTTGTCACCGTCGTTCGAGAAGTTGTTGCACGAGTAGTTCCATTTATTAAGTTGTCACCGTCGTTCGTTACTGTAATGAAACTGTATGAAAGCGATGGATGAATGCGGAGAATGAAATGATAGCTAAATTGTGTTTATTGTTTATCATAATTTCAATGTTTTATGTTTTCAGTTAATTATGTGTAATTTTCATCAGGCCAATTACTTTGTGTTCAAATTATCTATAATTTTCATTAGGCCTTCATTATCATTTGTATTATTATTAGTAGTAGTATTAGGTTGGATGGAAGATAAGGCTTCACTAGCCTTAATCCCGCCTTAAAATAAAGACCTTTATCTATCTATCTATCTATCTATCGTTTGACAAGTTGTTGCACGAGTAGTTCCATTTATTAAGTTGTCACCGTCGTTCGAGAAGTTGTTGCACGAGTAGTTCCATTTATTAAGTTGTCACCGTCGTTCGAGAAGTTGTTGCACGAGTAGTTCCATTTATTAAGTTGTCACCGTCGTTCGAGAAGTTGTTGCACGAGTAGTTTCCATTTATTAGTTATCACCGTCGTTCGAGAAGTTGTTGCACGAGTAGTTCCATGTATTAAGTTGTCACCGTCGTTCGAGAAGTTGTTGCACGAGTGGTTCCATTTATTAAGTTGTCACCGTCGTTCGAGAAGTTGTTGCACGAGTGGTTCCATTTATTAAGTTGTCACTGTCGTTGTTGTTTTAGTTAGTATATTGGCCTCTTGAACATCTGTAAGAAATTATAAAAATCTTTTCATCGTAGTGTATCGAAATAATGAGCCGTTGTGTAAACAAATTACTCAGGAAACAATTTAAATAATCTACACTGGAGATAGTTACATTAAAACAAAATGGGCCACACAAAGTGGTTTGAAAGTTTTTCTTTAACTTTGTGGAATTTGTAAATATATTAAAATATTGAAATCAAACCTCCATTAAGAGCGTAATGTAAAAAAGAGCGCATTCTGTAACTTGCACGATAAAACAAAGTTACGTAGGCAACTAATAATGGTTAAATATAATTAAATTCTTATAGGGATGAAGGAATGCATTCCACAGAATCACAAGAGGGCGTAACCCCGAGTGAAACTCAAGCCTGTTGTGAATAATGAACCGCTATACCGAGTTTCTAATGAACCTCTGCAAGACCCCGGTAAAGAAGTCATTTCCGTAGCGTCAGGCAGCCAGGCAGGCAGGGCTACCTATGCAATATTGATCACTTTCTAGTGAGGCTGTACAAGTAAGATGTAAGATGTTTTACATTATCTTCGTGGGATGGCGTTTAACATTTCACGTCTGGGACTCGTTGCCTCATGAAAAATGGAAAGCCCCTTAGCGTCTGTGCAGTGTTGATGTCTTAGGTAAATGGTTGGTGCGGTGCGAGGGAAATGCTCACTCGCTCCCTAGAAGCAGCTCGGTGATGGCTCATTCTCACCTAGTAGCTTAGTTACGCCCCCTGGAGAGTGTGTCCCCGCAATCACGTCAGAATACTGGCTCACTGCGAGAGAGAAATATCACCTCGTGCACTTGCCGGGATCTCAGAGTGGTGTATGATAATACACTAGAACCTTGCATTTTCATTACGAATACAACACTTGATGGCCAACATTACGGTTTGGGTGATTGCTAGAGGAATAATATCAATGGGATGTCACTATCGTGCCAGAATACTTCGAAATGTGATGCTAATAATATGGTCATTCTAATTCGTTTTAGGTTAATTATTATTGTGAAAAATTGTGCTCATTTGTCAAGAGAGCAGAGATTGAGGGCTCTACCGTAAAACTTTTTTTAAAGATATGTGATATAATATAAAACTATTCTTGATTTGGTTGAAATTTCCCAAAACTACAATTTCGTAAATTGTTTCTGAATTAATAATAAACATTATTGTAATCTCCGACTATAGAACTGCCCATACTATATTCTTGCATGGTTGCAACTTAATGGAGGGTATGCCATACTCAAAGGGGGATGTTTTACACCCAAAACAATTCATTTGCCAGACCAGCAAGTTGAGAGTTTCACCCAACGCAGAGAACGTCCACACACACAGCCAACTATAAGTGGCTATTGTGTTTTTGTATTCGTACCGAAGTTTGTTTTCCATTATCAATCCAAGATAAAGGGGAAAAGTTTAAACTCCAATCTCCCCGGGATGCCGATACGTCTTCGTAGTCTAATTCCCTACAGGTGGGCCCGCCCCTCGGAAGCCTCAGACGACTTTCAAGTCCGGTTTGCAACTGGGCCAGAAATCCGCCCAATTGATATCAAACATAATGTATAAATATAACAGATTCTTAAATATACTCTTAAGTTCAATAATGGTATCACCTTGACCTTGATTTGTCAACTTCTATATTCCAAGGTTATTATTTTTATTAGATTTTCACAATATTAACTTGTTACCTAATATGAGTTTTGTGTGTCAAATAACCTGATGACAAAATAATTTTGAAATTTCCGAAATGTTGTTTTTATTCTATTATTAGATTCGGTAAAAGGTTTTGAATATAAGTTTATCCATGTTGTACTTAATTTTTAATTGTCAAAGACTTGGTGAAGTTTTATTTAATTCAATCCCGGTAAACAACGGCAGGCAAGAGTTTTGTCGAACTTCCACCGGCGAGAGTCACGGCCCAAAACGTAATTTGCTATTCCACTCTACTTTGATGGTAGTCTCCTATCTGGCTTTATCGTCGTCGTTGCCGCCTCTTCTCCTGCTTCGACGTCGGGCCATTGACTTAGCGATGAGAAGGGGTCAATTCGCACTCGGATGACCTGGGTGGCAATTTCAATCTGTCAGCAGTGAGCGTCGCTGGTTGCATGGAGATGTGGGGGGGGGGCGCTGGACCCCACTCAGAAAACAACATCGATTACGTCATCACTCAGTCATAAGATTTAGGCATAGAATTCTCTGTAATTCGATAAATATAATATTTGATATAATTCTGCTTTCCTGTCTCAATCTACTTAAAGTGTACTTATAATAGAAAACAATAATAAATAAATACATAGTAATACGGACAGTGTTGTAAGTAAGAGGGTGAAAGAGTTCGCGTGCCGGTGGAAGATACGACATTGGCGCCGGGCGCGGAGAGGTAGAAGTCGGCACGAACCTCAACCGACAAAACGAAAACTTTAGAGTCGCTTTACGTCAAAACACGTTTTAAAATACGTCACCATGAAATGTTGCCAACATTAATTCAAGCTTTGTTAGTGAGAAACAAACGCTGATTTAAGATACCAAACATTAGTTGCTGAATTTGTAAATTCACTTGTAAATACACAGCATGTGCTGTGCTCAGTTGCCGGAGTAGAGGCGAGAACTTGTAATATTATTTTGTTTCCAATTGACCCGTCCACCACTTTCAAGTGGGGAAATATTTTGGATACTTTCGCAGTATTATGTGTTTTTCTTACTTGGAAACGCTATTTAATACAAAAGTTGTGTTAGTTTGTATGCAGTTGAGTTGAGTTGTATAACTTTGATTTAATATCGATGGGCCTCTAAAGTTTAAATTATAGAATTGTCATTTAATTTATAAGTTTCAAGAAAAGTCGAATAGAAGTTAATATAGCCGGATAAATGGTGAATAATTTGCCACATAGATTTAGCTATTTCTTACGCCTTGTGCCAATTACTCTTGTCTTACATGATTTGTTTCAGCTTTGTTATTCCAACTAGCAGTTATTTCGATCATGAATAGTTGGTATCGTTAAAATAGGAGATTTTGCTATTTTCTAAGAATCAAAGCGTTTGACTGAGTTGAGACTTGAGAATAGTTTAATCTACACTCCGAAAATGTTCAGTTTTGAAAACGTCCATGTAAGGTGGCCATTAATAATTTATTTATTTAAGTTATAGAAGCCTACATTAATGTAGAACAATGAAAGATAGAAAACTATTGTAAAATATAGCAAACAATGCACTTTAAAAAATATTTTTTTAATAATTAAAAAATATATATAATGTGCAGTGCATTTGTTTTTAAATTAACGAGTTATGTTAATAAGAGTAATAGGGTTTCCAATCACAATTTTCTAGATTGAAAAAAAACTGTATAAAAAACTAGCCACGCTAATTTAATTAGTGAGCTTGCTTCGCTTAATTTCTTTGTAAATGGCGCATTGCGCAAACTGCAGACATGAACGGCTCGCTTTACAAGAACATGTAAGTTCGTTTGTAAACAAACCCGAGCTACTTTTCTCAAGTTCTCCTCGTGAATCCTGCTACCTCTTGACTCCCAACAAGCTCCTTCACACGGAACAAGGCGAGAAGTCGCAACACGGGGGTGAATTTACATCAAGCTCAACACTTTCATTTGATAACGCCTCTCTGTGTGTATGCACTAGAAATGCGGGGGACTACAATTACAAAATGTGGGGCCTACATAATGTTCAAAATGCCAATAAGAATATGATTTCAAACATTCTCATTTTTCTTCTGAATCAATGATTATTTATTTTGTGACATATTTGCTTTGTTTGTAATTTAATTAACACATTTTAATATCTTATAAAGTATTCTACCAGCCTAAAAATGTCGGATTTAAATTCGGATTTGTAACAATCTTTGTGATGACTCCTGACAGATAATTATATGAAGTGTATTTATGATTTACGAATAAGCGCACGTGTAAGTGGAGAGGGAATATTAGTAATACGAATAAATTATTAAATCGTGGTTTCTTGATCACTTGATTATTCCTTGAAATTGAAAGAAGTTTTAAATCCGTTCATCCTTCTTACTTAGTTTTTATATAAAGTATCGATTTTAGTTTGATCTAGTTTTCAAAGTATTTTACGTGTTCTTTTTGTATATTTCAATTTAAATTTGTGTTTCCTTTGTCTAATACAACCTTTTGTGCACTTATTTAATCTTCTTCCCCAAGAAGTGTCTCCCAATTAATTTACATTAAGAACAAACAAATTTAACATAGTAAAAGGTTATAATTCTGATTAAATTCTGTGTTTTATTTAAAATTCAACATTTAGAGGTGTAAAAATATATTATTCATGTGCAATTATATTAAGTCTATAAGTCTATAGTCTATATATTACTGTATGACGCAACTTTTTAAAATAGTCAGAACGCAATCACAGAACATATTGCTGAAACATTTTATGAATGGAGGACAAATTTGTGGAATGTGAAACTTCAGTTGAAATAATCAGAAAAAATTAAGGCGTATGATGACAAAACACTTTTAAAAAGATCAAATACAATGTAAGAACAAAAAACAAAAAGATAACTTAAAAAACTAAAAACTTAATGAAATAATGATTTTATAATTTTAATATAATATATATCTCCCACTACGTTAAAACAAATTGTTTACGTACCTTTCTTTGTTTTCATTATTTATTTTATTTATTTATTTAACGTCTATCCTATTCAGTTATAAAAACTGATTTACAAAGGAGGACAACTAAATAAATCTAATTACATAGATGCAGACACAACAATGAACTACATTTAAGTAAATATTTGAAATAGTAATATTACAACAATGCATTAAATACTCAACAAATTTGATAACAAATAAAAGGGATATTAAATGCAATTTATAAATGAATCGAATATATAAAAAAAGGGGGTGGGGAATTAAAAGAAAAGAAAAAGAGAAAGAAAAAGAAAATAAAAGAAAAAAAGAAAAAGGAAAGGAAAAAAAAGAAAAGAAAAAAAAGAAAGAAAGAAAGAAAAAAGAAAAAGAAAAAAACATTAAAAAAGAAAAACGAAAAGAAAAAACTGATTTATTAGACGATCCCACTCAAACGAATATGAGGTTTGCCAAAAATCAGGAACAGCAAATCAGGGAGTAACCAATCTTTCGCGGAAGAAACCACCGAACGCGAATCTTCATTCTTGTGTTCAACCATCATTCTTGTGTTCAAATCTTGATAACAATTTAGTACAAAAGATCTTGACTTTAATATATAATTATATCAGATATATAATTATTTAAAATTGTTCAAGTCAAAAACTGATCACAGCAATGATACAGGACACCTAACTCAAGTTGCAAGTTCCACCAGTGGGCGGCAACCAGACAATCTAGGCAGAAAAATATCAATTGAAAATACATTGAATACATCAAAATCAAAGCAATAATAAACAAACAAAGAGAACAGCAAAATCATAAATAAGAACATATGAATATAAATTAACATTACATAAACACAGTGACAATGCCCACAAATAAATAGTAAAAATCAATTCTTCTTTGTTCTACGATTCATTATCATTGCTTCAATTTTACTTTTAAATTGTACTATTCCTAGCTCAGTAAACTGGCTTCTAATATCATAAGAAATTGAATTCCAAAAGGATACTCCTCTGTACAAGAATGACTTTCTTAATGATTCAGAATTTAATTTAGGAACTTTCAAAGAGTTCATTAGAATAGAATTTCTATCACGATCAACAAATTGAAAAATATTGGGTAAAATACCTGAAATCATACCTTTCAATACTTTGTAAGTATTTACCAGTACGCTATATTTCATTCTTTTCCTCAATCGTGAAGCAATCAGATTGTAAATCTTGGCTTATAGGAATTGAATCAAACAGATGGTCAATTCTCTTCTGAAGTACAACATATTCGGTAGAAGGTCTTACTGCCCAAACCACTAAACAATAATCAATAATAGAGTGAATATAAGAATCTACAAGTAACTTTAACATTCTCTCTGTTACAAACCTCTTCATTCTACTTATAATTCCTATTGCTGATGATACTTTATTACATACATATTCATAATGTTTCTTAAAATTTAAATTACAATCTAAGAAAACTCCAAGATATTTAAATTCATATACTCTAGAAATTAGCTTACCATTAAGTCAAATGAATATCATTCATGCTTCTATCATTAGCCTTATGAAAAATCATAAAATTTGTTTTACTATAATTAATATCAAGTTCCTGAGTTTTAAACCAATCATCCATCCTCTTTAAAACTTCTTGAAGACGTCTTACGATCTCTTCAACATCCACACCTTCTAATAAAAGACCAAGTCATCAGCATATAAAATATAATTGATTCCTCCCATTATAGTAGATATATCATCTATGTAAAGAATAAATAAATAGGGTCCTAATATCTACATCCCTATAGTACTCCACAAAATATATTGAATACTTTTGAACTATATTTTGCAAGATTGATAAACATTTTTCTTTTTAAAAAGCATCCGCGTTTTCATAGTTTTTATAGATTAAAGGGAAAGAGAAAAATACAATATATGAAATAAACAATATTTTATATATTATAATAATTATTATGTGAGGCCAATACAAGACTGTAAGAATGATGCGGTCACGTTTACCAACGTACACATACCTAAGCATGCACAAATATCTGTGTGTAGAAAAAATAGATTTTTGCTTTATTTGTTGTGTCATTCAGCATTCTTTTTAACGTAATATTATCTGAAATGGAATAAACATAGCATATGTGGCTGCTTAAGCCTTTCTATTCAACCCCCATACGGACTCGTCTCGTACGTTTTAAATCACAATAGAAGCATTACACGGGTGACATCTCCCGTTACGTCGATAAGAAGAACGGCTGGGTTGGCGTTCATGCCATGCCTGTCGCGTTTGAAGCGACTCTCGAGTTCCGCGCATTGAAAACACGTTTTGCGCTCGGTCAACCAAGAAATCTGGATAAATATTGAGATGCTGAATGACATTCTCATACATCATTCCTATGGCGAATTCCATTCAAATTTATCCAACAATTAGATGCATTTGTACAGAAAACCTTTGGAATTTCACATTATGAGTAATCGATATTTTATAACCTGCAATTTAGCGGGAGCGCAATTTTACCTGTCCGGGCGAAAGGGGGAAAGCGAGATAACGCTTTTCCACTATAGAAGATATCACGCTCAGAGTAAAAACATTGCACACTTTACAATACTATGCAAGAATATATTTCTTATTTTATAAACAACATTGTTTAAGTCTTATAAGTTGTTTTTCGCTTTCACGACCTCTTCAGCCCTGAAGATGCAACCAACATGGGTGGCGAAAGTCAAGTAGTGCTTCGACATCGGCACTATAATACGCAACAACACAAAGATCATTCAAATTATCATTGGCAAGTGTGTTGTCAATTGTTATGTAGTGTGATGATGTACACACATAAGCCCCATGTTGCGCAACATTATTCGATACATAGTGTCGATTAAGTAAAAGAAGATCACAGTTTTATTGCTATCGATTCAAAATTTCCTAATTATATTTGATTTTTCTATTCATTTTAAGCAAATAAGAAGTTGGCCTATATGAATAATATTATTTAATACATATCTGGAATCGGTTGTTCCTTTTACGTTAATAGTTTCATTTTGAAATATTAACATTGACATTGTTGCAGTGACGAGGAAAATTGATAAAATACCAAAGAGTGATAAATAAATGGTATGTTACGGATCAAACTTGATTTCTGAAGTAACGTACTCTAAAGTGTTAACGTCATAATTATTAGTTCATGCTTAAAATTGCATATTCTATTTTCTACATAATGATTATCGTGATGAATATGATCGACAAAATACACAAGTAGTAAAAAACATACCATTCGCAAATGTACTAAAATACTGTTGGTCGACTGTGTGTATTTATATACTTCCTTACAGCGTGTTGTTGTCGTGGCAGAGGACGATATTTCTTGGCATGTTTATAGCACGGATAAAAGCCAGTACATGTAAAAATGAGTGTGCTTTTCACGAGTTAACTCTCGTGACGAAATGCTGTTAGTTTCTTCGTAGAAGCCACGTTGTGCGGTTTCATGCGGACATCATTGCCACTTTCTTTATTAAGGTAATTCCCACTATCTTGATGTTTCGTTGCAGTCTTACAACATCGCACTCGTCCGCCTGACAAGAGGTCTACTAATGGCCGCAATCTTATCCGTCTGATGCGTGGATATAATACTTTACCGCACTCAGGTGTTGCACGCGATTTACAAAAATAAGTTTTACAACTATGAGTATTTGTTGTAAATACTGTTTTAGTACACTGCACATAGCGTCTGCAATCAAGAGGTATACACACTATTCTGATAAGATATTTTATAAAATGCAAATATGATCGCAAAATAATGTGATTCAAGTAACTAAAAATATAAAATAAAAAATAAATTGATATTGTACCAAAAACAGAGGGAATTTCTGAATGCTCGAAAATAATTTAAATACGGTTTGTTGAAGTGGCACATATGATTGTGCAAACAACGGTAGAATGGAAAGGATCAACATGACATTTAGTTGTCATTTGCAAACGAAAACTTCTTTCTGTTGGTTCTTATTTCATACCACAAACTACAACATAGTTTCTTCTGCCCAAAGAAGTCAAGGAATTACTTACAATACAATAATGTTCACATTTTGAATATTTAATAGAAGTTTAAATAGGAAATTGGGGAAATAATGTTTTATGATGATACTGCATTTAAACGTAAAATATACGTCGGTTTTTTCAGTAATGAATTCATTCATATTAAAATTTCAAATGATTGATAAATAATTGCAATTTATGGAACTATCAAATATCTTGTTTTATGTTTATTCAACTGTAAAAGTTAGAGACTTTTCTCTGAATACTTTGTTTAGATGCAATAGTTTGCTAACATGTTTTTAAAATTGAATGTGCTTGAAACGCGTAATCAAATAACACCTTATCAGCATAATTAATTGACAAAGATAATTTATATTTTTGACTCGACGCGTGCAGCTACCCGTACATGGAACCATCGCCATTGTTTTTTATATGAAAGAAGTTAGTAAAATTAAAAACTAAAATGATGAGTATAGTTAGACTTAGTCTAGTCTTGCTGATACGTACAGTAGGTGTTTTTTCACCTGTCCAATAGGATAGATTCACGGTTTAAGTGTAGCATATTTTTTACATTAAACCTATTAATAAATATGTGAACATTGATTAACAAAATGGAAAAAAACACAACCAATAAACAAAATACACAAACATCTATCTACACTTTCTTATACTTCGGAGTATTATACAGCAATTGTCTTCAGTGGAAAACCGAAGCGCTAATATTAAACCGGATTGATGACTTAGAAATGGGCTACATGTCTACCATATTTAAGTTCTGATGAATTATTGAAAACTAATCGTATGCACAATGGAATCTCAAGTTGAATTCACCAAAGGTGTATACCTGATTGTTTTCGGAACTTCTTTTTGTGGTATCGGTTTCTTTTTCTAAGCCAGGGTTTCCACAGCTTATCTTTCTTTTACGGGTGAAGGAACACTTTTCAAACTAAATGTGCTGACTTAATGGATAGCAAGGAAACTGAACTTAGATTACATTAACCATCTCCAAAACGATGCATACTATCGCAATCTCAGTTCCCCTTCTATTTTGACATTTCCTTTGTCGTTTACAGGAATCATCCCCCAGGCAGCAGCGTCCATTGGTGAAACATTGCGTCCCAAGTCGGGTCGCTTCGGGGATCCCTCGCGCGGAGTTGAACGACCCTACTTCGATGACGTGTCACCTAGAAACGTCACGGCAATCGTCGGCCAATCAGCGGTCCTCAACTGCCGCGTGAAACATCTGGGCGAGCGAACGGTGAGTGCATTGTTTAGCTCTAACATCTGAGTGAGTGCATTGTTTAGCTCTAACATCTGAGTGAGAGACGGTGAGTGCATTGTTTAGCTCTAACATCTGAGTGAGAGACGGTGAGTGCATTGTTTAGCTCTAACATCTGAGTGAGAGACGGTGAGTGCATTGTTTAGCTCACATGATACATCAAACATCGGGCAGCGAATGCCAACCGTTCCACGGGGCAATCAACCGCTAACCAGGTATCACCGGCTGTTATCAGACCGCTGCGTAATGATGTAATGTACTACAGATAATGTGCTCGGTGGTTTGGGACCTCAACGATCAAATCTGTCATCTTCTCTATCAACTCAACTGTTAAGGATACCTGTCACGGACATGTATCCGTTGTTGCTTGTGGTTGTTATGTTATTTTGAAATAATAATTTGCGACGCCAATGGGCAATGTTTGCCATTACTAATCATTGCCCCAAACTTGTCGTAGGTGTGTGGTATTTTCACAATGTCGGAATTTTAGCAAATCGTTCAGTTTTTGAATGAATTAACTTAAACTTCGTGTTTTTTTTATTATAAAAAAATATTACTATTATAATCATGATTATGTCCAGTTTATAGTGTTATGTATTTTCTAAAATTAATAATTATAATATATAAATGATAATAAAAATAATAATATTGTTATATAGTTGTTTAGTTTATAGTTAAGAAGTTTGTTAAAACATTTTTTGTAAGTGTATTTGCACGAAATACGGAGATGGTAAACGCGCCAGTGTAAGATTAGTGTCCAGCTTTAATGAATAACAAATTACATAAATAAAGCTTACCTAAACCAACAATTAAGACGTCTCCACCAAGAACAGTTTAAATATGTATCCACAATACCGTTTAATGGTCTCACACGAGTAAAACTTAATTTCTGGCGCTATAGAAATTGAATTAATCCCTATATTAAAATGCAAGTGATTTATCATCTTACTCATATTCTAAAGCTTACCTGTCTTCGAAGACAATTTTTATATTATGAAATAAGCTACTATATTTTACGTTTATCTAGGTTATAAGATTTGTTATTAAGACGCTTCCCAAAGTATAAATTAATTTGCATTTCCAGTGAGACACAAATTAATGCAATATGCACAAAATAATATGACAAAAGTTATTTATTGTTTACATCTTATTATATTTACATTGGAAATATGTTACTCGTATGGACTTATTACAACGTAAATTCAGTTGTCAATTAATGTCAACTGTCTTGATTTTTTCATCTTACCGCGATCTAAACGTTTCTTTGGCAAAATTTTATGTTACGATGTTAAGTCATCATTTCTTTCTGTTTTATTACGTGTATTCGAAATAAGTATATCATACTTGTACGATAATGAAACCCAATCAACTCAATATTGAAGAGCAATTTTATATTTATGAAGGACATACAGGTTATTGCGGTTTTGCAACTGTATTGAATTGAGTGGAATAACTGTATTGAATTTAGTTTGAAATTAAAATTGTAATGGTTCGATTTATTATTAAATATTAACTGCATTCTAAATAAATGCTATGAGCTAAGCAAAGAATGAAAATGAATTGAAATTGATATTAAAAAATCATCATCGCACTTACAAATACCAAGAATGTGTCTTCGCCACACTTCGTTCTCGGAGACTCTCACAGCTATGGATACACGGATGCGTACAGGGCTAAGCCCAGTTCAGATCCTGAATCCTCCACTGACTTCTGAGACCCTGATGGAAACGGTCGATCACCCAGCCTCTGTCGTATCTCATAGCGTTACTGGGGGGTGGGTTGTGCGTCGGCGCTTTCCTAATCGATGTATATGTATTTCATTGAAATATGGGAATGCTTAGTGCTCAGAAAGACAGGGGTTTCAACTTTTGATTGCAATCTTGAATATGACTTACTTTTTATCTATTAAACCCAAGTCAGTATTGCTAACCATATTTTGAGATGCAATAGCCAAGGGCCATGGCGAGCAATTATTTTCTTTTTATACTTATCCATTATGTTAAATCGTTTCTAGTTTCATATAAAATGTTCAAAGAGTTCTATACCGCATGGATCATTGTATCGAACAAGTACGAGCATGCGAGAACAAAGAAGGGAGCGAAGCTAAGCGTTGTTTTAATTATATAGAATATGAAATGGTCCATATAATGTTCCAGTATTGAAATGGTGGAGGTGCCGGGTTCGAAACTCTCCCTTATTTCGGTGAATATCCCCGCCACCAGGGCAATCAAACATATTCTGTAGCATCCATGATGAAGGGCAAAGTCAATTTAAAACCACATGCAATTCGGAGGTCATATTTGTTATTTATTTATTTCTATGTTTTTTATTCTATCTGATGTAGAAACTGATTTATGAAGGAGGACAACTTAATACAATTTTGAACATGAAAGCACACACAATAATGACAAATAATTAAGCAACGTTGAAATAATAATTATTTACAACACAAAATGTATGATATAACAATTTATGACGACATACCCAAATTGTGTATTCAAAATAATCAGGTGAAATAAATTAAAATAAATCAAATGTAAATTTTTAAAAATGTAAAAAAAAAATTCAAAGATAATCGAAAATATAAACATTTATAAAAATATATAAAATAATAATAAAATAATAAAATATAGTAAGACGTGACATACGCACAGCCGGATGGACGGACAGAAAAGTGATGCAATGTGATGTCAAGTGTTCGTACCGGCGGTCATGGCGGTTCTGCTGGTAGCGCCGACTTGTGCCGGGGGACTGGGGGGGAGCGAACAGACTCCAACCCAAATGGAGCGTAAAACCTGTATCAATCAAGACCTAGCCGGTGGGGATAACTTGACCACTTATCGTATTCACCCTCGGAGAAGCGGGCTCTGTTTATAAATGATATGTTTGCTCCGGGGGCGATAATATATGACCGAGGGGGTGGGACTGCAACCCATGTGGAAGTAGTCACACTCGATTGCATTTGCGAAGTGAATAAATGTTGTGGATTTACATGAATAGTCATCGATAGCTGTCGTCTGGAATGCACTTAATACAAAGTGCACAACGTCAGTATTATTAGCTCATGGTTGTTCCAGAGGTTCATTCAAGGGTTTGTTAAGCCTAATCCTTTGACTGGGTTGTTGCATTTTTACGAAATATATGTATGTATTGAGTATTTAAGAAAAAAATATGGAAATAATGATTTAAAAACACAATGGATGTTATGATATATACATATTATGGGGAACAAATTTAATTGATATATTATACATATAAAAGACGAAAATATTCTTAAATATTCCATCAACCCCTATATTATTAATTTTTATTCATTTTTTTTTAAAGTTAAGTTTTGTTGCTAAGAATAATTAAAAACAACATATGATTCTCATTACCTCTAATAAACAGCCGAAGTGAGAATATCTACATTGTCATCAATATATACAACGATTCACTCGAAATGGGCAAAATGTTTTAAAATTTTCTCAAAAGTTTCTAAGTATTCTGTATCATACCAAATATAGATAAATAATTCCTTACAAGTTTGCATTTGGGGCATCACAAGGTGAAACGCACATATATAAAATTTCACACAGTTGTTAATTAAGCTTACATCGAACATGCAAATTCATACAAAATCTTGTCTATACAGTGAAAATTTACTGTGGAACTATCTAAAATATAAGGCAGATTTTTAAATTGATTTGGTTTGGTATAGATAACAAAGATAAGTATTTTTAAAAGTTTTGTCTTATAGCTCGTGTATCGACTTATCGTAATGATCAATCAACATTACTTTTATGCAAGTTTTGAGCCCAATATGCACTATATGCAAACGTAAGTAAATGATATTTCTAAGTTTTAAAATTAAATATGGGTAATGATTCAATCACAATTAAAATTTGCCACATTTTAGTTCTTGTTTGGATGCGGCTAGTGATAATTCATTTGAGGATACCTCAACGGTTAGTTTTTTAGAATTTCAAGACGCATTCTTTTTAAGTTATTCATACAAGTAGTAATAAAGGCAGTTTAATGAGTTATAAAACCATCCTCTGCTGTTATTTTACAAAGCGTTTTAGTTCATACTCGGCTATATATCAAGATGTCGTATTTCGTCTTAATTAAAAATAAAGTAGGAAAGCCCATAAAGTATAGTCAGCATCGCAGTTATTTATACCGCATCGCTTCGCGTGGTTAGGCCTAAGTGAGAAGCACTCACTTCCTAGTTTGCAAATTAATGCTGTATTCATACACCGCATCAACTTGCATGTCTGTGACTTGAATAGTTATCTCAGTGAGAACCAAGCGCAATCTGCTAGACTCTGATTCGGGAGGTCCCGGGTTCGAATCCGGTTTTCCTAGGTTTTCCTCAGTCGTTAATGCGAATGCAAGGGATTGAGTCCTCTAGAACAGCCCTCGTATACATCATTCACATCTTGTCCTAACGCCAATACACCCTGTTGGCAGTACTTCACCTGAAGAGAGGCATGCATTGCACCCTGGGCAGTACTTCACCTGAAGAGAGGCATGCATTGCACCCTGGGCAGGCTTCCCACGAGAAATTTAAAAACAATTCTCATTTTGCATGTGAAAAGAGCAAACTGCAGTTATTAAGTCTTCTTTAAAATGAAAAAAACAACAAGCAACTGTTATGAGTTTATTCTACATTGGGTTTCTTACATTGTTATTTTTCAAAATTGTGGATTTGCTGTACACTATAATAATTTATGTAATTATAAGTTTTATTTATTGTTCCCCGTTGTATATCACTTCTTATAACACTAGATTAACGCTAAGTAAAATAAATAAGTTCAAGCGTTTGCAAGCATAAGGTTTTTCTTGATCGTGGAGGAAAGCTGGCCATGCAGGGAACACATATGACTGAAACTTGACGAGTTGCATCGCTTCATGTTCGTCAGCAGAATATAATAATCGCGAGTGAACCAGCTTCTCTCATGGACGTTACTACGACCTCACCCCCACGCATGTTACATACTCGTTTGCCTTTCGGCGCAATCGGTTGGCTAAATCAAACAATCATCCATAATGGTAATTGGATGCACTTACAAACAGTAATCATTCAATTAACTCATTTATGACTGATAACGGTACAATTTTCTATTTGTCAGGAACAACTAGCTGCAGCTTTACAACTTCTACCACAACGCCAAGAAAGACGGGCATTAGCATGGTCTCATTTCCAATAAAGTACTTACACACCATAGGTTTCTCCAATCTTACAATAGCTGTGGCCTTGTTCCCCGAGTTTGAGCGTTGCCTGGTCGGATACGATAAGATAAGTTCAGGCTTTGTTTCGAGTGCGCTTTCTTCTGGCTCATCGTCTGTCACCCCAACCCCGCTCGACAAACAAAACACCAGACAACTCCATCAAAACATCGAGCTCTCCTTGCACTTTTGTTTCCTAATGGAAACGAGGTAAGATAATACAATTCATGCTTTCAGTGTCATTGCTTTAGTTGGCAATCTCTTTTTAAGATTACCGTAATCAGTTTAGAGAATGTTTCGAAAATGTACAAAGTTTACATTGTTACTCAAAATAAAAGTCTTGGTCTTGGTCCTTTTCCTATTTCCGTATAATTTAAGCATGTAAGTTGTTAGTAGTTTGCGTCTGCAATGGGGAAACGAAAGGCAAGATTGATAATGAAAATTAGTGGGAGAACCGGATTTTTCTCTCTCTCTCTTTGTCTCTATCAATTATTCGCGTTGTTCGTTCTCTTTCTCCCTCTCTTTGCATTCTTTCTCTCCGCCCAGGGCGAGATCTAGAGGCTCAGCTCGGGGCAGAATTAATTTCGTGCTCTGGAGAACACGGCAACTAGGCTGTTGTAATTAAGTACCGCAATTTGGTTGCAGCTAATTAGGCATGTCTTGATAGAAGGGCCGAGACTGGTACGATATCTTCTTGTTTTGTACTATTCTCCATCCCCCTCCTCTAGCGAGCTGGTTTACTACACTTATTACAATCAAACTCTAAGGAAGCAATTACTCACCCTTTGTGCCTGAAGCCTCACCAGCTCATGGAGCTTAGACGTTTCAATCTATGCGCGTATATAATTCTCTAATTGCTCTTTAAAATGACGTATATTATAACTGATCTGCAACATCAACTCCAAATGTTGACAGCTCTTTATGAGCACAAGGGGCTTTCCTTGTAGATCTCTGCATACCAGTGCGCATTGCCTCGGGCTTACCTACACCGTTCAATGGCACACGCCTACAGGGAAAGTTTGAGCAAGGTAGAAATACTATCTATGTTCTATATGTTTGAATAATCTCAGTTAAAACAGATTATTTAATTGTCATTAATTTAAAATTTCTCTAACTATAATCAGCAATTTCAGTAATTGGATGAGCGAAGCGAAGACTTCAATTTCACCGACCCCCCAAAAAATTTAGCTCGATGTGTTTTTTTGTTTGTTTGTTATTCCGTCTGTTTGTGTCGCTCTCTACCGGCAAACGGCATATGCGATCTTGATGAAAATTTGACAGGACCTTCAAAATCTCTGAACTTAGACTTGCTACGTTTTTGGGTACAATCGAAGAAATATTTCTCATGAATATCGTACTTTTACGATTTTTTTCGATTTTTAGTGCGATATTTTCGTGACATTTGGGCCGATTCTGACCAAACGGGTAGGGCTACAACGTTCATATTTCACATACACATTAAGGTTATGGTGATGTATTGACGTTTGACAGAAAAAGTTGAAAAAGTTAGCCAGAATCTATAGAAATAAAGGTTTTAATTTGAGTTTTTGAGGTGTTAAATATTAAAACCTTTATTTCTATAGATTCTGGCCAACTTTTTCAACTTTTTCTTTCAAAAGTCAATACATCACCCTTACCTTAATGTCCATGTGAAATATGAACGTTGTAGCCCCACATGTTTGGTCAGAATCCGCCCAAATAGCACGAAAATATAGATTTTAGATCTTTCTCACAGCCTTGTATGAAAACTTCACAGGAGATTTTATATCTTACTCACAGCCTTGTTACAAACAATCAAAGATCCAACAGACCTAATGATTGCTTTGTATGGGCCGTGTAAATATGTTTTTATTATTATTTTAAATTAAAATTAACATTTTATAATTAAAAAGCTCATCCATCAACGCGACTAAAAAAAGCGTTTGCGAAGCTTCCTAGTCTACTTCCACACGTATGTATTAAAATTATAACTATTGATTTGTAGCAATTGCGGTAAAATTTGCCCTGAATGGAGATCAAGGCCAGAACCTCCGGCACTACGCACCAGTGATAATTAGTTGTATTGAGCTACCAAGGGTGTTGTGCAAACCAATACTTAATTGCTGTGTTGTGATTGTTGAGTCCCATGATGTAAATCCAACAGAAAACTATGCCAAGTTGCGGTCAAAATTGAAACTGCGGGAACGGTGTTTTTGAGGGGGAATACCAGAGCACATAATTTACCTATTGCAATTCACACGTGTTCCATGTAGTGATAAACAAATTAAATAAATTCATAAATACATATTGGTCAGTTCTTCGTTATTGTACTTAAACCCATATTTTTCTACGCCTTAAAGTTCTTGCATTTAGGTTTATAAAAAGCAAGTAACAAATTGTCTCCCCGAATAAAGAGCTGTTATACTTGGAACTATATTTTATTTTGTCGAAGCGATCTGGCTCAAAAATCAACAGCGTGACACTTTGAGCCGCGCGGGCTTTAAGCTTAACCATAGTGCCGCGTTCCAGAGTGGCTCCAATTTGTTTTTGAGAATAGTGTAATCCAGGCAAATTCATCTTCATGTAATGTCCTTCTTTAAACCACACTGGAATCCTTTCTACCTAACCTACGCTTTAATAATGTTCCTTATTTTTAACTTAACAAAATTGTATTTGTGCATGAGTATAATTTGGATAGAAGATAAGGCCAAGCTCCTGCCTATACAGTAAATACCTTTTTGTATCTATGTAGGCCTACCTACCTCTTTTTTTTAAACTTTAATAACTGTAAGTATAAATTTTATGTTTCACATTATAAAATAATTGATTTATATATTTCATATATGTCGCACAGTTTAATCAATTTAAAAACAGCTATCAGTCGTTCATGTACGTATTGTAATTTAAGAGAATTACGTACAACTGTAATTTGTAGTATTTGTATGTAAATAAAGTAGGTCCACGCTTACGTTGATTCACAACAGGGAGCATAACTATAAACACTCTCTAGCGAGATAAATTAGGTATAATAGAGAAGTAAACATTTACATTAGTTTTAACTGAAATGAATTGTACTAATATTTTGTTTGTAAGTTAGTAAACCTTGTTCCGTTGTTAATACTCTGTTAATTTGCAATAAATTAGTTCACAAATAATGTATTTGCAAATGAAATTACTATTAAATTATTACAGCCAATGCAATGTTTGAGTTTATGTTTACTTGAATGCAAACAATAGTGGGATGCAGGAAACAATAGTATTTAATTAAACACAACTAGTCGCAATAAGTCTCACACATCACAACATAAACATTCGCCAGATAGGGTCAAATACATTCTTACCGTGAACTGTATAGCAAGAAGCTACATACACAGGGCACGGTAAAAAATAAAGCTACTTCGTCGTGTTAATAAATTATCAGCAATAAATTAAATCTATATATTAATTAGAACTTTTATTTTCAAAACAAAACAAAACTCTGTTGTACAGAAACAAGTGCCACAAAAACACAGAATGAAAATTACGTTTATTGATTAACAAAATTGTAAACAAAAAAATAGTTTTAACTTAAATTTCTTGAAATAAGTAATACGTAATTTACATGTTTAGACCATAAAGGTGATTCCTAAGAATAGAAATGGAACCTTTTAATGCCATTATCCAAACATGCACATGCTTCCAATATCCAGTATGAAAAAATGTGCTCCTTTGGCGGAATTTGACTTATAAAATATAAACATTACCGATTTAATGAAATAAGTTTCCTTTTAAAGCACTCTAAAACGACCTTCAAATAAGTTACGTTGTGGAATGAATGTGACAGTCATTAGATCGCCAGCTAAACATACTTGCCTGCATGGTGACAGCGTTGACCATGCGCTCACCACTGCATCAACGGGGCTGGTAATTTAATGCTTGGCTTTAATGCAGTATTGCATTTACATGGTAATGGAGCGGTACTGCATCTCTGTACTAATCAGCCGCATGTACTTAATGCGGTCAGAGGTTACGATTCGAGTTCAATTTGTGCGACGATTTTTATGAACCTCTGGCTTTGACGGAACGTATTTGCATCATCAAGTTGATCGTATATTTGAAACAATCTCACACACTACTGGATACACAACACCATATACATCGATCACTGGAAGAATCGTATGTTTCCTTCAGGTTTTATCACTTTGCTTCATCAAGTTGATCGTATATTTGAAACAATCTCACATACTTCTCGATACACAACACCATATACATCGATCACTGGAAGAATCGTATGTTTCCTTCAGGCTTTATCACTTTGCTGATCATTTCATGTCAATTGATGTTAAAGCTTACTCGTAATAGTTCATTGGGTTATGTGACTCGGTTTTATTGAATAATAAAAGATCCATTACTTCAGGTCAATTAAATAAGGAACACAATTAAGATTATAATGAGATGGCCCAGAATCTAGACGTCACTCAACTATATAGATGGTATTTTACACTCGCAATAAAAGCTGTTCCAATAAATGAGGCAAACGAGTTTTCCGCGTATTTTCCTCTTGTTTTCTCGTTTCAAAGAGTTCTAATATTGAGAGAACATAAGATTTACATGGAGGGCTTGCTTTCTCGGCAATTAAACAACGGCCAAGGTACGAGGTTAAGCTCACACAATACTGCACCCCTGTGGGACACTTAACCTTAGTGTTGTGTGCCCTTGAACCCTCATAACTAACTTCAATGCAAATATATTATGGATTGTTTGTAGGTTTTCGCGGCCCGTCATAGGATTAAAACAGTTTTTATCATATATATATATATATATATATACACACACATGTTATTGCCTAAATTGATAAAATAATTCAAATATTAACACCGACTTAGCATACGTCAAACATACTAACACTTCTTGCAGATGCACACATACTTATATCATTAATTATATTTTCTGGGGGTGTATCCCAAAGCTCCCGTTTGCGTATAGTCGACTAGCTTAGTTGAACCAATACAATGTTAGTGACGTCACGGGTTGTTAGTCGCCAGACTAAAGGTTCGTTGATCAAGGGCTAGTCATATGTATATAGACCCTCAGTTCGCACAACATAAACACGCACGTGTTTGCCGGTGTTATGTATTCGAGTGAAACGTGATAATAAAATTTGTAAACATTTTATTGAGCGAATCTTCAATGAGCATCCCTTTTCTGTCCGTCCGTCTATCTGTCTGTGCGTGGCACAACTCGCGATAAAACAGAACACAACCTTTGATTGAAATGCATTTTTTGTTGACATCGTCCTCCAAAAAGGATGCTACAGAATAATTTGGTGGCTATAGGGGATAGACGGGCGGGACTAGCGTCACCCAGGTTGACATTAAATACCTGTCCATGAAAATAATAATAAGAAAAAACAATCCAATATCATAAAATACCATTGAAGATTCAATACGAGGATATAAATCATCATGTCTCCCTTAAAGTTTTCTCAAGCTAACCAACCATCGTAGAGGAGCTGGTGTCCATCGCGTGTTTTAATCAGTCAGTCATTCAGTCGTCTAGTTCGTTGTACGAAAGAAACATTCCTCATTACAAACGGAAAACCACAAACACAATGACAAACATGGTAACAAATCTATATTAAAACCCATTCAACATTGTTTTAAAACGAAGATTGAAACCGAGGACAATATAAACGCGTGCACAAATTAAAAACCCGTGTACAATGACAACATAATGCGAAGGCTGGTTCGAGTTTTCCGCTGTGTTCGAACTATGCACGAGGAAGCAGACAATGGTCAACAGCAGCTCTGCTTTGTTGACTTTTTTAACGAGATTTTTCTCCACTGCAAAAAAGAGGAAAATCTCGATTCTAATGCACGAATAGCCGCGGCTTTCAAAGCTTTTCCGCACAATGAAAAACCTCCATGTGATATCCATCGTCGAAACATTTTCCAGCAATTTTCTTCTCGTGTAGTATACTATACGTCTCGGTTTCTTTCTACTGCTTATACACAGAATGCTACCTTTTAGCATACGTTAGAGCGTGTGGCCTATATTGTATTGAATGGCAACCGAAAAGTATCTGCAGGACTCCTTGTATACCATGTGTAGGCCTAGTATAGCCCACCCACTTCCATTCTTCTATTGAGAGGCACACGAGTTATGGAGAAAGTTAGTGCGCCTCGATTGTGTACATGGAGCGGGAACTTATGCCGTTTCCAGTGCTCGAGACGTTGATAGTGAAGCGGTATGATACTTCAAAGAGTTCTTATATTGAGAGAACATAAGATTTACATGGAGGGTTTGCTTACTTCTGACGTTACTGCACGCACTGCTCTGTACACAGTGCACACTGTAATTTTACGAGTTTCCCCCACTTCCGGCGATGGCCACTCGGAAACGGCGGTAGCCGAAACCTTCCGGTTTTAAAAAACCAAAGGCGTGTACCTAGAGAGGATTCTGTCAAATTTTCAGCCCGCTAGATGGTCGGCAAGTAGTTAAAAAAATTGGCGTCAACTTGTGAATTTTTCGATGAGATTTGGTGGAGGCGCCGGGTCCTAGGCGGATCGCGAGTTTTGAAAACGAATTTAAATTTCGTAAAAATAGAGTTAGGAGCGTGAAATTTCACACGCGCACACGATTCGCCACGAAACTTATATAAATGATAAGTTTTGTTCCCGGCGTCGCGACGTCACGCGACGCACGGCGTCGGTGCAATGTAGGGCCCAACTTACAGGCTTCCGCCGTGAAAAATCCGAAAGACGCGGTCAACGAGCGTATAGAGTTAAATTTTCAGATCCCTAGGTGGTCGGAAAGAGTAGAAAGACCGAGAGGCCAAACTTTCGAGTAAATTTGGTGGAGGCGCCGGGTCCGCAGTAGTACTTGAATCGAATTTCATTATTGTGGGTACGCCAGGGCTCGAACCGTTAATCTGAGAGAAGAGTTTATTTAAAAAAAGTCTTAGAATGGTGTGTTCTACACGGTTAGGTCATGATCCTGTTAAACCTAATAAATGCTGAATGATTTAAGTAAACATTGAAATAATTACAACGTGACTTTTTTCCATTGTTTCAAAATTAATATTCATAATCCTCCTTTCGCACAGCACGTCTTGTGTGACTGGATTCAATGGTTAGACCCTGGCTTTACGTGTATTCCTACTAGAATAACTAGCGACATAACCTCTCTTTAAATAAGAGTTCTGCAAGAAACTTCCTCACATCTGAGAAGTTATTCAAGTGTTGCTTAAAAATAGTCGTTAATACTACTGCCACAATTGTTACCCTGGAAATTTGATTTTCGTGTGTTTGTTACCCTTAGTAATAAAGCAACCTTCAATTGGAAAGAGTGAGACATTGTATAAAAGCTGGCGCTTGTTATATTACGTCTTTATGCCGAACGTTATTTGCGGCTTCATCTGAAGCTGACGTTTACAGCAACTGGATGAAGAATAACGAGCCCCCCAGCCTATTGCGAGCCGCAGCTCTTCGGCGAGGACTGTAGCCACTGAAACAATCGATTACATCCACGGCATTGCAGAAAAACCTCGCGGAATCGCCCATCGTTTCAACTTAGGGATATATTTTCAGTCACCTCACTCCGAACCCGAGGAGAATTGTGCTTACGAGGAGGAAACCGCCTTGACTTCTAACGTGTGTGTGAGCAGGCCGTAGTATACTCTCATTCCCTTGGAAGAGTTGAACTGTTGGGAGAAACGAGGGTCCCACACAATCAGGGAGAACACTGAGGAAAGTTGATTGCCAACAATAAGCTGGCGAGCATGTCAGTTGAAAAAATAACTTGTACCGTCATATCTGTATTGTGTGTGTGATTATAGTTTTAAATTAAAAGTAACCTTGTAGCTATAATTTTACTTAAAGAGTGGTAATTTGTAGTATTTCAAATTACATACGTGACGATAGCACGGTGGTCACTAATTAATCTACCGGTCGAACACAATCAAAATAAAGAATTATTATTATTATTAATTATTATTATTAATCTACCGGTCGAACACAATCAAAACTGCAAATTTTTCAATTTCATTAATCGGGAAACACTCGCGTTGGTGTAATAGATTTTATGTAAATCAATCCAGAAATTAAAAAAAAAAACATCCTTTTGTCACTATAGTTAAATGGCGCCTTTCTACTTCATCGTTCTCAGCACAAGAACAAAAATATACACATGAATACTTATCAATAAATTAAGTTATTATCAATCTGAATTTTAACATGAAAATTTAAAAAAATTGGCTAAATTAACAGACAAAATATATAGTTGTAACTTAGAGCACCTGCAATTTCAGTCATAATATAGGAAGCATCTAATACGTCTTGAGTTTCGTCTTTTGGTGCTTCCTGTAGTAGCGTAGTGTTCAAGATGGACTTCTACGTGTCAGCACTTGTATACGCGGTGGACTTATATAATGCCAAACATAATATCTTTGACTTATGGTATATGGATCTCCACACGAAGGAGAATGTTTGGCCCCGACAACTACATCATGTTGGGTTTCAAAAGCTCACACAGGCTTATAATATATTGAAACTACTATTCATTAAAGATAAGCACCGCACGCGGGGACGCGAGTATCTGCATGAACCATGTGATGGTGTGGCTTGGTGGACGCGCCGGGTTTGAAATGTTTATGTTTTGAGTGAGGCTAGATTCGTCCCCCCAACCTCCAGGGTCACGAAAACATTATGTATTGTTCTTTATTGAAGTGCAATAATAACAACAAAACTCGTGTCAGTCTGATGTCGTGTGTGGGTTTGCTAGTGAGACGGGACACACGCACAGGCAGACGGGGACAGAAGGTGATGCATATGAGCGAGATTCTTTCTCTAGTTGTAGGGACACACGCACAGGCAGACGGGGACAGAAGGTGATGCATATGAGCGAGATTCTTTCTCTAGTTGTAGGGAACGTGAATAAAACAACAGCGAACAGAGAAAAATGAACTTTATACAAAAGTTCCAGTGGAGTTCCGTGACAACAACATGCGCAATAGCTTGTTACAGGTCGATGCATAAGTATTTTGGGGAATACAAAATAAATGAAAACATAAAAGTACAAGGCAGACGGAAAATGAGATGGCGAGTATCAATTACTTCTTCATTTAGAAAATAAAATTTCAAAGTGAATGTTAAAAATGTAAAGCAATTGAAGTGGAAGTAATTTCATTAAATTAAAATACGGGAAAATTGTGTTTCTCTTTCAATGCAGATTTCGTTCTTTTAAAAGCAGATACTCTGCATCTTCTCGTGTTTACTTGTTCGTGAATCTATGCCGCGCGGGCTGATAATCTCCGCGAAGTCTCCCCGGATTCTGGGCCTGATGTGGGGTCCATTGAGCGCGCGGCCTCGGGCATGGCCGCTCGGGGACCGTGACTTGCAAGACTCGCTACTTACCGGTGACTGCTGCGAGGCCAAACTTTCATTCCGCTGATCAAATGTTGGAAGCCGTGTATAGCACACATCTAGGTCACGGAAATAAGGTTTGCATCAGATTTTAGCTAAATATTGTTTATCTTCTGTTTGGAAATGCTGCGAGGCAAGCAAGTTGACAACAGTATATTAAAGCATATATTTTCATATACATGCATGCATCAGCGTTTCTGTAAAAATGTACGTCAGGTTTACACCAATTATAAACAGAGACATCAGTTTGAGAAGTAACAACGAAAGTATATGAAAGTATATGTTAGTATAAGGATGTTTACCAATACCATTTCGTGTCACACTATTGAACGTTGGTTATTGTATCGTTTGTTGATTGATTGGTGAGAATAACGCACACTCGTTTTTACAATCGTTTAATTAACAATGGAAATGAAAAGGCATTGTATAAACAAACACGCAACCCTGTAACACAGAACAAAATGAATATTCAACAATCGAAAATCACACACTTGCACCATGTTTACACAATTTCACATGATAAATATCATATTTACTTTTGTATTAAATATAAACTTGACTCGTGATTTATTTTCTGCTTAAATGCTTTTGTATTTATTTAAAAAGTATGCATTTTTATTTTTTACTACGATAAAGAAAATAGTAAGAAAGGTATTCTATGTTTAAAATAGTATGTTTGGAATTAACACTTTTTGTTTTTAAAAATATATTACAGTTATATTTCGACTTTTCGACTTTTGGCAAAGAACTTTTCAAACGAGGGTTGTAAAATTTTCTTTGTTAAACCCTCAGTTCGGAAAAGACTTTTAAAAAATTTGAAATATTACTGTAATGCACGTTTTAAAAAAAAAAAAAAAAAAACAGTGTGAAGTCAACAATATTTTAAACACATTTAATATTGTTGTTAATATTTTAAAAACAGTAACGTATTATAACCACTTCATTAATAAAAGTCGGTATGATTAATTGAACCTTAATAATAAATCAATTTTGAGCGAAGCCTGTCTATGAGAGCTTGCAATTCATGTCCCTCTTCAGGTGTCTGAACTAAGTATGTTGCGGATAGAACAATTGTGAAGGGATATCCGAGGGTTGTTTAAGAGGACTCATTCTCTTGAATTCTCATTACCGACTGAGGAAAACCTCAGAAAAAAACCTTCAGTTAGGATTACCGATCTCGACGGGATTCGAACCCGTGACCTCCCGAATTAGAGTCGCGTGCTTCACGCCCGAGCCAACACTGTATGTGTTGAACCTGCATGCGTACGGGATATGCGGTGGAGTTTAGTGAGTGGGGGGGAGGGGGAGGGGGAGGGGGAGATAAACTAGCGCGAACACCACAGCTAAAGTCGGTTATGATCAGTGTGATGTCATTATGAAGTTGAAAGCTTCTGATAAGGGTCGTACGATGACGTCATTAACCTGTCAGCGATCTCAGCGCTATCTGCGGCTGGACTGTGACCTACGAGAGTGAACGACGAAGCATTAAAACAGCTGACGACAAATCATTCAACTAATTCTAAAGACGGTTGGAACTAACCCCTCTTCCATCAGCTTCACGTCCAAGCAAATACCCACCTTATTCTCAGAACCTCCGCGCGCCCTATCTTTTTCTTTTCATCCCTATCTCTTATCTGTCTTGCTATCTTCCGACGTATTCCCAGTGTATCATACAAATATGTTTACAAGATTGCTTGAGTGTACAGATGACATTCGTCGACATCCCCAAAAGTATTCAGGGAAATTTCAGAAGATAAAAAATATGAACTCGACGCTTTCAGGTTAAAGTAAAAAACAAGATTTTATTTATTTAACGAAATAGTGGCATTACGATCAAATAACTTGTGTAGTGCTTCGAATGCGTAATTTGGATCCTTACCTTCTTTGTGGAGGGTCTGCATTCGAGTGTAAGATAGCGCATCTCTTACTATTGCTGACACTAGTGCAAAACACACATAATTCAGCTGCATTGATTTAATGTAATTGTTGATGTTAATAATAAAGCTACTTCGGATCACGATCAACGACCTAACTTTACCACCGGCGAGCGAGTAGATCGGCGAGTGCCTGGAGACCTAGCGGGCCTTGTGTGAACCTCGTGATATCAGTCAGCGCCGTCGGCAAACTCCTACTCCTTGTTATAGGACGAGGTTTATTGTTTGCGTGCGTTGGAGTGTTGTCCAGACACGATTTAAAATTATTTGTCAAGTCGACAGGATAGGTTTCCACGCTCGGCGCAATCTCGGAATTTTTTTGCTATAAATAGTTATCCGTTTTCGGGCGATATTAGGGCCAAAACAGCCTTCAATAGAATATGTTTTAATGAATTTAGTTCTTAATTAAAACTAATCTTGGATTAGACTCAGTCAAGCATTCAGTTTGAAATTCAAATTGTTGTTTTAAACAAACAAATTTGCGTAAGAAGTTTGGAAAGATATCGTCTTAAAATTCGGTTCCTCACAAAATCTTTTTTATTCGTCCCCTCCATCAAGAAAATGGAAATTACGCTCGTCGGTTTTCGTTACCTAACTTAGTGGTGTAATTAACGAAAAACCTCTCATCTCTCGAAAGCCCCAGGGCTTATCCCCCCTCCCCCTCCCCCTCCCCTACTTCCTCTCCCGCCCGCCGCTTCCCTGGGTGCCGTTTTATGAAGGGATCAAGATAAGGCCATAGGAGAGATGGAACAGGTTAAAAATGTTAATTATGCTCTCGCTTTTGTAAAAAGTGAACTTCTTTTATAACATGGCAGACATTCTCGAATACTGCTTAACATCCTGTAAATATTTCAATTAAGCGAAATATAAGTCTGGCTTTTGACTAAAAGTGTGTATCAACAATATAATTTGAGAGCGTAACATGCAAAAAACGAAAGGAAAAAGAAGGCGCCATTGCCGGAATCTTTTACACAAGGGGGGTATATTTTTTGAGTGGCTCAAAATTAACGTCAGACTTCTCAGCATAATATCACCTGTTGACAAATGTGAGCGTTTCAAACGTTTTTTTATTACATTCTAAATGTTTACTTAGAACAAGTTCCATTTCATATAAAATATTGTTCTCAACAGTCAATTACATCAAATTACCGAGTTAGTCCCTTAAACATGCATTGCACCCTAGGCATGTTTCCAACGAGAAAAAAAAACAATTTAATTTAGTAACACATTGGTTCAACCATGACCACCCTAATTAAATACAAGTTACATAATATTATCAATAATATTTTTCTTAATTTAAGTAACATCACCTAGAATTACAGACTATTAGAGCTGAGTTACTTTTGTGTGAACAGTTTCTTTCAAGCCTTGTTTGTGGTACAAATTAATTTTTAATAAGGCTGATTTACAAGTGTTGGCCCGCAAGAGTATTAAAGTAGCAGGTTCTTAATGCAAAATATTAACAACACCATGCAATAAAAACAATTCTTGCAATAGACGGCTTAACTCTGATTGCGTTAATCTTGTTCAGTGATGATAATAAACCAGAACCCATTTCTTGCCCTTTGTCACAAAGTAATAATCACGAGGTTATTTTAATATAAATAAAAGCGTTCCAGTTTATAATGCGGGCTCCGCATTCTCATGAACTTTGTCGTTTTAATGACTGCAATAACTCTAGAGCGTTGAGTTTGCTTCATAATGTATGTGTTTCATTCGGGTATAATTGCGCCACTGGTATTGTTTTCAACGCTGACAGTATACAGAAAGTTTTGCAATATCATCGTTTGAATTTTGAACAAAACCATCCCGTTTTCTACTGGACTGCAGAAAGCGAGTTACCATCAGTGATAACTCACAACTGTGCATTGAACGGTTGAAATGTCAAATTATTGTAACAATAAAACATGCTATCGTTCCTTGTTAGACCATTTTATGCCTCGCTCGAATTGATGTATGCATTTAGAACGCAAAACGAAATAGCATTGTATACATAAAGTAAATTACAATGTATTTTAGCTGTAGCGAGCACTGTCATCAAAGTCGATATCTATTGTATACTAACGTTTATTTTAGTTAAAACGGATGCAATGCATGTCAAGTTTTTATAGAATAATACACAAATCGTATTTGCTCCATTACGAAGCAAAATGAATCATGCATGTCTTCGCTATGTATGCCTGTCAGTTTTGTAATCTTTATTATTAACAGTCAACACTAATAATCACATTAACTTGTGTCATTTGCCACTAAGAGTAAAACTTAGCCTATAGGCCATATTGTAATATTTCTATTTAGCACTATCTTCACCATTTGAAAACAAATTACGTAAATACTTAATGTGATACCATAATACAATACATTGCTATGTAGCGTATCGATCATAGAGCTCTCTGAATGTGTATTTACATTGCGTTGCTGGATGAGCGTAATGAACCTTTTCTCATTACTTTTTTAGTTTCGTTTCGTTTTTTCGTTTTTAAACAAAAATGGTCAATGAAGTGCAGTGCCAGGATGAGTCAATCTTTATGGATCTGCCAACCAAAAATAAAATCTGATCTAGCATTGGAAGATCTTGGCGGAGGTGCCTCATACACAGAACGACTCGTTAAAAACTAAAAGCCCTGCCCCCAACCCCAAGGGATTGTGTATCATCCTTGTTGAACGGAAGCGAAGGTCATGTTCGGTTCTATCGTGAGACGTGACCCACGGACGGACCGACAGAAAAGTGATGCATACATGGGAGCTCTGTCCCTTTTATAACACCTCTTTAAAGTCATTATTACCTATCCATATTCATATATCTCAAATACAAGTTTACGCTTTTGATAGAATTTATGTTAAGGAGGAGGAGTCAAACTTTGTTTTCGTAATCGTGATAACTGACAAGTGATAACTCATTCCAACAATAGCTAACCATTCTCACGTATTCGTTTCCAAAACTTCGAATCGTACTACAACATTTTCTTAGATATTTATCCCAGTTAAAATGCGAATTTATAAATCAAATCAAATCAATTTATTAAGGACATCGTAAAATGTGCATAATAAGTTACAACACACAATTTTTAAATGTGTCCTGTGTAGCTTAGTTCCGTCAAAAAGTATTGGTTTACCTTATTTCAGTTAAAGTTTAGTCATCTAAGATAGTTAGATTTGTCGTTGACTTAAGGCTTTTTGACAAAGAAAGTATTAAATACTATCCTTTTCTGATTGTGTATGTTTTGAATCAAAAGTTTGAAGAGGCGACTAATATTTTTATATTTATTTTTTTTATTATAAACACAATGTTGCTTGGTTGTCGATATAATGATTAACCTTTTCCAAATCCTACATTAACCCAGAACAAATTCTATGAAATTGAATTCATTTAAAAACGTTTTGAATCTAATTAAATATGAACTTAGTACAACTAAATGTTGCAGTAATTTGATTTGACCTTAATTCAAAATAATTTAATTTTCTTGGAAATTTGAAGATAAATCTTACGTTAGTATTGAACTCGCTCTTCCATTAGCTGAAAGAGTTTTGTCTCTATACATGATATTCCCATTAACGCAAAATCCTCAAAGTGCTCGTTTCACCGTGCACGTCATTCTGTTAAAGCTGCACATCAGATTGTCAATCTCCCTTCTTTGGATACGCGTTCGATCAATCAATCAACCAATCAATCAATCCCAGACGAAGTTTGAGACATCTTCTCACTTCTCAATCAATAAGATAAATTAAGGCTATAGAGTAAAAGATTCATTTGTCATGAAAAGTGTTTGGTTACCCCTTTTTCCGGCGACAAAATGATTTACACAACACTGAAAAGCTTTCTATTGTCTTTGACATTCAATTAGTTCCAGCATAACTTGTTTTACTAGTATATTTTGCTTTGATGGTAAAACCTGAGTTTGAAAATGTTTTTATAACTTCATTCATGATAAAATTAAACTTTCTGAAGTTCTCGCACCAATTTCTACTATTTTCAAAGTTAGAATACAAGGACACTTAAATGGCTTTTAAAGTCACCTTTTACTGCTTTCCACTTCCTCCATACTCTCGCACCCATGTTATCGGTCAAACCATTGAAATTTAAGTTTACTCATTTTCCTTCCTATATGACTGTACATATTTCATGTCGCGAACAAACATAAAAAGATTAAATCTGCACATCAATTAATCTCACATCTTTACCTGCTTTTTGCTAGGATTGCAACTGTTCTGCCATTAACGCCATTTGCAAAAATCGCATACACTAATGATATGAACTGATCTACAAATTTTGATGATTTCGAAACATTTCGGCTTTTTGGAACACTATTTTACGCCTACCACGTATTATATCTTTCAAAAGTTTAATATATAAGGTTTAAAAATCTTTGGTACCCTAACGTGAAATTTATTGCGATGGAAAATTGAACGTTTAACTCGGGTTTATCTGCTGTTCCGTGCAACACCAATGAACAGTTGGTTTGTGCTGGAAGCGCACGGATCAATCTAATCATTAAACTGATTCGGAGGAAACCATGCGGATGTATCAGTCATTTGGTCCATTATTTCCCTGGGGGGCCGGACAGCTCATAATTGAGCGTAATATATCGACAACCACCACTGTTGAATCAGCAGCAGAAAACAGTTCAAATATCAACGTTGACAAGAATGTCAGTTTTTTTAATTACACGAGGACAATTTGAGCTTTACTTTAACGTGCTGGTGAGTGTGGGCTAGGTCAGATGCGGAATCTACTGTTGGTGAAAATATATTTTTACTCTATGTACGGATGAACCTTTTAATTTCACGTACGGGGTATAATTTTGACCAAACACGCCAATTAAAAAAAAGTCTAGAAATGAAATAGAAATATTAAAATTGATACAAGCCATGTCACTGTACGGTCTTTTTATATCAGTATATTATGTATAGGGATTATACGGAGTACGGAGATTTGGTCAACTAACCTCGAAATTCCACTGGTAAATTATTCGCGTTCCAGATCGTAATGCCTTGCAAATTTCCGTCCCCAACTGCAGTGCCTGCATTAAAATTAATGTCGCAGGGCATATTTTGTTTCTCTAACCTTTCGGCAGCCATGTTTTAAGATTAATTTCCTACTGCTAGCAGATGTTGCAACTTGGCCTTGTGTGGCGCAACCCGGTGTAACCTCGTATTTTACTGCATGTAAACCCCCACCAAGATGACGCTGCTGCAGTTACAACTTGACAGTAAGTACTGCGTACATAGCTGGGTGACAAGCAGGAAGTAGCAGCAGTGCGCTGAGTGCATCGTCGACAAATAGGGAAAGAGTGCCAGGTGATTTAATATGGCCAACATTAAGATATTCACCGTTCTAATAGAATGGTGTTTAATAACACCAAATGGGCATGAGCCCGGTGAGGAAATGAAAGTGGGCGTGGTTAAGCCTACGCGTTGCAGAGGTTCATTGATGGGTTAGAGAGGGTAGGTTTCCAGAGAGGGTGAAAGTAGGTTTATAGGGTGTTCACCCCTTGGACGCGCAATAACTGCGGGAAATGTGGCATGGGATCTTATGATCCGTAAAGGGAAGACGAAAATGGAGTTTTATGTAGAGGACGGATCGAGGGGGTGGTCTGGGGTCTCTATCTACATTCTACATTAACGACTGCGCTTCTTACGTTCTACGTTCCATTACAATGTTTTCATTTCATTCTCATGTTTCTCTTTCATTAAAACCGACGAGATCATAATGAATTGTGATAACACGGCCTAGTCTTACGTAAAGTCTTAAGTGATAAAAACAAACACTGATGAAAAATTGCAATGTCGTCGTTAATTTGCATACAAAAAGCAAAACATTAAGACGAAAAGAAAGCACTTAAATTGTTTATTATTGTGGTTAGCAATTAAAAATTAATTAATAGTTCTCTAAGCAAGCGGCGAGCTCTTGGCATTCACTCGACGAGTCTCGTTCTTAATTACTTTAGTTGACATCCGTCTACATTTTCGTGTTTTGCGTCTTGTTCAGGCGCGTTTTAGTTAGATATTACACTTGTAGCGCCTCAACAATAACTTTGATCTATTATAATGTGATCCAATTAAAAAGCTTTATAGTGATATCTGTTCATATACACATACGATATCTTAAGTATTGAATCTCAAAATAAAATCTTTGGCATTGATATGAAGCATGTCAATATGGTGCACTTCCACTGATACGTTGTTGGTATTTTATATGCTTCACAATAGTATGTGCCCCTACAGTATAACTGGAATATTACACCGTTGCTCCCATGTTAGGGGCTCATAATTACAACGATACTAACATGATTGCGATAATTATCCATTGAAACTGGATAGGAGTTGAATTGATCAGATTTTGTTATATGATATCATTGTAATGAAGACAACTAATATTACACATATGGGTCAATATAACCATTGATCGTCGGTAGTGACACAAAAGTAACACACATTTTAATAACAAATGATTTATAACAAAATATAACCAAAATTTGATGTTTTGAAAATCGGAAAAGCATTCATTTGATCCGTTCACAATAGCGAATAGTTTGTAATGATGAAATAAACAAATACTAAAAGGGGTATTTAACCGCTAAACTCAAAAAATATATTTCATTCAGGCTAACTAGTAATGAATTTAGCAATTAACAGAAAAATTATTGGGGCCACCATGACCTCCCAAAAAATTGTCAAACATGACATTTTTCGAGCTAGGTCCCATCGGTAAAAGTCTCCAATAAAAAATATCATGGGGACGATCTTTATGCCCCCTGACCTTGGTGGATTTTGATCCAAAAAAATATTGGCCATTATTGACGTACTCGACAGCCTTTGCTGTAAATTCTCTATATTTTGTTTTGTAATTTGGGCAAGTATTTCGGTCAAAATATGCTGATTACCAAGATGGGGTGTGATTTTGGAATGCATATTTTTGCGTGTTTAAGGGTATATTTGGGCACAGTTTCAAGACACGATGTTATGAAGGGGCATTTTAGATTGGTACTATGCTCTAGTATCTATGTGGACCAAAAAAAGAAGCAGGTTAAAGCCGATTTAGGAAATTTTCCAAAACACCAATTTTCGCCAATTTCTGGATCAAAAAAATTAAAAAAAATCGTGTTAAATCACAGTTACAAGATATAATTTTTTAAACGGTCATTTAAGTGTAGTATTGTGCTATAGATCACGTGGTAAAAAATATTTTTTGGGGTTTTTAGCCCCTTTAAGACTAGGTCGAGGAGAAAACTGATCATAGCCAGAAACTGGCTGGGGATATATGTGTATCTTGTTGAAATTGGCAAATAAAGTAATACCGAATGCATTTATGTACGGACACTGAGTAAGTTATGCTCGATGCACTTGTTGTTGCTATTGTTGTTTATGTTCATCGAACCAATACATCCACATCATCTCTAATGTTGCTAATGTAAAACTGTCAATGTATACATGCAAACAGAATCACATCTATTTGCGTAGCACTTTAGTCTGGGATGTTTTAGTTTTGTAAAGTGTCTTTGCGTTCTGGTTTCGTCCATTACGCCCTAACCAGAAGGTTGCTGCATTTAGCCCAGGCCTGGCCAGGCCAGCGCGGCACGACCACGACCCGTGCTAAACGTACACAGATAAATAACCGACGTGCCACATTTTAATAACAGTATCGTGGTTTTGTTTCTATCAACGCCGCAGCGAGTGTTTCACTAATTGTCTTGCTGGAAGTTGAACCACGGATTTCTGCTGCATTCTGGCCTGGTAAATTTATTAACGATATACGAGTTGAATGTAAATGCGCAGTGGTTCGGTGCGGTAGAAGATGGGGGACTCATTTGGTTGTTGAAATTATTATTACGAAATTAAAATGTACTGAATGTAGTGTAGGTTCATGATAGCACTGACTTATCATTTTATTAACACGCTATTGCAAAAGGTAACCTTTAGAAACAAAAAAGCTTCATTCTACAAATTCTAATCTAGATATTTTTGGTAAAATGAGAATTTGCCTCTAACGTATACTCTTCATAAAGGGACTAATATATTTGATAAACAATTGTCGTTTAACGGTGACTCGTTTGGCTCAATCACGAATGTGCTGTTAGACCTGAAGTATGTGTTCGTCACTAAGGGCTAATTAAAGGGATCTCTTGATACACTTACTGTGGAGGGGTTGTGGGCCATCACGTACCCGCATATTCAATGATGAATCCCGCCCTTGAATGCCCTGTCAGGGTGCGGTCGGTCGAGAGCTTTTCACTGGAGTAGTGCGGTCTGTGACAGCCATGCCAACTACCCTTGTGTAACCCGCCCGTTACGTTGCCAAATATTGTTGTCTATTCTGTGTTCAACACAACCCAATAAACTATTTGCGCGACTACACGACACCAATTCGCACGAACAACCCGCAAAACAAGCGGCCGTGTTGCATTTTCTTTGCGGTGTTATGCACTCACCAATGTGTATGGTTATTTATTTATTCATTACATTATTTATGTATACGTCATTGGTAAAATATGTACGTGTAATAAATTACTTTATAAATAAAAAAAAAAAAAAAAAAAATATGACACTTAAAAAAAAGATAGAATTTGTTTTCACATTAAAAATTATGTTTTCACTTTCTCCGAGTTACAGACACGTGTTGTGAAAACAGAGAAGGGTGAATGAGAGAGAGGAAATATGTTCCCCTTATATTATTATATTTTAATTCATTTCGTACGAACTTTTGAAGTTTTTATTTTGGCAAGTGAGGTAAAGCGAAAGTAATTTTCAAAGACATTCGTTGTAATTTGAAGAAATTCCTCGAAAGTTTCATGGTACGATGCGTTGAGATTTCGTATGCAAAGTGAACGCCGAAGTCTCAGGGTTCAAGCGCGACGAAGCCGCTTCCAGAGGTGTTAAACTTGCCAACTTAGCTACGTGAAAACTGCTGTTAAAAACTTAAGCTTTTTCATTTTCACTTCTTTTAACAAGGCAGTATCTACCAACCCCACTAGAAAAGATTAGCAACGTTCCGAAGTAAATTTAGTGGAAAAATATATTTACGGCGCTAGCTTGTAAAGACTTTTACTCTGCAAACTTCAACATACCAAATACTCTTGCCGTTTAACACCTTAAGGATTTTAAAACTTAAGAGTGCTGTACTCAAACGTTTGTATGACCTTTTTTAAATTTGTTTATGACTAATTCATACATCCTTTGTGCAACAGTTGTGCACAGTTCATGTACTTTAACATTCCACGGAAAAATAATCCTTATTTCAATATTGTTCGGGGATGATAATTTTTAACAACAAAGAAACATTTTTCGTTGTAAATATAAATTTTAAAAAGGGAATTCCTCTAGTCCAACAATGTATAATAAACATCTTAATGTCATGTGTAATTAGTGGGAATGATCAAATGTTTACGGCAGTTAAAGCAGGTTAAAAAAATATTCAAATAAACATCAATAACTAATTTAGAAGCAATTTTAATTGTTGCGAAAATATAATTGTTATTTTAAAAGTAAAAGTAAATGTATAAATATAATTTTTCAGATAAATGAACTATTACGATTTTTATAAATGTGTCCGAAAGTCAAACTCAATGGAAAATTCAGAACAAAAATATAGAAATAAAGTTATGCCATTGTATATAGGAAATTGAATTAAACCTGTCGATAATAAATTAAATGAAACTATAGCTTAACAAATTTTCTGATGAGCACACGGAAAAAATACCTTTTCAACATATTTTTAACTCAACCTCATAAAATTCATCTTTAATGGCTGTGTTAGTGTGGGAATAATGTTTAACTGTTTAACATTAGTCTGACAAAGATAAAAATGAAAGTTTCAGTGTTGTTTGTATTTTAAGCTTATTTGCCCGTTTGGCGGTACAAACTAGAAAACAACATAACGGTAAACGGACAAAAATTATAGTAAAAAGTGTTCAGAAAATGCCTTTTTTTTGGCAGACTCGAGATAAATAGTTGGATACCCACATAAAGACAATCATTAACAATGCACTTCATAGGTATAAAACTAATTTAGTGTATAAGAGGCAATATTTTCCATGTGTTGGCTCAGAATAAAAGGAAAAATATAGTTTCTATGTTCGAAACGCTGGGAATCAATTCAAATAATGTTGTATTTTCTAAATGGCATTTTGAGAAAATGGTTAAACTCGCTTGCACTTGCTGGCGTTCACACGCATTGTGTGTATGTGGTTTGTTTTAATTAACAAGTGCAACATTTTGTAAATACATTTTCATGTTTTCTTTTATGAAGGCTAAAAAACGTATACAAGTTTCTCAACATTTGTTGCACTATTTATAATTTTAAGCTCTTCTTTTAATTTTGTGCATCAACTCTATTTTCATAATCTTTTAATTAAGCATTGTCATGTGACAATTCACAACTCGGTGTATTCATGTGGAGCCAATCCAAGCTATTGATTCTGGTTCGAAAAATATATACTTCCATTCCAATGTTATCCGGTGTATACAATGCACATATCTGAATAATTATGATCCAGTCATCGAAAATCAATAGTCTCCAATGTCCGTTTACATGCACACGCCGAGAAAATCACACCACTAAAATAATTAGATTACACAGTAAATAGCGTATTTATTTTTCTGGCTGACCCTACGTGTGTGGTTGTACAAAGTTCGCCGTGGCTGCATCATTAGGCAGTGCGTACTCATTAACAAAGCTTTGGCTAAACGTACACATGATGTGGTTGGGGGTTGCTTTGTCCGAGGTCAATGAATGCGCTGCCGGACATGCTAGTCCGACTGGGCGTGACAACCAATCACAGCGCCAGAGAAGAAGTTGGCAAACTATACGGACCTCCCTTGTGTGTGTTGTGTCACAACGCTTAATTAGATCCGGTAACAATTCATTATCATATCCCTCTCGCAATGTACGACCAATCGGATTTGCATTACTAGGTGTAACAGGGAAGTGGACGCGATTTGATTTATTATTCTACAAACTAAACTAAACTTACTTTTGGAAATCTATTTTTAAGTGGAATGTGTTTTTAGTCATGCATATTTAGATTAACTAAAGTTTACAAACATAACTAACCAATTTGACAAGTCAAGGAACAAAGTAGAGCCATGCATTAACTAATTCAGAAAACCTATCAATCAAGGGCAGTGCCCGATATAAGTATAAACGAATAGGGATATTTTATGAAATAACCGGTGATTTAGAATAATATGATGCAGAACATATTAACCACAGTCTATCCACAGTTTTAATCAACCCTTGCAATTCTACTGACACTTTAAAGTAGATGTATTGTCAAATCATTTTTCTTGGAAGTTTGGGAGCGTTGGCAGTAGAATCATTTCATGTTTGCACATTTTATATTATGTATGTGCGCTGGATCAAATACTGTACATTACATCATATACGTAATGTTGTTTGGCAAATAACCAATGTACCACTACCATCAAATAAACTTCCTTTTTGGTTATGGTAGCTACCTCTAAAATCTTATACAATATTTGGCAACAGAACACTCTTTACGATGGTGAATTCTTTGTCTATACGAAAAACGAACTCGACTTTAAAATAGTGTACTGAATGTGCATCACTGCGTTGGCAAGAAAGCACAGTGGACAGTGGAATATTGGGCGTAGAGGGGTGTATAA
Organism: Sweltsa coloradensis; assembly: GCA_024449915.1. Taxonomy (NCBI): domain Eukaryota; kingdom Metazoa; phylum Arthropoda; class Insecta; order Plecoptera; family Chloroperlidae; genus Sweltsa; species Sweltsa coloradensis. The sequence goes on from JAMZAV010000270.1 coordinate 493,252, forward strand.
TCTCAACTTAAATTTTTTATTAGTAGCTGCATGCTGGAAATGCAAGCCAGACCGTTTTGAGTAACTTTTATTTTCAGTCATAGATGGAATTTCATATTTACATTTAGAATTATGCTTATTAATGTCTCTTTCAATAAAATGACAAAATGTTCTTTACATTAACTAAGGATTTTAGTTTCTTCAATTATTGACATATAAAAAATTTACGAAATGTAAATTACTTCACGACTTCACCGACTCTCCTACGGCAAAGTTTTCGTCTAATTCAAGAAGACGATAATTGCCTGCAGTAGCTTCTCCTTCTGAGGCAAGATACCACTATTACAATTCCGTTCTATTGTTATCTCCATTCTAAAAATTGTAAGTCTATTAAGACTTAGTTAGTTTGGAAACAATAGTTATTTTATAAAGCTATAACTCGATTAATTACCTTAAAAGTAAAGGAATGCAAAAAGAGACTTCGCTGAGAAACTGAATAGTGGGTAAGTGAATAACGTTATACCTCATTAAACAGTTGTATCTTGCCGGTTTACTCCGAGGAAGGTTTTCAGTTTTAGACGACAGGATATTGGAAGAATAAACTATTTATTATTGGGGGAAACAATTTACCACGGTCGTGAATTAATTACACATGTCGTTAGGAGCTGAATTCATTTGATAGGAAGCAGAATGTGAGTTAGATGTTTCTAATAAAATTAACATCGATGTAAAACGCCAATTGAATCATAATTTGTTTTCATGGAGATTTATATTTCAAAGTAAATATACAGCACAATAGATTTGTGTGAAACAGTGAAATACCGCGAATATATTAAAAATTGTGACAGCCAAGTATCAAAAAATCCGAGTCTTGTCTGGAGGTTCATAAAAAACAAAACAAGAACACGTAGAATTCCAGTCGAAGTTAAATTCAATCAAACGCGAGCTACCGACCTCAAATCATGCTGTAAGTTGTTTTCAGACTTTTTCAAAACTACATTTCTCCCGGCGTCCGACAAAAGTCTAAAATCACCTGAAGTACCTGTTTTCATTGATGAGTGTTTGCCATTATTCTCACTGCGCCCCAAGGAAGTGGAAGAATGTATGCGCGCTCTTGTCAATGGAAAATCACCTGGTCCAGATTCGATCCCGGTAAGCGTTTTTAAACACTGTAGGCGAGTACTCTCATCCCCCCTGGCAAATGTATTTAACTGTGCCCTTAAATCCGGAGTTTTCCCGTCAAGGTGGAAACATGCAAATGTGTCCCCTGTACTTAAGAAAGGAAGCCGATTCAAAGTAACCAACTACCGTCCAATTTCTTTACTTCCGATTCTTTCTAAAGTATTCGAAAAGTTAGTTCACAATAAAATCTACAATCATGTTCGAAGCAGTATTTCACCCTACCAACATGGATTTGTCCGGCAACGTTCAACTGTTACTAATCTTGTCGAATACTATACCGACCTGTCTCAAAATTTCAATGAGGGTAAACAAGTGGATGCCATTTATACTGACTTTCAGAAGGCTTTTGACAGCGTGGATCATAGATTACTCCTCTTGAAACTTCAGGGCTACGGAATCACTGGACAACTTCATAAACTCTTGACCAGCTACCTTAGCGACCGAACCCAGTCCGTGGTCCTGGATGAAGGGAAATCAAGATCGGAAACTGTCACTTCCGGGGTGCCCAGGGGTCAATTCTGGGGCCCCTACTTTTACTCTTTACGTCAACGACATTCCAGCTGTTTTTCATATTCAAAATGTTTAATGTATGCCGACGACCTCAAGATTTACAAAACTATTACTAGCCAACTTGACTGTGTTCACCTACAAATGGATTTGGATAGTTTGTCGAAATGGTGTAGTCAATGGAAACTTACTTTAAATGTTACAAAGTGCAGTAGTATTACCTTTTCGAACAAAAAAAAACGTATTTACTCTAATTATCAACTCAATAGAATCAACTTAATAAATGTAAGCTCGATCAGGGACCTTGGTGTAGTCATGGCGAGTGACTTATCTTTTAACAAACACTTTGAATCAAATCTTCCTAAAGCGTACAAACTTCTGGGTCTGATAAGACGAAACTGTTTAAAAGAATTTTCTTTTCAAACAACAAGGCGTCTGTTTGTTACATTAGTAAGACCCCAAGTAGAATACGCTAGTGTAATTTGGAATCCCTACAGGTAACGAAGTGGAAAATATTGAAAAATTCAAAGAGATTTATTAAGTTATGGTGCATTACAACAAAAATGAATACCACAGACGCGACTACAACGACCATTGCAAATCTTGTAAATTAACTCCACTGCTGACAGCGACAGTACATTGACATGATCTTTCTCTACAAACTGATAATAACTTTTTTGATACGAGCCTATAGAGCAAGTTAATATTCAGTACCACCCAGAACAACAAGGAACCCTTCCAACTTTCTATGTAAACAAAGCAGAATCAAATGTACAATTAAAACAGTGTCTAAACAGGGTACAAGACACTTACAACAAATTAGCAACACTCAAAAACAGTATCGATATAATTTAGCAACAATCTTACGAAGTTCAAACTAGCCATACTTGATGTGTTATGTACCCGAAATAAATGTATAAATAAAAATGCCACACACACACGCACACGCACACACGCAACGCACACGCACACACACATGCAACTCACACACACACACACACATCACACACACGCACACGCACACCGCACACGCACACGCACACACGACACGCAACGCACACACACACACACACAACCTGCTGTAATCCCTCCACATCAACGAATACAACTCACGACCGCAACCACACACAATACAAACATTCACACACATCCAAAAATTTCTGTACTATTATATTATATTAGTCAATGATAAGCATAGATATGTGTTATTTTCTTTAATTTTTCCGTGTTTATGGGTTAATTGAGTCTGTTGCTTACTGCTATATGTTATGTTTGTGTTGTATATCTATGTATGTCTAATGTTATGCACTTGTGGGCTTCCCTGTTGTCAATTAAGAACCTAATTAATAATAATAATAATATTGCATTTACGATATTCGCAATTGGAACATTTAATCGTGGACTTTTAATAATTGTCATGGACTAAAATAGTATACCTAGCCTTGTAAATCCATAACTAACACCCTACATCAAAATATTCATTTTTATTTTGTTTATTTGGATTAGGGACGCGTCAACCGTTAGGTCATAACGCACCACTCTAGGAGCCCAACAATTATATTATAATAAGCATACATAAGCCTACTTTGGCCTATATTTGCACGTTTTGTATGTATGTTTTATTATTTTAATCCATCTGGGAAACTAGAAATATTCATTTCACTGTTTTGAACTTGGTTAAGCTATTAAAAAGCACAATTATTGAACAATATTTAATAATTAAAATCGCCATGCAAATTTAAAACAAAAAACTGTCTATATTTCCCGTGTCTTCTAGGCTGCGAATCACGCGGTCTCTACGACTGATCGAACTATTCCTGAGCAACGCACGATGCGGAGTTTAACGTGTCTGTATCAGCTGGGAAATAAGCTTCGTTAAGCCCCGTCCTCCCCATCTCGATACAATAGAGCATGCATTGGATCAAAAATAAGACGTTCTGATTTATTCCTGCTATCTTCAACTAAATCTCTCTTTACAAAATAATATCTTAAACCTTGGAGGCTTGAGCTAGCTTAAGTAGATGAATACTTTTTGGATTTTCAGAATTCAAAATGTAAGTAAAGAAAAAGTTCAAAGTGATCAATAAGGAAGCCACTACGGTAGCCTACATGCAGGGTTCTCTCATTTTGTAAATGTTATTTGAAGGATATGTAACATCAAGCAAGTATCTCTTTTAACTGTGAGTGCTTGTTATTTTTCCAAACGAATATTGCTGTTTCAAAACCATCGCACAATCTGCGCTGTACAATTTAAAAACATTGTTTTCCAAGCAAAATTCGACAGAGGCTTAACTGACAAACACGATCAATCCAATATGTTTTAATCTAAAATCCCAATACTCCTGAATTGTAAAATAGCAGCAAAGTACGAGTTGCGTAAGATCTCATAGTTTATAAATATTTGTATAAAATTATTAAAAAAGACATAGCCCTACATACATACATACATCGTAACATCCACGAATCATTTCATTTCGCTCAGAACTCGTCGGGTCGTGAAAGCCTATACACATCTTTACATCTGGAACATTTGATTATTTAGCAACATCAATATCACCTAAAAGCTATAAAATTCAACATTGTTTCAAGTGTTTGCATTTGTTTGATGTCGTAGATGTGACATTGTGATATTCCTGCTTCCTACTTCAATAAATCATTTGATTCTTCCGCTAATTTCCCTTCCAGTCTTCAAAGGTAACTGGAAATCGAATTATAAAACAGCTTCCGCTGAGATGCATCACTTGGAGCTGCAGCAAATTTACAAAGCAAATTATATTCCAATAGATTGTAACTTCGATCAAAAGGGATTCTTTAAATTTACAACTTTGTAATAACATGGGAAAATTCGTAGTCCTTGAGTTTATAGAACAAAGGATCTGATCAGTCAGATCGTTCTTCGCAGAAATTAACTTACAACTTTCCGTTTGTCTTTTGCAATGATAAAACATGTTATCTGATTTATAATTTAAGTATATATAGTACACATATAATTGCATTAGATTCAAATACATTATTACAGAATATTATTTTCATCGTTTTCTTGTATAGTGTTATTTTCATATGTACATGCTTGAACCCATTGCCGCCTAGAACTACTTGAATGTCGTTTGTAGTATTACATTAATGTTGGAAGATTCTGGAAGATCAAAAAGACGAAATATGTTTCATATTTCAAAGAAAACCTCACTTTGTTTAGTAAATCGAGACCGTGGATGTGTACAAAGAGCTAATGATACGTTAGGATGTTGAGAGCTGGATTCCATCTCTTTGATTACGGCCGTGCGAATTGGCTCCAAACTAACGTGTCAACATTGGACAGCAGTCACGGGAGGCAACGCACGGCAGCACAGCAAGGCACTTTCAATTAGACCTCACTAAAGCATCGTCGAGAAATAAGAGCGTTTTGAAAGGCTGCGCTCCGACTCCGAGGGCAAGGAGGAACATTAGCCGTTATATATTTGGAAGCCTCTGATGGAGACATGGGTTTTCCACACCCAACGTGAGCAAAGGTTTAACTTGCAGATGAAAACAAGTTTTATGTTAATGTCGGGCCTGAACTCGCGGCCTCGCCACCGATAATTCCTGGCTTTATAGCACATCCACTCTATCTCCCAGGCCAAGGAACTGTTATAATGATCGGCTGAAAGCTTTTTAGTAATTTTCTCTTTGCGAAAATGATGGATATAGTAGAAACTTTGTAGTTTAAACGTAAAACCACGAAGAATTGTAATATCAGTATTTCTGGAGGTACAATTTTATGCTCGACAGCAGTATGACTAAATGATGTTGCTGATGAATGATAATTCGAATTAATAAAAGAAATGCCAGCATTCATTATCGTAAATAAATTTAGTAAGTCAAACGGAACATTTATTTTACCCAGTGCGACCCTCGCCTTCAGGTGACTAACTTGATTGTCATGGTGTAATGGTTATTGCAATGGGCATGGTCAAAGCCTGCTGTCGTACGAGATTATAAAAATTACAATGTTATTAGATCAATTCCCTATTCACTATAAGATACATATTTTACAATCCAACTTTATTGCGACTTAGCTTTTGACACGAAAAGTTTTTTAATGAATCTAGCATGTTAGCACGTACCATGTTAAAAAAGCAAAAACTTAATAAGATTTAAAATGTTAGTTTGTAAGTTTGTTACTCTCGACAACCTATCAATATAGAATGGGCTAATTAAAAACTGTAGTTAAACAAATTCGCAAAACAAATTCACTTCAATTTTAACTCCGGTATATAGTTAATGACTTGTAGCAACTATTCGTTACATAAAACTTTTACAAAGACAAACAAAAATAAATAACATTAGAAAAACTAAACAAACAATTCGAACAAAATGCTCTCTGCAGTTTTACTTAATTACACTAAACGAGTATAATCTTCTGTAAATGTAAAAAAAAAAAATAGTAGAAATTTTCGTCTACTAAGCTAGAGTAAAATGTTTTAAACTTAGCAATTGAAATCAGAATAGATTAGTACAGGCCAACATCGGGAATCATTTAAAAATGTTTAATGCTGCAGAGAAAACGGGCAAGAAAATGTTTTTTACTAGAAAGACAAAATAAGACAAACTGATTGTGGTAATCAATACTAATAATAATAACCATCATCATCATGATCATGATTATAGTTTTATTTTCAAACACATTTTTACATAATATCTGAACATAATTAGATGAGCGTAGCGAGCGTAGCGAGCGAAGCGAAGATTCCATTTCACTACACTGTAGAAAAAAATCCGGAATGTTTTTTTTTTTCTTTCTTTCTGTATTTTTGTCTGTCTATTAACACGATTCCGGCTAAACCGATACTCCGATTGCGATGAAATTTTATGGAGCCTTCGAAATCTCTGAACTAAGAACTGCCACGTTTTTGAGCGCAATCGAAAATTATTTCTCATGAAAATCGCAATTTTACGATTTATTCGATTTTTAAAAAAATTTCTTCGACTTATAACACCTACATGCTTTATCCGATTATAATGATTTTTTCACAGAACCTTAATTTTAAGAATAAATATATTCGTGTAAAATTTGTGCGTAATCGAATAATTATTTCTTATGAAAATTTCAATATTACGATTTTTTCCTTTTTTAAAATTACGATTAATTAAAAAAAAATAAGTTAATTTTTTATTTAATTTGATTTAATTTTAAAAAAATTTCAACAAAGTTCTGATTTTTTCACAGAACAACAGAAAATCCGCAAAACACATGGCAGCTCAATTCACCAATTACGCTCATCCAACAACGCGGCGGGACTTAAGCGTTTTCCTTGTATCTTTACCATTATTTATTGAACGGATTATTTTGCTTGGGAAATATCTACACGCAAGCCGTTTCTTTTTCTAACCAAATATTGTAAATTCTCTACGATATTATTTAAAAAATATGGAATGTTTTCTCACTCACATCAATAATGTAAACACAAACGAACTTTGTTTACAAAGCTTTTCTCGATTGCAAATTAAAGCAAACAAATTCGACAATTTTCTTTTTTTTAAAACGCAGGCAAGCTCGCTTTAGTCCACATCAGATTTACTCAGTCACAAGGTAGGATAGGGGTATTTGACAAGTTTTTTTTATTGTTCAAAGAATTGTTTTGGGATCCAATCCCAGCATTCTCATAATTACTTAGAATGTCGAAAAGATTTCAAGTCAGAATTTCCAGTGACGTAGATAGAATTTGTGATATCACGTGAAATATGGCGTGAAACCTATGTGGTATCCTAGTCGTTAATTTGACAGCTTCTAATGTTTCAATTCCAGCTAAAATCTGATTTACAAATCATTAACAATTGATTTGATTAATTAAGTAAAATAGTTTTTTTAAAGCGTTACTCACTATCCATTGTGTTCTTAAATCATCATAGATTTATTCATGAACAAAATTTTGTATTTTTTCTAAAAAAAGTGTAAACTAATAATTCATTATTTGAACTACACTAAATTTGATTAATAAAGTAATAATAAAAAATAATGATAAAGTTTAAAGTTTTTTTTGTTTATCTTTGCCAAGTTGGATAATAATTATTAATAGAAGGCAAAGAAATGTGCAAATCATAAGTTGGCATACGATCTAACTTTGATCGAATGACACACCCAACACAACCCGCCAAGTTTCACGCAAATCGGTTTACCAATTTCCTTGACTTAAGCACTTAAAAATAGTACAAGTATGCTTTTAGTTATGTTTTTCTTTTTGGCACGTTCTAGTATTGCTACAATACACATCCCAAACTTGTCGACCGATGTCGAAGATATTTGCATCTAAAATACAACTCTTGACACTTGGCAGACATACTAAAACAAGATGCGGCAATTTAAAAAACATAACAAAGTCGATATGGAGAAGTTTTACAGAATCATAAGAAAATTTGATATTAATTTTACTTTTACATTTTTATGATCATTATTAATCATAGTTTTGTTAATTTTCCTTCTTTTATAAATAAAAATTTAATAAGATATACGTTAATAAATATTTTATAGTTTACCAGAATATTTAAAAAATAATATCAACAAAAACTAAATTCACTCTGCAAAAGCTGTTTCAAGTGTTGCAATAAACAATAAGTCTCGGACCGAGTTGAATTTTTTACTTCTGGATTGTATTAAACTAAACAATGTAACCCTAGTTTGCGCTTATCGATCTACATAATAATACATGTCATGTACAAGCAGTCAAAAGTAACTGAATGCTACCGTAGAATACAAAACCGTACTGAACTAATAGTGAACAAGTAAGGTAGCACAAATTTGGCTTTAGCCTATATGAGAGTTTACATTAATATATACCATCAGTAAGTTTTGTACGGGATGTACAACCCATTCTCTTAAAATTTAAATTTTATATTTATCACGTGATATTACATCTTTGGTGAAAATATTATCCAAAAAAGTAATTATCTGCTAAAAAAAGTATTGATTGTGTATTTTTTTATTTGAAAACATCTCTTTAGGCGTTTCTATTCAAAAAATGTAAATTTGATAAGATAACATAAAAATATTACATCATAAAAAGTTAGGATTGTTTTGTTGTTCATAAATAAATAACATAGTTTTCTGGTGAGCTATTAACCTGACTTTTGTGAGACGGTGCTTATCGTGGTAATAGTTTAGTTTACGGTCGCAGGTGAGCAAACTCATTACTCGTTAACCTCCATAATTTAGCAGAAAACTCATGATCACCTAGCCAAGGTGTTTATTACCAGTGACGTGTAAAAGAAAACAAATAGCAGGAGACCACAACATCGTTAAATAAACAATATCCTCTTACTGCACAAATTGTCATTAATAATAAACTGGAAAACGTTAAGTCCCCCGCGTTGTGATACGTAATTGTGCATTGAGCTCCATGTGTTATGCAAATTTTCTGTTGTTCTGTGGTAAATCATATTTAATTGAATGTTTTAAATTAATTAATAAAATAAAAAATTAACTTTTTTTTAAAAAACTTAATCGTAATGTTAAAAACAATCGTAAATTGAAATTTTTAAGAATAATATCTCGATTGCGCTCAAATTTAACAGTAATATATTACTTCATAAAATTAAGTTCTGCGAAAAATCATTTCAATCGGAACAAGCATGTAGGTGTTATAAGTCAAGAATTGTTTAAAAAAGAAAAAACCCGTAAAATTTTGATTTTTTGATAAATTTGTTCAATTGCGCTCAAATTTCACAAGAATATCTAAATCATAAAATAAAGGTTGTGTGTAAAAATCATTAAATCGGATAAAGCATGTAGGTGTTATAAGTCGAAGAAATTTTTAAATGAAAAAAATCTAAATTGCAATTTTCATGGAGAAATAATTTACGATTTGCGCTCAAAACGTGGCAAGTTTAAGTTTCGAGATTCGAAGGCCTCACAAAATTCATTCAATCGGAGTATCGGTTTAGCGAATCAGTGTAACAGACAGACAAGAATACAGAAACGAAGAAAAAAAAAAAAAAAAGAAAAAAAAAAAAAACATTCCGGATTTTTCTCCAGTGTGCAAATGGAATCTTCGCTTCGCTCGCTACGTCGCTAACGCTCATCAATAAATTTGTATTTAGAGTCTACCCACTCAGTTATATAACTGATTTTCAGTGAGGGACAGTAAATCAAAGCGACTAAGCCTACGCTGTAGGCCCCGACGCAAATTTTAAATTAGTGTTTCCACAATTGAATTTTCATACGTATATTTATATAATAAAAATACCATTTGAAATATAAAACATATTTCGTGTGTATAAACAATTTTTGTGTTTAGGATTAAACATGTTCTAATCATGTTTATGCCACTATTGATGTATTGGGATGGGTTAGACTGTTAACAACCTGTACGTATTGCCACGAAGATGTAATAATTACACGATAACGTCAGACGTAAAGTAAGAGATTTCCCTAATCTAACAACGCTTTCCCTCTTGTCTAATTGACGACGAACATTCCTTCTTCGCCAAAGATTATACATATTACGCTTGTCTGCCATGTTTAAGTAACCCACTTAATTGCAATGCCTGCTTCCATGTGCCAATTGCTGTCTGCTTGATACCTTCTGCTAGCTTGTAACTTTTGCCTAGAAGAAGATACCTAAATTTCAATAGCGCCTCCAAGCCTCTCTCTCGAACATAATCAGGTGACAAATTGTGCGTCAAAGGGAATGCAAATTCGTTAGCTATGAACTAATGATATTCACCCTGCACGGTGCGCTAGGTATAGTCTCAGCTCTACACTCTGCGAGTTGCGTAGCGAACGCTGCAGTTAACCTCGTTTTTGCCGTGTAAGCTGCAGGGGAACTTCTTGCTACATATGGCGTATATTTATGACGTCACAACGGCGCAGATTGGGAAGATAAGATAACAAGACCTTTGAGAATATATCCTCAGAAGAAGGTTATACCAGAGAGGCTTTGTTTCTTTATACCGTTCAACTACCCTGTTTTTAATTAGGAAGGGGTGAGATCGGAGAGTGAAGAAAATGAGTGGTAGGTGCAGGGGGGGGGGCACAGAATGGCCGGCACTCCAACACCCTCGCTCTTAATTCCTTCTCTATTGTTGGAAAACTCGACGGTCTTCGTTTCACTCATAGAGTGTTACTTCAATTCTTTGTTCACGGTTAATGTTCAAAGTAATACTGTGCTAGTACTGTAACGAATCATTTAAAACCATAATATGACAGTAATATTAGTTTATTTCAACATGTCAGGATAAAATTAATATGGATATGATGATCTGAGATATTCAATCTTCATTCAGTATATTAAAATGAAACAAATCATAATTTGAAAATATCAGATCTCCCTCATTCATAACTTGATCTGTGCTAAAAATTACCTCAACATTAATAGATAATGTAATCGCGCATTTCAATATTATTCTGGTAGTTCAGCCCATTTGTATTTTTGACGTGTAAGTTGTCATTGACTAGTAATGAATACGAAAAAAAGTCGATTGATTTATATAAGCAGAATAAAAACTTTGATTGATTACGATTTAGGGTTGTACACCTAAAGAACTAACTAACTTATGTTCAATCACTGATAATACGTTACACATTGTGGGTGTATTATTAGTAATTTGTTGTAAAATGTAAGTGAGCTCTAGAATCTGATGTTACTTAAGTTCGAAGGTCGAAAGGTCAGCGAAGGATTCACACATAATACCGAATTCAACGATGATTATTTTATTTAGTGGTAATTATATTTTATTTGGTGGAGGTGCCGGGTTCTGAATTTCCCGTTATGAAGTGAGGCAACGTTCGGTTTCGTCGTGAGACGTGGCACACCCACATAAGAACGGACGGAATAATGATGCATATAACACAGTTTTGTGTTTTATGTTGAAGGTTTTACGAAGATACGTCTTTTAGTTTTACCTACAAATTATAACTGCCTGATATAAGCACATCTTCAAAGCCACCTACTCATTGCTAACATCGGGATACCTGTTAATAATTCACTATTATATAACAATCAAAAGGACGTGTTTTGATTAAATACAGAATATAATGACTGTAGGTCATAATTAATAACAGCTAATTAACGTAAGGTGGGTACTGAAATATTTAATGAAATTGCTCCGTGATGCGGTGAGTAGAGAGTCCTGCGGTATCCTGCCTTTATGCTGGGTAGCTTCCATTACGCGCATCTTACGAGCTTCCAGCGGAATCTCAAAGCCTTAGTAGTTAGTACTACATTTAACAATAGTAAGGACTAGGGAGAACTATTGTGAGATGAATTCCAACCGTGCAGAGAACTGGATTCCTGCTTAGAAATGTTGCACGCATTTCATGTAATCCCATTCTCCTAAAAAGTATTAGTTCTGGCCGTGGATTGCAAAGCAGGTCTATACTTGGACATGAATTTAATTTTTATCAATATATTTATATACAATTTTTTAAAGTGTCATTTCAGAGTAGTATTATGCTCTAGATTATGTGGTGAAAAATATGTTTGGGGCTAATAGCCCATTTAATTTAATTATGAGTAAGCATAATAGTGCTTGTCAATAAGGGCACAGTACTTCAAATGCGTTTTGTCGTTTAAACTGAATGGGTTACGCCACATTATATTTCGACGTTCCACCGATATTACATCGTATTTTCTTACGCGACGACGTCCCCCAAGATGTGCAGCTCATGAACGGTTATCAATCTGTCGGTTGTAATTTAATATAACAAAATTAAGTGTGTTATAATTACGTTTGGGTGCGTTTCTTTATAACGAGATTCAGTTACACATACTGCAAAGTGCAGCAATGTCACAAAAATAGTCATTGATAAAATGATAGAAATTTTCCTAAGCTTTTTTTGCGATCGGTGATCAAACCCGTATCCTTCAGTATATAACTTATCGATGCTCTACCAAGTTAGTGGCTATCGGGCCACAAGCTGAACATTTAAACAGCAATATTAATAATTGCATAAAAAAAACATTGTACTTTTGATATAAGAAAATTTCAGTTTATCTTGAGTTTAAAACAATAATGGACAGTACTCCTTGTCACATTGACGTAGGGGGGTTTCCTTGCTTGGTTATAATGTGAGCTTTGAACTCGAGTGTTTGGTAGACATTTCTCCGTATTACGATCAGCTTCCGACTCTCACTCCCACATACACACCCACACTTAGATTTGCCACTTCCACCCCCGCGTTTCCTCGGAGCCTTTAACACCCTGGCACCCATCTAACTCACACAATAACTTCACCGAACTAACAATTTAATTTTCTCTGCCACAAACGTGGCTTTGTCCTATTATTTAATTCATTTTTTATAACTGAATTGGACAGACGTTCAATAAATAATTAAATGTTGATTGTTGATATATATTATTTCCACGTGTCATGTAAGCTGTGCAATGCTCAAGAGGCTCGCGTGCCGTCGCTCAGCGACTAGGGTGCAGTCTTTCACACTTTTCAGAATACATGGTGGTATAAAACATTTACTGTTGTTGTCATCCACGAATCGATAACGAAATACTTATTTACTTTCAATAGCCTATTTTTAAATATGAGTCACAGATTTTTTCGTGAAAGCTCTCAAAGTCTACAAAAAATTATCATATATGGTCGATATTTATAAATTGTGTGTGACCAAACGTAAAAAAAGATTTTTTTTAAAATAGCCATGTACGAGGATTGGCTGAGTATGCTCGAAAATAATATGTTGATCGATAAAAAAATGTGCAGGCGTAGTCTAAAAAGTACGAACTCACATTTTCGGCTCGAATCGTAGCATGTCGGTGTTTAGTTATTGTCTAAGGACAACAATAAATACATCAATCCAAATAAAATAAAATATAATATACATAAATAAGTACAGTAAATGAAAACAGAGGAAAATAGATAAAACATTTCCAAAAAATCACTTTCATAAAACACATTTTTCAAACTGGGGATACAAGTATCCATAATAAAGAGTAGTAACAGCCTTAGTAACAGGTTAATTATATGTAAATACCGTGTGTATTCATACTATTTATGTGGAAAAATATAACAAACTGATTAAATCTATGATTAAATGAATGGAATCGATTCACATAAGATTCATTAAACTGAAATTGAAATAAAACGTAAAACAGAAGAAGACTGTAAAGTGGCACAACCACATGGTCCTAGTGCGTCGTGATGTTCAGCCTTCACTCAACAGAATCCTCTCGTTACGAAGTTCTCAGTCACGGGAGATTTATCACGGGCATTACGAGGTTTGTGCCAACACCCGGACAAATAACCACCTACCTCATTACGACCTGCAGGCGGCAACCGTCGCTGCCAGGGGCTGACGTATGCCTATCATGAAACATGCATCAGTGGGTTCCGTGTGATGTGGATTCTCTTGAAGAATAGTGTGAAGATAACACACGCAAGTGATGCTTCGCGATATATACGGGAGGAGTGGGGAGCGTAGGAACGCTGTGGGATGGTGTTGAAGTTGAAGAGGACCTAATCCCTTACATTCGCATTAACACTGAGAAAAACCTAGGAAAACACCTTAAGTCAGGATTGCCGGTCTTGATTTGAGCTCGGCACCACCCGAATCAAAGTCGCACGCTTATTGCTCTAGGCAACACTGTCGGTACCATTTGGACCAAAAAATAAAATTTGTGTTATGAATTGAAAGAGTTGGCAGGCTGATATTAAAAAGGCCATTACAAAAATCTGTTTAACTAGACCCCGTATAGATTAAATATGTACCATGAATTAACCTGTCTTTTATCTTCCGTAAAATAGCGAAAATTGATTAACTTTAGGTAAGCTTCTTAGTTTTTCATGTTGCCTCTAAAACTTTTACGTGATCGATCAACATGAGCATTACTCGTATTAAAATGTGAACTTGTTAGATCAAGTGCAAGATCGATTCAAGTCCATACTTTTATGATGGTTGGTGACCGAATTTAGATTTAGATTGTAAAACGACGGAATGCCACATAATCAACACAATGTGAATAATGTTACTCAAATATAAATATGGGACAAGTGTATAAAAAATTAGAATAAAGTTGCTATAGCAAAATTAAATTTTCCTACAAAAGTTCAGGCCTACACATCAAAATAATTAACCTTGTGACTTCTAGTAAAACCGCAAACAAAAGTTGTGTGTGGCTCATCTAAGTATATAGCTAAATATCTTTATCAAGACTTGCCGTATTATGACAAAATTGGAATATTACACCATATAGAAAATCGATGATTAAATTAATTATGAAATTCCAATCGTGCTTGTCAACAAGCAGCATACTGCACTATGCCCGATCAAGCCGATAGCTTGAGCACAGCGATGCCAGTATCACCACTAGGCGTTTAGTTTATGCCACGCTAGGGAATGTAGGTATATACTACCCCACCCCACTGGATTGTTTTAAAAGGGAATTTCTTTTCTTTCGCCAAGGGTCCAATTTATGAGTTTTTTAATTGCGATTGAATTTCCGTAGCGTATCTAAAGCGTCGCTTCAGTTACACACGAAAGAGAGAATCTGTTTTAGACGCGGCTCATTCACTTCTCGTCATTAACGGTCTGTTCAAGCATTTACATTTTCCAATCGTTTTTCAGGGGGAAATAAGTTCAAAGAAACCTCACAGTGAAAGTTTAATTACAGATTCGGAAAAATAAAAGCGTACAGCTTATATTGAATCAAACAATAATGATTATTAAAATTAATACATGTTTGGGTAGTGTGTTTTGTTTTGTTTTGAAAACCCGTTTCAAATAAGTGTAAAATTTAAGTTGTACTTATCACAGCTATTTCAGTAAGGGAAATTTGTTTCATATAATTAATATGAACATATTTCATATTAATTTTACGGTGGATCACTTTTATTTCTGTCATACACATTACTACAACAGGCGTAGTCGCCACTAGAAACCGAGGTTAAACAACATTTGTATATTAATACATCCAGAAATTAAAAAATCATCGTCGGAGTTCGAACGAGTCTCCATAACGTAACGACAATACAGAAGTTAATAGTTACGTCTCGGTGGTCTGTTGGCTAAGGCTCACCGGAAGTGGAACTCGGTTCGAACCGATCGGGATGATTTGTAATTTCTGGATTGTTGGAGAGCGTAGCGAGCGTAGCGAACGAAGCGAAGATCCATTCAACACTGGAGAAAAAAATCGGAATGTTTTTTTCTTTCTTTTCTTATTTTGTCTGTTTGTTAGCACGATTCCGGCTAAACCATACTCCAATGCGATGAAATTTTAGGGAGGTTTAAATCTTGAACTTAGAATGCACGTTTTTGAGCGCCATCGAAATTATTCTCATAAAAATCGCAATTAACGATTTTTTTCATTTTTTGAAAATTTAAATTTATTATAAATCACATGCTTTATCCGATTTAATGATTTTTTCACAGAACCTAATTAGAATTAAGATTCGTGTGAATTTAGCACATCGAAAATATTCTAATGAAATAGAAACTTGTGGGTTTTTTTTTTAAAACAATTTTTTTACTATTACATACATCTTGATTTTATTGTAATAAGTTTTCACAGAACCTTTATTATAATTTATATATTCGTGTGAAATTGAGCGAATCAAATAATTATTCTTATAAAAATCCCAATTTTGATTTTTTTCATTTAAAAATTACGTTAATTAAAAAAAATTAATTTAGTTTATTTATACATTAATAATTAAAAAAAATTGAACTAGTACATTTTCACAGAACAACAGAAAATCGCATAACACATGGCAGCCAATGCACCATACGCGTCATCAACCCCAACGCGGCGGGACTTTAAGCGTTTTCCTAGTATTAAATATTAACAATCCCACCTACGGGAGTGTTTCCCGACTATCCAAATCGAGAAACATATTTTATGTTCTACACACGAACTCAAAAATTTGATTTCATCCCTCATTTCTGTTAAATTATTTATATTTCTTTTAAATAAGATAGTGTTTATATCGTGTTAGCAACAAACTGAAAGAAACAGTGAATTGAAATTAAGACACATGTGTATCACCCTTGAGTAATATTAAAATAACTTCATGTATGCACACATTCTTGAGATATACGACACCATACCGTTAATGTTTAGTTTAGTCGTAGGGTCTTCTCAAGATAGTTTTATGTATTAACAACAGTTCTTCCACTTCTTTTAAAATAAGTTCAGAAAAGTAAGCCTGTAGATTCTTGAAATCTCTTTTATCTGTTCTAAATGACACAGAGTCTTCAAAGAATAATCAATGCAAGGATTATTCAGGTATTGATTTTCGATTACAAGTGAAGAAAAACGAATCCCGATATCTGAATTCCATTAATAAACCCATCTAACCCTTCTTATACTTGCCTTTAAGGTTGGCGCCTGCAAATATATAAAATGTGATGTTTCAATGAAATTGAAAGGGTGGCGTTGCGCCTGGTGTGGATGGGGCTACCCGAGATTCCCGGGATTAAAATCACTATAAAGGGAGGGCTTTACTTTGCTTTACGACTTTCAATTTTGAAAGGTACGCAGAGTTAATCTCCCCTACCCTCCCCTACCCCTCCGATCTCTTGCCCATTACTATGAGAGCGTGCGCGTCTCGCTTTTCTGTAGGAAACTTAGCCATCAATTAATACTCTACAGGTTTGGTGCTATTTTTCTTTAGAGAGTATCTTTGTGTTAAAAAGTGAAAGATTGTAAATGATGTCCAGAAAATACCGTTACTTACCATACTTAAACTAACTCAAAACCCATATTCATTATTAAATATGGCAATTTAATTATAATATTAAATAAATAACTATGCGGAAAAGTGAAAGGTATTGTTTTATCAAATTCGATAGAAGATATAAACCGTATGACGATCCCATGCATACTGTAACAATCGATGCATTTTGGACTAAAATGTCTAAAAAAAAAAACGGTTAATCCTTGTTATACTATTTTGCATTCTGTTTAATGTATGCGGATTTTTCTTGTACTGTAATCATTTAGTTGATTTTGTTAGAAAATATTTAATTAATAAAGGATCAAATTTAATTTTTTTTTGTTATTTTAATTATTCGAAAGAAAGCAAAAAAATCGTGTGAAATGATGCTTATTTTTTATTGCGATCAATTTCACGACTGATATAAATTAGAAATTATAGTTTGATTATAAAAATCATTACGACTGGAAAAGCATGTAGTGTATAGCTAATTATTTGTCAAAATAAATTCAAATTAATTTGAAATAGAAATTAATTATTTTGGATCGTCAAAATCAACAATAATCAATTCCATATAAAATAGGGTGAAAAATTTTAAAAACATTCAATAATCGAAGTTTTGTATAAATATTGACGTATTTTAAATATTCCATTTCAGAGAAATTTTTGATCTGATGAATTTTCCTCGTGCAGTCTCGTACAGATTTCATAGACGCCAACCGCAATTGAGTATTGTTCCGTTAGATCGTTGTTAGACAAAATCAAAACTAATTGAAAGAAACTGAAAAACAATAACTCCGGTCTTTTTCCCGAGGTGTGCCATTGGTTTCGTCGATCCTAACTTGACTACGCTCAACAAAAATGTAAAATTATCGATTTTTAACATTTTCGTCTGTAGCATCGGGCTATTTTTCTTGCCCTCTTAGCTTTTTCGTGTTTTGTTAGACAAATAATATTATAGTAGGCTATGCGGATTCAAATATATTTTTCATTTGATTAATTTTAATTATTTCGAAAGGAAACAATAAAAGTTTGTCGAATGATGCTTATTGTTTTATTTAATCCATTTCAGACTGATATTAAATTGAGACTATATAGATTTTGATTATAAAATATTGTCATGTCGCACCTGGCACATGATATGTATTTTTATTATTTTCAAATATAAATATATATTAATTTGAAATATGAAATTAATAATTTATGGATGCAATAATAACCATAAAATGGTATTTCCATATAAAATGGATATGAATTTTAAAACATTCAATAGCGTCGAAGGTTTTTATACCGTTTTATTGACGGTATTATAATATATTCCATTCAGATTGAAGATTTGTTGGGTCTGATTGAATATTTCTGTGCAGCTCAAACAGCATTCGTCTTCAACGCCGATGCAATAGTATCGTCGTTCGTTAGATACATTTTTGAAATATCTCATATTCTGAGCAAACTTGATCAATTTACTCACGTCTGTTCCCGGGGGGACTGCCTTGGGTTGTCGATCAATTGAGTAGGCGCAGGAAAGGGAAGTCGCACTGAAATTATTTCGATGTAGTCTAAACAAACAATTCTTAATACAAGAAAAACATTGAGAATCACATCGAAAGGAAAATCATCTACTGTATGATTGCTAAGAAAACGACAAGGAGATAAAACACTTTGAAAACACAAGCGCCATTTGTAATTTAAAACAAAAATGGTCAGGCATTGAAGGGTTTATATGTTCACAATAGAAAAGCTATGTACATAGTTCTACGAGAAATGAAAGAAATCCTCAAAGAAAAGGTTGTTTTGTTTACGTTTTGTTGTTTGGCGTAACCTGCACATGAACACGGGCACTGAAGGATGAATAATGTTGCAGTGAGTTACGTTTGTTGCCAGAGGGAAGGAACTATTTGCCATACTCTAGAATTTACTGCTGTCTGACCGAACCGTGTGGGTGTCATAACAAGCTGCTTGTCGTGGTATTACTTTCAAAACACTGCAATAATATATACATTCTGCACATTTTACTTTCAACTGAGTTTGGAATGAAATTACATATTT
Source organism: Sweltsa coloradensis (assembly GCA_024449915.1). Classification (NCBI taxonomy): domain Eukaryota; kingdom Metazoa; phylum Arthropoda; class Insecta; order Plecoptera; family Chloroperlidae; genus Sweltsa; species Sweltsa coloradensis. Next base: position 512,606 of record JAMZAV010000270.1, read on the forward strand.
TTCATAACATGGACTTTTCTGTTTTGTGGTGTGCATGGTGGGCAATGGAGTAAAGTTATATCTTTGGACAACGATGGACGAATCTCAAGCTTAAGCGCGAAACGCTGATTCGCAAGGTGTCAGGTTGAGTCCTGCCAACGGCAATCATGACTGAAAGTTTTCCGAGGTTTTCTTCATATGTTAATACTATAATGCAAGGGTTTGAGTTCTTTTTAGGGTCCCATGGATAATTTCCACAATTGTTCCAAAATCCTGCATTGCACCTCGGGCACGTTTTTGATGAGAAATTTAAAGAAATGTAAAGACGAAAAGCAAGGCGCCTAATATCTCATGCAGGTATTCGGAATATATAACAACTGGCTACTTTCAAGCACTGTATTAAATAACCAAAGGTTTGTTCTATGAACATTGACTATTTTGATATATTTTACATTAAAATGAATTATCAAACTAATCAAATAAAAATAGATCACATGGAAGAACAATCATTAAAATACAAATGGACAATGAAGGAATTTGTGCTAAAAACAAACGAAAAATAACCGGAGCCTGTAGAACCTCGATGCAAAAGGATAACTTTAATATTTTTGTTGTAATTCAGAATCTAATTATTGTATATGCGAATTATTGTATCCTCATAATTATGGGCATGAGAACGAATAAATATATAACCATCATTATTTTCTGCTAAGACATTTATAAATAAATTCGTAACTTGAGATTTTGAATGGGTCATATTTTTTCTTATCCTCTTGCGACCTCTTTACCATTGAGCACTTTCTTTTAAAGAACGTTAATAAGAAGCCCCCTCCAACTCAATTCCGACAACCTACGTCACAAAGTATGAGGTTTGTGAAGACTGTGCTCGGACTAAAGAAGGAACCCCAATTAAAACCGAAGCAGTCTCTCCTCTCTATACGAGATGATCTGACGCACTACTCATAGTCTCTTTCTATACAGCTGGGCACACAAATTGTGTTGACATTTAAGACATAATATGATGAGCAAGCATTTGAATGGCACATTGATCGTCATCGTTAAAATAGTATTTTTTTTTAAGTTTAAAATATTATAATGTTAGAGGACATTGTTACATACTCACTATCAAACTTAGGGAAATTCGAGTTAGGTGAACGATATTTTGATCATATACACAATTAAATAATTTTTGTTAATCTGTTTAAAAAAACGACACAAATGATCGCTACATACTCATCCACAGTCAATCTATACTATTAGAACATAATATTTGTTTCACTGTAATTCCCACACACATTAACAGAAGTTTACAAGCACGTGGGAATTCCAAATCAATGGGGAGGAGGAGTTATATGCGGAACTGTATATGGTCACTGTTCTAGGCCGAGCCCCAAACGCCAGAGGCGGAAAAATTTGCGTACAAGGTTTTCTCTTGCGATAGAAGGCGAAATATAGAGTTCACAGAAGCTGTGTATATGGCACATGCCAACTTTTGTAGCGCAAGAAAATGCGGAATGGAGAATTTTACCCCGTCACCACCACCAACCAACCACAAAATGCAAATACAAAAAATTAATTAATTCTGAAATAAAATCATACGCTTAGATGTATCATTTGGAAAAATAAGTCGTGTTGTCATCTTCGTTTCCTGCAACTAATGATGAAAACCTGGAGTTTTAAGTACTGTTTATTCTGTGATAATATGTATCAAATTCAATACTCAAAGTTTTATTTTATATTGTTAAAATCCTATCTAATTTTAAAGAAAATAAATTTATTTGTTCTGCCACGAAGAATTACATTTTGTCCGAATGTCGACTTGGCAACATCTTATAACTGAGTGAAAGTGTAAATTAAGGAAACGATGATTTGTTCCAGCCAGCTTCGTTTTCACAGTAATATAATATCAGTTGTTTGTGCAGCTATAAAGTCCATGTTCTTATACTATAGCCTACGCATACTGACTGAGAAAAGCAGTTTAAGATTTACTAAATAAGTACCGAAACCTTAACCTCGCCTAGTGACTTGATAATGTCTGACACGTGACTGATTTTCATTGCTCACGCGTGCAGTGTGATTAAGTCGCAATACTTTACGCATGAACAAACTCTCATTTCTTCTTCCTAATTTGTTTGCTACAGTGAATGATACCCCACAGTTTTGCATCTGTGAATCAACTCTTGGCGCCATAAAACTTCATCATACAAATAATTGGCCCGACTCGGCGGGTTGTTGATCTCGCCCCCCCCTCCCCCCCGCAACCCCCCCAACAACCGTCGCCATTCATTCGCCATTAGCCCCAACCCATGCACAAACTGCTCCTTCTATTCATCAATTGCCTCGATTTTCAAGAGTAATCCAATTAGATAATATGGATGTCAATAGCTCAAAATCATTTTAAATATACCTGTGTAATAAATTAGAAACATACATTTACCTAATTACACTCACATTTTCAAATATAAATATAAATAAGTCGAAGAACCTATACTTCAACGCAATACATTTACAAACTTGATCATGAATTCGGGTAAAAGGATTTAGTTAATTTGATGATACTCCAAAGTAGGTACTCATTTGAGGCTGTGTAAGTATGTTTGAAAACGGTTATAATCCTAATTTTAGTTAACCAATTTCATATTCAATCTAAGGATAATCATTTTAAAGTAACTTTTTATTTTAAGTCTGAGATAATATACTTTTGTGTTTGATTTAGATTTTTTTATAAAAGCTAAGACATGACTCTTAAGGTTTCATTCATTATCTTACAAAACCATTTGTTTAACTGCAATTCGTTAATATTTGTAATGTATTATAATATTCATTAAAAAATGCTGAATTAATGAGGTCTTCCAACAAGGGTTGCTAGAATGTCCATTTATATTTATAAATATATGTACACCCGCTTCACCATAATTTCATCGTTCAATGGTCATAATTATTATATATATAAGTTATATTTGGTCCAATTCTACGATATATTTCTAATATTCACGTGAGAACACATTCCATTAGGCCTACGTACATGGCATAACCAATTATTGTCATTAGTAACAGTATTAATTCAAATACGCAGTAATATTTTTGTTAAACCGATTCTACTCTTTATTTTCAGTCTACTAATACAATACATGTGCGGCGAACTTGATCGAACCAATATTTTTTCAAATAAAGCCTTGCTTGTGTTGTGAAAGAGAATCTAAGGGCAACCTAACTTCTAAACGAATTTACATTCAACCCTCTTGGAGCAAACGAGGTCGTAAACGACCAGCAGAAATATATTTTCTCATCGAATACACAGCAGCTTATATACGTGGAGTGGAGAGGGTCCACATATTGAATTGGCCACTCAACCACAAACAAGAATCCAGTTTACAAGTAAGTGCTTTCTCAAGAAGAAATCTTTTTTCACCAACTTTATTTTGTATTTATTTGATAATATATTGTAAGAGCGTGTGACTTAAGCATTATGCGTAAACGTTTGGTTACAATTGCATTAGTAGAAGTACTTTTACCCTTCTATGAAATAAGTATTATATTAGACTAATGGAATACTTTATGAATGTGTATTGCACGTTCACACAAACCAACAAGTTCATAAACTATTATTCAAACTGAACTTTAAACGATACTTGATTAATTTGAATATTGTATTTATATTGTTGTTTGTTGTGTTGTTATTGTTTGTTTGTTCTCAACTTTATAACTAAGTTGATAACCACTAACCAGTTTCCTTGTTTTAATGAGTCTCATACTCAACATCACATTTCTTGTTACAACACATAATTTACGTTGCAAACGTACTCACTACTAAGTCTGCAAAAAATACTGCACATACTGCATCGGAAAACACAATATCCATAATCCACAACTACTTTGTTGTGCTTTAGGAACATTATTCCAACACAGTACAATCAATGACTTATGAATGAGCTTTTATAAAGCAGGTTTTGATGCAGAAGGGAATGCTAAGAAGCTCTAGCGATTTAAAGCCCTTTTACTCTTATTTATATTTACCCATACAAATATAAGAAATGCTTCTAAGTTTCTCCTTGTTGCCATGGAAACCCGAAGCCCCATGCTTTCGTCCTTGTGCACCCCTGCCTAGCACAAAGGTAGTGGATGTGGAAGCAGTCGGTGTCTGGTAGTTGAAGAATGAGAGGCTTCTATGAAGGACATTTACATCGCGTGTGCAGTAACATAACTCCCGCCAGCAACCATTGTGCTTGGAATAAAAGGCTTCGACACGAGAGGCCAGATTTGCTTGCCTTTGAAATACGCCCCGAGAGGGAAACGGCTGGAGATCAAACAACTAATGAAATTACACCTCCCGTACCTTTTCACTATGCAAGTGATTATTTTATTTCAATTCTATTCACCAGGTTATTAGTTGAAATTCATCACACAAGTATGTGTTTTCTCAAGTCATCATTATCCTATATTATTCTCTTCTAATTTGCTTGAGATCATTATATTCATGATGATGATGATTCTGTTTTGATCTTTTGGTATACGGAATCGAATTTATGAAAATTATGATGATTCGGTCGTGCTAACATACTTTTAAGGACTGTTTTTAATATATTTCACATAGGTAGAATAACAGGCAATGAGGCCGCAATACAGTTTGAAGAATGACTATAGTCTTCAATGTAATTATATTTTCATAAAATAAAACAGATTTGAGTTACATCCAGCCATAATATTTTGACTTTCTTACTCCAATAACTAACAAGTTTGTAAAAAACGCAGCACTCAAAAACTGATACTCTTAACACCAAGCTATGTCTCATAACAAAACCAAAAGCGTGCTAAATCGCCCATTCGTCTTTTCTTACGACTTTTCGAACTGTTATCGCTGGAATTGATTCAACGGGGTTCACTTTTATTTCGGCATTCAGAGATGCCAAGCTGTAAAACAATGGAATACACAATAACTGGAAGAGAACCCAACCACAATATTACCGTGGATGTCGATTGGATATTTTCTGTTGAAAATTGATGACACAATCCGTTTCAAGGACTAAACGAAGTTGGCTATATTTCTTAAAACTTCATTCAGCAGCCATTTCCAGTTTGGTAAAACGATGCCATCGTCATGCTGTGATTGTGTGTGATTGAAAGTGATATTTGTGAGATAAATTGAGGCCTCTGGTTAGATAACCTGAGGATGAGGGGCTGAATCAAGAATTATTAATGTCTGCTGAGAGGTTAAGCCTGGAAGGAGATCGTGGCCAAAGCGAATTGGTATTGATCTAAAAAAGAGGAGGAGAAAGGGATAAATATAAATCAGGTACAGAGAACCCTTCTGTAGGTATTCCCGCTGTATACGAACAGCTGTTACTCGGTGTGACTAACGACGTACATACCCCACGGTTAAATAGTTGGATAGTGGTGAAGGAATATACGGTGAATTTCAGTAGGACTCAATACAAGTATTTGCCTATGATTGAGGAAACAAACAACTTCCGTGTTGCTGGGTTCGGACCAGAGACCACCCGAACTACGTCTCGCGCGTAGGCGCAGTGCCACGGCCATCGGAAGATCCCGTATCCAAAGAACAGGCCTGCCAGTTTAAGAAGAATTTGAAGTGTGTCCGGCTGTAGTTAGCAGTGCATCAGTGGCTGGTATATAAAGTCGCAATGAGGAACGGTTGGATGAGCTTGCATGGACAAACCTGGTTTTCATGCAGAATGTGGGGGTTTATTTTGGAACGCCACGGAGCTTAATCGGTTGTCAAATGGGCTGTATTTTGATCCAGTGTGCTACGTCTCTATAAGAGCACATTATTAAAAATATTGCTTTGTTTTTTAATTAGCGAACCGTAGACACTAAGCAGTTTTAAAGCGTTATTCCATTCCTCTCTCTTTAATAATTGTCAACATTGTTCCCACTGTTCTGATGCATTCCAACACTTAATTTTTTGCATAATATTTACAATAACAATGATCATATCCATTAATTTCATACTTTTGTTGTTATTTATTTTCTGATATTATTTATTTCTGTTCACATGTACTTTGTATTGCTCAGTACGCTGGATCCCCGTGGTCATCCATATCAACTGGCCAGCTGTCAAATAAAGATCGAATTTACTTGATATTCTATAACTATGAGTAGGAAACAATTAATTTGAAATGTTGAAACATCCTCTGATCGCAACATTCACATATTCTTTGTTAACAACATTTTATAAATTAAATTTGTTGGAGTGAAAATTCGAAAAAGTCGCAATCAATCTATTTAAAAAAAATATATGAGCTTAAATAACACTTAAAAAAGTTGGCACGAGCTAATCAAAACCAATAACCAAAACATTTCAAATTTGATTTCACTTTTTCCGAGAGGTAGAGAATAAAGTCAGAAGGGAGTGTCTTTCTCTTGATTTGATTGGATTTGAAAACATTTTACAAACTATATCAATTTTTTTTATTTCCCTTTCCAATTTAAAACTCTAACTGATTCTACTATTGACATGCAAAAGATATATTTATGTCCTGCAGATAGTTCATCAATGTATTGGATATACCGGATCTCAGTGACTAGTGGCTCTGTGTACCGTGTTGCGGCGTGCTGACTTCCACCCCGGCCGAGCTAATGGTAATGAGCAGGAGACGCGCGGTCTGTAGCGAGCACAGTTGCATCTGTTGCTTCCACCATTAATAAATGTCAAACCAGCCAAGTACACAGATGAGATGAAGCTTTCTGCATAATTGAATTATTCTGTGTGCTAACGTTAAATATTAAACGAATGCCGTAAATAAAGTCTGCGCTATATTCTGCCGCCTAATGGTAATCACCTAGATGGCTGCGGTTATTATTTTTAATGAATCGTTAAATGAGAGGACATATTGCCAGCCTTGTAGAGCTGGTCTCGGGCCACGCGTTTAATACAGACTCGTGAAAGATGTGAGAGTATTTCCTACTATAGAAGATTCCAATACATCTAAGTATTTCATTGACATTAATATTATCCGCATGGATAGATCAATCCGGAATCCATACGTGAATATATTCCGCAATGTTCTTTACTAAGGAAGAAGTTTTCCCGAAAAGATACCTGAAAATCACCAATATCACAATTTCTCTAGGCTGTTAGATGACTTTTTATTTGTAATTCATTACTAATTATTATTTTATTACTATTGGAAATATTTTTAGGATAAGTGAATCTTCACAAAGGTCATGAATGATTTTTAATCTAAGGTGCCCGTTTAAATTAATATTGTATCGTTTTGGTTCGACCACAGCCCCGAGTTATGCAAGCATTATGTTTGATCTAATAACTTCTTATGTTGCCATGATGCTGATGAGTGCCGTTTACACAGGCGCATCTTTGTGTGTGTGAGCTTATACTTCCGAAGTGTCTGATAGTAAGAGAAATTAGACTCGAAATCCGTATTTCACATCCGGATACGTTTGTAATCATCCTATTTCATGATATCTAACAGTGCAACCCATTTAGAAGATTGGTAATTTCAAAAAATGATACGTAGCAGCAAAAAGCATTCTTTCAGGGGTGTTGGGATCGCACTTTTAGCAAATGATATATTAAATATCCTTAACTTTTCAATACGATTTTGTGTAGTTGTTGTTAAAGAATCAAACAAGTGGGGTGTATACGTAAACCACAAGTTTTTTTTCTAGATTTTGGATTTTCTTAAGACGTTACAACCAAGATGTTTTGTAGAGTTTTTGGATGAGCGTAGCGAGCGAAGCGAAGATTCCATTTCACTACACTGGAGAAAAAAATCCGCAATGTTTTTTTTTCTTTCTTTCTTTTTTGTATTTTTGTCTGTTTGTTAACACGATTCCGGCTAAACCGATACTCCAATTGCAATGAAATTTTATGGAGGCCTTCGAAATCTCTGAACTTAGAACTGCCACGTTTTTGAGCGCAATCGAAAAATTATTTCTCATAAAAATCACAATTTTACGATTTTTTTTCGATTTTTTAAAACATTCTTCGACTTATAACACCTACATGCTTTATCCGAATGTAATGATTTTTTCACAGAACCTTTATTTTATGAATTAATATATTCGTGTGAAATTTGAGCTGAATCGAAAAATTATTTTTCATGATAATCCCAATTTTACGATTTTTTTCAATTTTTAAATTTCTTCGACTTGTAACACCGACATGCTTAAACCGATTGTAATTATTTTTTCAGAGAACCTTAATTTTATGAATTAATATACTCTTGTGAAATTTGAGCGTAATTGAAAAATTATTTCCCATGAAAATCGCAATTTTACGCTTTTTATTCGTTTTAAAACAATTACGCTCATCCAACAACGCGCCTGAAAAAGCGTTTGCGGAGCTTCCTAGTAACTATTAATTAAGCGTCTACATTGACCTTTATAATTAATTCGTCACCACACCTTCATCATAACGTTGAGCTATGAACTAGATTCTCGCAATTTCCCCAACAAATAAAAAATAATAAAGCCACACATAAACATTTTATATTTTCATAGTTCGAAGGAGGAAGAAGCGAGACACTTACCGTTTACCATGGGATTTTTATCGATAGAGGCGCGCCAAGAAGTTAACGTGGCGGGGACAGTATCCCGTGTATACGACTGGGAGTTATGTTTTAAGCAGTTCTTGTCGGCAGCGATTGCAAGTTACGATATCAACTTGCTGCCTGTGTACTCTTGCCTGGACCATTCGTTCCTCTCGCGTTGCACTTTATAGCAGGGTTTATGTTACCTCAGGTGTACCAGGAAGTATAGTGTCGCATAAACATACGGGAACTATGATAACACGAAACATGCACGGTGCGCGGGTGTTGAAAGTAGGGAGCGAAGCGAAGCCTTATTATAGCACACTTGATTTAACTCATGTTTGGTGGAGGTGCCCAGGATATGGATATTTTAACTTCATGGGGGGCTTGCCCCGCCCCTGAACCCCAGAGTCACTAAAAACATTATTAAGCATCCGTGTTGAAGACAATCTTGAAAAAAACGAAATACATTATCGATTTTTGTCACGAGACGGTGACACTCCACAGACGAACGAACAGAAAATTGTGGGCTTCTAGTTAAATATTCAACGATGCTGTATAATATCTTCACACCCAAATAATATTATATGATGAAGCATGTTACTGTGGTTGGTTCGTTGGGGTTGAACACAACCTAATTTCTAACGACAGAAATCTAAAGTTATTTTAGGAAAGATACCGGCGGCATAATATATCGCCTCTCTTAGTGTGACACACTAGGTTGAAGCGTACGTGGATATATTTACTATATATGATGGAATATACCAGAGATAGATTATATTTAAATGATTCCCAACATTCGTTTCTTCACCGAATAAATCCTACAAAAAGATTGCATGCAGTTGGATTTCCTTTGGCAGCAAACTACAAAATAAGAGCCACTGCTTGCAAGTGCTGCATTATCCGCAATAATTAGTCAGTACAGAAGTGACCACAGCTATTTACTACTTCAACACACTATTTGCATACCTTGCTTGTTCGACAACACGTTGGAAACGCTTGACCCAGTGTTCTGAAACCTGATTCTCAAGCGTTGCAAGCGCGCTAGAGATAACGTTCGAGTACCACATGCTGCAATTACGTTTACCTGGTCCGAGATACTCGAGTCTGCAGTTGAGTTTACGAGAAGTTTCCTCGATAAGACCAACCGTGTTCGTTGCATGATTATCTTGAACTTGTTTTCACATTTTGCTTACATTATCTATAGTTTAACGTTAACGCAAATCAAGAAATTCCAAATCATGTTCACAATAATAATTCGTAAACCAAAGTTATTCTATTTTCACACAAACCATTAAAAAGCAGTTGGTTAATTGGACTATGACAAACAATGAAAGTTTAAAACAAGTTAATTAAAACATGAATTTATAGATGTTTCAAAGTATTTAACACATTTTGCAAGTAATTTTTTCTTGTTCCATATAACTGATTAGCAATAATAAGATATTTTACACTCTGGATCTTATGGAAAAAGGTCGATTATATATTATTATTTTAAATGAGTTCACATTATTAGTAATCTTAATTAAAAGTTGCCATGTTACGTATTGACTACGTGTCAGCTTCTTGTATACGATCGTAAATTTTATTCTGGTTGCGGTAAATTATTCATAGTAGACCTAGACGTCCATGTTCCGAACTTTTTCCATATTATCAAAAGTCATTTCAGTTAGTATTTCATACACGTTTTAATTTGGCTTAATATGGCTGAATGTCATTTACTGCGCATATACATTCCCATCTTTAGTTCCGAAGTAGTTGTGCCCTATTTCCCATTACCAAAGACCACCCCCAAGGTTTCGAGCAACTTGGAAAACTACACGATGAAAATTAATACTGAACACCAGGGCGTATTAAGCCAATAACAAGTTTCAAGTTGAGAAAATCAATATTGCCCATCGAAACTTTACGTATTACATGCACTGTGCAGATAATACTCCTGGCCTGTGTTGGTACGGACTGACGTTTCACAAGAAACTTTAATACTTTTCAATTAGGTCACATCTTGGAAACTCTTCAAAGTTCTTAATATGGGTGAAACCGAGAGTATCAGTCGGTAGTATTATCGCAAAAAAAACATATAAAACTTATAGTTAAATTATTCAAAGAACATAATGAAATTATTGTTCCAGGTCGAAGATATAAAGTATCTTAGTAGTAGGCCTATGTTCTTAATTAATAGTAAACTGATTAATGTATATAATGCTAGTACCGTTTCCCCGTAAGAATAACTAAAGCACTGCTATATCAATTTGTATTTATGGTGCTTAAACATAAAAATATTTATTAAATAATGTGAGTAAAATGTATGTTAAGAAGCAAGGGAAGCAAGATATTATTGTTTTCAAAAGTGGCTTCTACAATGTCAGATAATAGGACAAATAGATTGAATCATTATTCTTAAACGTTTGATCGACTTTTTACAACGTTGTTTGTACGCTTAATGAGTTTATTAATGTTCATCTCACTTAATATGTGAGACGCTTTTAAGGGAGTTAAAACATATGTCATATCAAGAAATTGGTCCCTAACACGAACGTTTAATTTCGAATGGAGTAAATTCAGTGCAGAAAAGTGAGTGTGAATATTGCAGATCTTCTTCCCGTGTACGAAAGGTACCATTCATCAAAGTATAACGATGATGCATAATAATACTATCAAGATGCACGCTAAAATAAATTTAATGCAACGAACAAGGTAATATTGAAAGATTGTTTTGAGTATATTTTATCGTACAGGAACCACTAACTTCAACACTTTTCCCTTCACTTTGGCTTTGTTTACAAATCTATATAAATGTCAAATATACTAAACATCTCCACAATTTATATCTATATATTATCTTTTACCTGCTTCCAACATAAGTCGGGTCAGGGGGTGGCTAATCACCAGATTTTCTAGGGCACACAGAGTTTATTAGCACCGGCTTGCCAGGCCTGTCAAGTCCTCTTTTTTTGTTTCAATATCGTCCTCTTCTTTATATCACAAAGCTCACGCCATTACATACTGTCCTCCCATAGTTGTTCTGCTTCTACTTCTTCCCAACACTCATCTCTCTCTTCAACATCATAATATTGTTTCTGTATTTGTCATTATTTTTTGTATTTTACTACCATGTATTATGTATTTGTCCCATATATGTGCATGTCAGTCGAATGGGGAAAAAAACTCATTTCCCACCTTGCTTGCACTTGGTAGGTGCATGCAATACAGTTTTATGACGCACTCAAAGTGTCACCTGATAACGAAACTTGTTTTATGCTCAGACACATTATCAGAGTTCACATTATTGAAATAAAGTTATTATTTATTAAAAGCTAACTGTCAATGTAGACATGAACGAGTCAGACGAGAATGTGAAATCTTCTCGCTCGCGGCTCATCGCTTCTCGCGGAACCGAAAACTTTAAACATCTATATTTTATACTTTTGATGTACTGACGTTGAAATATCTCATTTCTGCTCAAAGTTTTTACATGATGATGTGACTTCTTGAAATCTATCTTGACATATTTATGATTGAAAATGGTAGAATCTAGCTGCACTTATCGTGTAATGCAACAAATTGTATACAATAAATTCAATTGAATAAATACATGAAGTCCAAGAAGATTTACATTGATGTTACTCTAAGCGCATCCGTTTTGTTTTTGGGGTACTAAATATGAAAACAAATTATAACAACTCCGAAACACTCGTGAGCTCGCTTTTAAAAAAACTACTCGCCTTTTGTGCTGGCCTAGTTTTGACTTCACTTCGTAAAAGATAGGGCCTAACAAAATTAATTACACAATGATTATTTGGTAATGCTACGTTCTATGACAAAAACTACCTATAGGCCTATTTGCTAAACAAGTCAAATCTATGTCTTAACATGCCGTTGTTACATTGATAGTTCCTTGATAATCGCAAAAGAGCACAAAATGTATAATAGCACAAAATGTACAGTAATCGTGATATGTTATCGTCGTGTTAATGTAAGCGATTCATGTGAACTTTCACATGCATAGCTTACTCGATACAATTTCTTAACGTAATTTGACTTAACAAAGGCACGGATTAATGATTCTAGTGTTTAAAACGTTGAATTAAAGAAGATTTAACAATGACAATATTAAGATGGTTTAATTTTTGGATAAATTAATCTCCAATCGTGTGTCCTTGGCTAATATCATTGCAAATTTAGTGCCCATATTATGTATATGCCAACTAGTGAATAACAATCAGTAACCAAAAATAAATGACCATAAAATTATTCAAAACAGGATCGTAAACATTAAATATATACGTTATAAAAGCGTAAAAAGAGAAATTTGTACCATGGTTTAGAAGTAATTAGCATACTATTCCAATATTTTAATCACAACCAACTCAATTCATTGTACTATAAGAAGGTTGACAGCTGTATTGAGTAAAGACAGTCGGGCGGTGGAACAGAGCTGTGCGAACTCACTTCTTTATTAGTTTAACTGAGTTTGGTGGAGGTGCCGGGTCCGTGAGTCCGGCAATCATCATTAGTCCCGTGTCATTGTTAGCGGACGCCTGGAGATGCTAGCCACTGTGAGGTGTTGATTACACTGCCCACTACTCCCAGGATGCCCAGTGGACGTGCTGTACTCAGCGCCGTTATAACATAACTTATGGCCAAGATAACGTACGATTGTGATTTTTACTTGACGATCGAAATATGACTTTATCTTCGTACATTGATGAGTTTTCAAACTTTGGTCTCGTTTGGTCAGACGAAATGTGTAAAAAAATCGGCTTAAAACAATTATTATGGATAAATTAAGGTCAGGACAAACACGCCGTAACTAAAATGTAAATAAAAATGGTTATATAGGAAAAAATAAAGATGAAATTTCCAAAATTAGGGTAAAAAAACAGAACCAACATACTGTAATTAATTCCCGCATTTAATTCGAAATGTATAAAAGCACCCAAGCCTCTTAAAACAAAATTATTATAATTATATTTATTTTGTAAACAAATTAAACAACACGTTTAAAATATTTGTAACTAAAAACGCGTTTGATACAAGCCGTTTGCAGCACAATGAGTGAGTCGCAGAAAACATTATTAAGACAACTTACTGCATGTTAGATGTGACGGTTCCATTTTGTGAATATTTGACATTCTAGTGAGGGTGTTGACTGACGTGAGAAAATACACATTTTTTAGGCTTCACCACATTTGACATTACTGACAAAAGAGCAGTAAAAATAGACGTGGGACTCCTCATAAATGTAAATGTCAATAATTCTATTGTGAAAGAAAGTAGCAAAACAGCAACTCGAGGCGCAAAGAAATGAGAACGACTCTTGCTTTGTATGTCAAGTTGAAAGAGAACCATCTACTCATCACAATACTGTTTTTCGGGCTTTGATACATTTTCAGTGACATTTAAAATAATAATATCAATAGGAAAACACTTTGAAAACTAGCTCCGCAGTTTAAACACACAGTAAATCATTATTAGATTATAATCTTCAATTTAAATAAATTTTATTGATCGAATCAATATTGTTAATAAATTTAATTAATATTAATGAGCCCTATTATGTTTTGTAGTTAACTTTGGCAAAATACATTTTTAGAGTATAGATTTAAATATTACTAATCTTGCTTTATAGTTATTTTATATATACTTGTCTAGAAGTCATCGTTTTATTGAATCGCCATAATTGATTGATCGGAGATAATCATCTTTGACACACGATGAATCATGATGAACATGACTCGAACCCTTAATAATATGGTCAACAATAGTTAATGATAAAAACCTCTATTTATACACGAAATATTAAGAAATACATTTCATGTCGAGTTATGTGTGAGGTGTGGCACTCATGTGCATCTGCCCTTGTGGGCAGAGATAGAAAGCTGTATTTTATCTAAGATCAATACCATGAAATAGCCAGACGAACCGGGACGAAGATACGAAGATGAAATATTTATCTGGTTTGATGTAGGACGATCCCATTGCCAAGGAAGGAAATTTTAACAGTGTTTCGGACACTTGGCTTTGACAATAAACTATCCGTTTTTGTATTAAAGGTTATAAAAATATGAACAATTTGTGTTAATGTTATCTACAAGAAGTAACACATTTCAAGGTAGGAGTTTTACAGGTTCGTAGTATGTTTTGTGTAAAGTGGAATGTTGATTAATTAAATATGAATTTGTAAGTATTTTACGAGTTTAGTTTAAGGACAAAATCACATTGCAATGTCAGAAACCGTCACCCTCCTGAACATCATAGAGCTACGATAAATGATAAATGTTAAATGTTGACAGTCTATATTATCTGAGTCACATAATATAAACCTTCATAATCAACCTTTTTTGTGGCGATACATAAGTTACACTAAAGAATTATGTTTAACGTGGATTTATCAATAATTAATGTAGCTAGAAATTATTTATATACGTTACTAATTTATGTCAGACAATTTAGATTAAAAGTAAAATATTCAATAACCTGTGCAAACTGGTCTTAACGTTTATTTAAATTCACTTTTTCTCAGAAGATTCCTTTACATAATATTTAATACACAGCATGGAGTTTTAAAGGGATTCACTTTCGTGTACGAGACAAATACTAATGTGAGCTACTTCGACAGCATTTTGTATGGCTCTGCAAAGTAAATAACACAATTTAAAATATATTATTTGAAATACATTTAAATGTTAAACGCAAGACTTATTTATTTCTGATTTCATTACTCTTTGAAGACATTTATTTGATATCAGACACTGATCTTTTGCATTAAACGCGAGACTTCTTTAATTTTGATTTCATTATCTTTGTCGACATTGATAATGTCTGACACGGCTTTTTTCATCTTTGTAATCATTATCGTCTTTTGATGAACACTCAGTTTCTTAGTAACTTATGTGTTCAACATTGTTTAGGATTCCGCTTCCATATACTAAACAATGAAAACCGTATTGTGTGTGTGTGTGGTTTATAACCTAATTACAAGCTTCCTTGATAGCATGAAATGGTGATAACCATACTTGTTATCATTATTTCAAGTTGTGCTGGGAAATTAATTCCGCTAACGTATCTGAAGATATCTCTTGTGGTAACACTACGGTTGCAATTGCACACTTCACTTTGTATCATTAGCTAAAGCTGTTTACGTGTAACGAGACATTGAAATAGATGAGATGATTTAACATTATTTAAGTGCAGTGTTTAGTCCAATAAATAAATAACAACTGAACATCACCTGCTCCGAAAGTTTAATCTCATTAATGTGAAACATTGAAACACTGGAAATACAAGTCCACCACTGAAAATAATTTCTTGTAAGTGAGTAGACAATTAATGTTTATAGTGGTTTGATTTGTTAAGCTAACAGCTGAATATTATCGTTGTAATGAGATAAGTGGTATGTGGTTTGATTTGTTAAGCTAACAGCTGAATATTATCGTTGTAATGAGATAAGTGGTATGTTGATAAAAAAAGAGTAGCAGTAAATGTTTCGACTGAAACCTACGAAGTGAGTTTGAAAACATTTTAGCAATACTTGTGTATATCATTGCTATTCAAGAAACCAGCCGGCTATTCAGCCTGTTGACAAGACTGATCGGTGAGCGGGGCGTATTTTATCCGTCGAGCCGACTGTATCCTATTGTTTTATCAAATATTTCCCAAGATGTATACCTCTGAAGAGCTTGAGGCTGAAATGGTTTCCCATGCCATCTCATTATGCGCGTTCGCATCCTTGGCATCAAGCGACTCCTCCATTATTGGAACATTTGTAATGATGTGTCTTTTGTGATTTATTTTCCTTTCCTTCGCGCTCCAAAAGCTGTTTTTAATAACGACGTTTCCAGAGCTCTTCACATCTGCAGGGTTCTCTCTTCTTTCATCAAAAGATTTACGCCATTTCATTCGTCATTGTTTTCCGTTTTAACAAAAAGCAAACACACGCGGCTGATGACTGCGAGTCTCGTTGACCGCATTCCCGTCTTCACTTGGAGCACTTCCCCCACCCCTACCCCTACCCCTACCCCTACCCCCACCCCTACCCCTACCACACACCTTCATTAGCATACTTCACTATACACGAGGAGATGCATCTCTAATTGAATAAAATCCATTCCAAGATTCGAAGCTTTTGCATGATATTAAAAATAAAGTAGTGAACATATCCAAGTGTAACAAATATTGTACACCAAAGGCTATTGTGCATTTGTTTTATTGGGATCTTACGAAGAAACACGAACGTTCGAATAATCTTCTAAGCCTCAAAGAGGTAATAATGAAATTTATTGAGGTAATTACACACGACAATACACATTGTTATGATGTTAGTTCCTAGCACACACATCATCATTGCCAGAATATCTGCTAACTCAGATATTATTAACTATTCATCATAATTTTGTCATAAGGTTTATTTTACCTTGTTCCATAAAAAAAGTTGAATTTTGATATGTAGAGAACAGATTCCTTCTACTACTCAACAGTCAAGTAATTCACACATAAGGTCTACCCTGTGTACATTCAATAATAATCAAACGAGTCATCTAATCAAACCGAAGCACTCACAGTAGAACCTCGCCTGGCCGTGCGGTGCTCCACTATTTCCACCCCGGGGCCGGCTGAACGACCCCTGAAGACAGGCAACCAGCCCTCTTATCTCTTAACTACTTCTTCATTCTCTGTCTCCACCAGCAGACCCGTATTAACCACATCCTGCCCTATTGCATTCTCACTTTCCGTACACTAGTACTTACATTTGACACGGCACATTCATCGTCTTATCTACCTTCCGCTATTCCACTTTCCTGACTAACTTCTTCCAAAACCCCAGCGGTTGTATGATACACCATTAATTTATTTCTTCTTAGTATATGATACATAATATAAGACAAAGAGTCTCTTCTTCATTGTTTTGATGAACAAATTGTTTATTGATCAGACTACAACATATTATTGGATGAGCGAAGCGAAGACTTCAATTTCACTGACCTCTCAAAACATTTGTCTCGTTTTTTATGTCCTGTTTGTTTGCGCTTTACCGGGCAAACGGCTTATGCGATCTTGATGAAAATTTGAAGGGACTTTCAAAATCTCTGAACTTAGACTTTCCATGTTTTTGGGTACAATCGATCAAATTTGTCTTATGATAATCGTACTTTTACGATTTTTTCGATTATTGGATGAGCGAAGCGAAGACTTCAATTTCACTGACCCCCAAAAAATTTAGCTACAATGTTTTTTTTTTTTTGTTTGTTTTTTTGTCTGTTTTTAGCAGGATTCCGGGCAAATGGCATGAGCGATCTTGATGAAATTTTGAGGGGACCATCGTTTTCTCTGAACTTAGAGGTGTATTGCTTTTGGGTACAATCGAAGAAATATTTCTCATGAATATCGTACTTTTACGATTTTTAGTGCGATATTTTCGTCACATTTGGGCCGATTCTGACCAAACGGGTGGGGCTACAACGTTCATATTTCACATAAACATTAAGATTATGGTTATGTAGTACCTTTTTAAAGAAAAAGTTGAAAAAGTTAGCTAGAATTTATAGAAATAAAGGTTTTTGGATGAGCGAAGCGAAGACTTCAATTTCACTGACCCCCAAAAAATTTAGCTCGGGTGTTTTTTTTTTTGTTTTTTTTTGTTTTTTGTTTGGTTTTCTGTCTGTTTGTTAACTCTCTACCAGGCAAACGGCATATCCGATCTTTATGAAAATTTGAGGGGACCTTCGAAATCTCTGAACTTAGAGGTGTATTGTTTTTGGGTACAATCGAAGAAATATTTCCCATGAATATCGTACTTTTACGATTTTTTTCGATTTTTAGTGCGATATTTTCGTGACATTTGGGCCGATTCTGACCAAACGGGTGGGGTTACAACGTTCATATTATACATGGACATTAAGGTTATGGTGATGTAGTACCTTTTGAAAGAAAAAGTTGAAAAAGTTAGCCGGAATTCATAGAAATAAAGCTTTTAATATAAGTTTTTTGATTTGTATGCGATATTTTCGTGCCATTTGGGCCAATTCTGACCAAACGGGTGGGGCTACAACGTTCATATTATACATGGACATTAAGGTTATGGTGATAAAGTACCTTTTGAAAGAAAAAGTTGACAAAGTTACCCAGAATCCATAGAAATAAAGCTTTTTTTATAATTTTTTAACGGTAAATAATAACAAATTGACAAGTAACAATAGAAACTTGACAACAATCACCTACAATGCGTGGGAAGCAAAACAAAGCAACAAAGCACTCGCAAAAGTAAAGATATCCCACGCAGACTAAAAACTTAAAAAAGCTCATCCATCAACGCGGCGGGATTTGAGCGTTTTCCTAGTAATATTAGTTTTTCAATTTTTAGTGCGATATTTTCGTCATATTTGGGGCCAAATCTGACCAAATGAGTGGGGCTTCAACGTTCAGATTTCACATGGACATTAAGGTGATGGTGATGTAGTACCTTTTGAAAGAAAAAGTTGAAAAAATTAGTCTGAATCTACAGAAAAAAAGGTTTTAATATCAGTTTTTTTAGGTTTATAATACCAATTAACAAGTAACAATAGAACTGAAAATCAGTTATATAACTGAGTGGGTAGACTCTAAATAAAATTTATTTTATTTATTTATTTAAACTTGACAACAATCACCTACAATGCATTCAAAAAGCACTTGCAAAGGAAAAGTGAAAACAAACGCAAAAAACCGAAAAACAAAAAAACTTACAAAAAAACGCTTATCCATCAACGCGGCGGAACTTTAGCGTTTTCCTAGTTAATGAGATATTTTCGTGATATTTGGCAAACGGCTACTCCGATCTTAATGAAATTTTATGGGAACGTTAAAAAATCACTGAAATTAAAAAATTTTATGGTTTTAGAGACATTTGACGAATATTTCTTATAGAAATCGTACTAATACGATTTTTTTCAAAAACTCTTTCATCAACGCGACTGGAAAAAGCGTTTCCTGCATATGAAATACTAACTTTTCGTTATCTTATTTTGATGTTCAGCTTTCTTCACTCTCGCGGACGCACAGCGGCTATCAGAGCTGCCTTGATTATCCTCGTTGAATAACCATGAGTGTTGAAGCAAAAGTGATTAATGGCGGAATTCTTTGTAACCGAATGCTAGATTGACAGACGGAAGCGGTAGCCCGGTAACTACTTCGCACTATAGTTTCGCACATGACCAATTCTCCGCTAGCTGGATTGAAATGTGGTTCTAATTAAAGCCGATGTACCAGTGCCCGCTTTTGAGGAAACTTTACAAGTCTAATCAACTATTGCTCTAGAAAACTAGTAAAAATTTGTAATTAAACGAACTTTTACAGCATAATTCTGTGTGTAGTTAATGTGATGAGACAACAGTACAAATATTAGACCAACTGGATACTTCTAGTACATTAAGAGAATTTATTAAAGAAGTGGATTTTAATCTGAGTATTTGTGTTGCATTATTACAATTCAAATATATTTTTAAATAACGCTATATAATTATAACAATTTTTCACATGTAATACTTTATATAATTAATTTGGGAATAATTGGATGAGCGTAGCGAGCGTAGCGAGTGGAGCGAAGACTTCAATTTCACTGACCCCCCAAAATATTTAGCTCGGGTTTTTTTTTTTTTTTTTTTTTTTTTTTTTTTTTTTTTTTTCCGTCTGTTTGTTCGCTCGATTCCAGGCAAACGGCATATGCGATCTTGATGAAAATTGAAGGGGACCTTCGTTTTCTCTGAACTTAGAGGTGTATTGTTTTTGGGTACAATCGAAAAAATATTTCTCATGAATATCGTACTTTTACGATTTTTTTTCGATTTTTAGTGCGATATTTTCGTGACATTTGGTCCGATTCTGACCAAACGGGTAGGGCTACAACGTTCATATTTCACATGGACATTAAGGTTATAGTGATGTAGTACCTTTTGAAAGAAAAAGTTGAAAAAGTTAGCCAGAATTCATAGAAATAAAGGTTTTAATATAAGTTTTTCAATTTTTAGAGCGATATTTTCGTCCCATTCGGGCCGATTCTTACCAAACGGGTGGGGCTACAACGTTCAGATTTCACATGGACATTAAGGTTATGGTGATGAAGTACCTTTTGAGAGAAAAAGTTGAAAAAGTTGAAAAAGTTAGCCAGAATCCACAGAAATAAAGTTTTTAATATGAGTTTATTGAGGTTTATAATACCAATTAACACGTAACAATAGAAACTTGACAACAATCACCTACAATGCATTCAAAAAGCACTTGCAAAGAAAAAGTGCAAACAAACGCAAAAAACGCAAACAAAAAAATTACAAAAACGCTCATCCATCAACGCGGCGGGACTTTAGCGTTTTCCTAGTTAAGGAAAACTATAGTGGTACCACTACGATGCGAGAAAACATCCAGCCTTAGTCATAATTTGTGTAGATTCATAATTGTTATTTATTCCGAAATGGCAATGAATACAAGAATTATTGGATTTCAATTTCACTTTGTATTTTTTGTTTGTGTATTTTTTGTTAGTTTTTTTGTCTGTTTGTTCGCTCTCTACCGGGAAAACGGCATATGCGATCTTGATGAAAATTGGAGGGGACCTTCGAAATCTCTGAACTTAGAGCTGTATTGTTTTTGGGTACAATCGAAGAAATATTTCTCATAAATATCGTACTTTTACGTTTTTTTTTGTTTTTTTTAGTGCGATATTTTCGTGATATTTGGCAAACGGCTACTCCGATATTGATGAAACTTAATAGGAACGTTTAAAATCACGGATATCATATATGTTATGATTTAAAGACATTTGAAAAAATATTTCTAATAGAAATCGTACTTTTACGATTTTGTCACCGGTTTTAATGCGATATTTTCGTGATATTTGGGCCGATTTTGACCAAACGGGTAGGGCTACAACGTTCATATTTTACATTGACATAAAGATATTGGTGATGTAGTGCCTCTTGAAAGAAAAAGTTGAAAATGTTGGTCAAAATTCATAGAAATAAAGGTTTTAATATAAGCCTTTTACATGTGTATAATGAACAAGTAATATCAAGAAACTATAGAAAAAGTTAGGAGATTCCACATAAGAACGTAGTCATTGAACAGAAATATTCCCAAAAAAAGCTCATCCATCAACGCGACTAGAAAAAGCGTTCGCGAAGCGGCCTAGTTCTACCTAAATGAAGTTGAATTCACCGCATTCTGTCATAAATAAAGTATTATTAAAATAACAAATGTTATATGCAATTGGTTTGAGATGCCGGGTAGAGAAAGAAATATTTTAACTCCATAAGAATAGCATTGTTGGTGGAGGTGCCGGGTCTTTACTTTTGATTTAATATTTTTACGTTGTACTCCTGTTTAATTACTGAGGGTGGTATTATTGTTGTGGTATTTTTTAATGAGCGAAGCGAAGACTTCAATTTAACCGACCCCCCAAAAAAATTAGCTTGGGTGTTTTTTTTTTTTTTTTTTCTGTCTGTTTGTTCGCTCTCTACCGGGCAAACGGCATATCAGATCTTGATGAAAATCGAAGGGGACCTTCGAAATCTCTGAACTTAGACTTGATACGTTCTTGGGTACAATCGAAGAAATATTTCTCATGAATATCGTACTTTTACGATAATTTCGATTTTTAGTGCGATATTTTCGTGACATTTGGGCCGATTCTGACCAAACGGGTGAGGCTACAACGTTCATATTTCACATGGACATTAAGGTTATGGTGATGTATTGCTTTCCGAAAGAAAAAGTTGAAAAAGTTAGCCAGAATCTATAGAAATAAAGCTTTTAATAAAAGTTTTTTGATTTTTTGTGCGATATTTTCGTGCCATTTGGGCCAATTCTGACCAAACGGGTGGGGCTACAACGTTCATATTATACATGGAAATTAAGGTTATGGTGATGTAGTACCTTTTGAAAGAAAAAGTTGAAAAAGTTAGTTAGAATCCATAGAAATAAAGCTTTTAATATAAGTTTTTTACGGTGAATAATACCGATTGACAAGTAACAATAAAAACTTGACAACAATCACCTACACTGCGTAGGCAGCAAAACAAAGCACTTACAAAAGTAATGATATCCCACGCAAACTAAAAACTTTTAAAAGTTCATCCATCAACGCGGCGGGACTTAAGCGTTTTCCTAGTTATAATAAACACATTACATAATACAAAGTATTTATCAACAGTGGTGGCCCAAGCGTAAAGCGCGAGACTGATTCTGGAGGCCTTGAGTTTGAATCTCTACACCAGCATTCCTGACTGAAAGCTATTTCCGAGGGTTTTCTTCACTCTAACGCAAATGCTAGGGATTAAGTCCACTTAAAAAGTCTTTGTACATTCCAGAGTTCCATTATAGCTAGACACCTGAGGAAAGGCATGCATTGCCCATTGGGCAGGTTTCCAACGAGAAATTAGATAATTGTACTTTAATACAAAGTGTTTTACAACATAAACAACAGAAGAATACATATAATAATACAAATAATATATATCTTATATTGATACAAAATAGCTGTTATAAAACACGCTGCATTATGCTGAAGTATGACGTCACGTTGCTGTGCAATGAACTCCAACCCGCTCAAGTATTGCTCTCTCAGCCCACACAATAATAAATTGTTCTAAGTGAAGCCAAAGAATAAGGTGGGGAAAGAAAACAAAAGAAAACAATTACCACGAAACTTGCCCTTAAAAGTATAATTTGCGTAAAAGCATTCACGAAAGTAACAATATTTTGCAACACTCATAACGAAAATATACGCCTTGGTTATAGTAAAATAAATAATATATTTCTTAACAAATTACCAGGAAACTAATTGTAGTGGTTTTTATGCGTGTAAAGTGTGTAATGGTTTTATAAGAAATAAAAACACAATGTATTTAGCTAAAAATATAAAGAGTCTAGTTTTTTATAGTGAAGTCTGCTTGTCAGAGCGAAAACGTGTGGAACATTATACATACATCTCAAGTAATTGGAGACAGATCTTGAGATAGGCTCCACGGCAGAGCGAGCATGTACAATCAGAGCTGGCAGACGCAGGTTGAATGCTTCCCGGAGATTAATCTCCGACTTGCAGAATGTCACTGGTTGTTTCCCGTGACGAAGCCACGCACAAGAAGCGTTAGTGACACATCCCTGGATTTTAAGAATATCATTTCGTGGTATTTATAAGGGTGTGAATTGAAAATGACGTGAACATTTCTGTTTTGCATATCCATTATGTGGATCAAAATATTTATGAACAATATCTTAAGAAGGATATCAGTTAAGATCATGTTAAATGGCTGGCATAACTTCTCGGGAAAAAATAAATATCATGTAGAACTAGGATATCTAGGACCACTTAGAATACGCAGGTAAACTTGTCTGCATATTTGTAATGTTTATATTTATTTACATATTGACTACGTTTATTTATTTAATTAGCATATTTTTTCATTGGTAGTTTTCTTCTGTTTTAATGTAATAAATGACGTGAAAAAATATATTGTAAAAAAAGTCAACATTTTGATATTGTTTTTTGTTCAGAAATGTTCTTAAGTGTAATGCAGGGTATTGTTGATTCAAAAACTAATATAATATGTCAACCAATATATAGAGAGAGGGGTAGTTATATTGTTACCCTCCATTGCAATTTGCACCCCATGCACTATTACATCGCTCGTATTAAAAAAAAAAACATTTTGACACCAGTAATAATTGAACTAGGGGTGTGCGAGTACCCGAAACTTGGATTATTTGCTATTTAAAATTAGAGTATTTAAAATTGTTGAAAAAATATTATTTTGGTGGAGGTGCCGGGTCACTAAACGCGAGTGTGAAAACGTACAAATCGTTCTGCTTTTTTGGCGCTAACTTTTTTTGCCTTCATAGTAGACCCAGTGTTCTAATAGTACTAATTTTTGTATTTTTTGAAATTTTGGACACTTTTTTGACCAAGGATAAAATTTCGATGTATTGATATTAACATTTTGAATGAAAAATCAATAATTGAAAATGAGCCTGGATACAGACTAACATTTAAAAATTCACATTTTGTGTAATTATAGTCAAAATTAATAGTGAAACAAAAAAAAACGAAGTACTCGGACTCGAACTGGACTCGATAGTCGAGTTATTTGCAATACTTGGACCCGATTTGATCTCAAAAGTCAAGACTCGCTCACCCCGTCTGAATACAGATTCTTTACATTTTTCTGTACGAGAATATTCCAATAAAGATTAAAAAAATATATATAATGTACTAAATGCCATCCGCCTTGTCATTGCTAGCCCCGTTTTGTTAATAGCTGTTGTAAGCTTGTTGAAATAAACCTAGTTGAACGAGTGAGCGTAGCGAACGTAGTGATTTCCATTCGACTTAAACGGCCCTTATTGTTTTTCTGCGTGCGTGCGTGTGTGTGTGTGTGTGTGTGTACGTTAAAAATCAGCCGAATCGCTGAACAGATTGCGCTGAAATTTTAAACGGACATCCGGTACGAGTTTATTGAGAACTGCTAACAAAATCAGCAAGATTCATTGCGATTTAAACATACAAGAAATAATAAACTGAAAAATAGACTTCCAATGTTATGAAATTATTTTAACGACAATGTTTTAGATTTTGAAAATATATTTTTTGTTTTTTATTTACCTGGCAGTGAAATGCCGTGTCCATTCAAGGTCTGTCGAATGTTTTAAGTCAAAGTACCCCCAAATTCCGCTCGTAGATTGAGTAAACCTTGCAATGTTTTCACGTATTTCGTACTGGCTATGTTTACCATAGTAGGCCCTATTGCCACAGATGATGGACTTCACTGCGTTATATGCATTTCAAAACATGTTTAATAATTTTTTAAATACAATCTCGAAATTACAAAATCTTTCCCGACCAGGGGATTGAACCCACGTCTCCCATATTTCGGCTATAAGGGCGCTTTAGCCAACTAGACCAGGGAAACGCCAAAGTCGTAGTTAGACGAGTGAGAGAGTCATGTGGTGAGTACCCGGGAACATATGCATTTAAGTTTGATAATTATATTCGTATAAATAATAGTTTTTTAAAGTTTAGTTGGCATACGGGGACGGGCGCGTCAAATGTAAGGTCATAATGCGCCTCTCTAGCCTATGATAGGCTAGGTAGGCCTAAGGTAGGGGGAAGAAAAGTAATGTAATCGGGTACAATGTTTTAGATTTTGAAAATATATTTTTTGTTTATTATTCGCCTGGCCGTGAAATGCCGTGCCCATGCAAGGTCTGTCGAATGTTGCACGTCAAGGTACCCACAAAATTCGCTCGTAGATTGAGTAAACCTTGCAATATTTTCACGTATTTCGTACTGGCTATGTTTACCATAGTAGGCCCTATTGCCACAGATGATGGACAACACTGCGTTATATTATGCATTTCAAATCATGTTCAATTATTTTTGAAATACAATCTAGAAATTACAAAATCTTTCCCGACCAGGGAATTGAACTCACTTCTTTCACATTTCGGCTACAAGGGCGCCTTAGCCAACTAGACTATAGGGAAACGCCAAAGTCGTAGTGAGACGAGTGAGCGAGTCATGTGGTGAGTACCCGGGAACATTTGCATTTAAGTTTGATAATTATATTCGTATAAATAATAGTTTTTAAAGTTTAGTTGGTATACGGGGACGGGCGCGTCAACTGTAAGGTCATAATGCGCCTCTCTAGCCTATGATAGGCTAGGTAGGCCCAAGGTAGGGGGAAGAAAAGTAATGTAATCGGGTACTTAACACATGGCTCACTCACTCGTTTAACAACGACTTTGGCGTTTCCCTAGTTAATGTATTTTGTGATAACTATGTTAATAAATACGAGTGTCCTAAGTGGTTCATAGTGTTACTCGTCTATAATAATTCCACAGAGGCAGTTGTATAGGATTACAGAAGATTACAGAATATGTATAAGAAACAAATGTTAGATTTAATATTGCGGGCAATTGAGATATTCAATGATAAATGTTGGGCATGTAGCGGATCAGGCTGATGTTGCATAATTTACAAGAATTTGTAAATTAATTTGTCTAGTTCTAAATGCTTTAAGAAATAATTACAATAATTATTATTATTCAATTAATATTCTAATACTGCACTGATTTGCCAAACAAGACACATATACAGCAACACTTACTTAACTTTTTGTAACAATATTTTCGATTAACTTCGGTTGCACGCTATTCAGTTCTACACAAATCCCAATAGCTTTATAGATTTGTTTTCTCAGTATTTCCGGCAGAATATTCCATTTTAGATTACAAGTTGATGGTGTACTTCCATAAAGAAAACCAATTTGAACATATGGCAATTGGAGAACATTTTTACTTGAACGCTTGCATTAAGCGTGTAAATGGATGTTGAAGCATATGTTCGTTTCAGATGGCAAAATACAAATAGAGTGTGAAGAACCATTATTTAGTTGCAAGTTGTAGTAACATATACAAACTAGGTTATCAAATGCATGTCGACTAACTTATCTTTAATCGATTCTGTGTCGATAAAACAAGTAGATAAAGATGACCTATTAGGTTTCATATACAAAAGATAAACGTAGAACACAAAATGCCAATTTCTGTACTAATTTACATGTTAAACAGGCACGGCTATGGGATTTCCCAAAAGAGGGAATGAAGTTACTTTAGAAACTAATCGTCGAAGAGTAATTCAAACAAACAATGATCAGTTACTTTCCTTCGTTGTTGGTGGAGATGCCAAATAACATAAGGGTTATACAAAATAAATAATTTTCTCTCGCTTGTGCCAGCCATCACTGATTGTAAAGATGTCAAATGCAGAAATGTTATAAAACCATACAATCCCACTTAATTGTCTAATATCAATATCAATATCTTGTCAAACACCTAAGAAACAAAAGTACCATTAGAGGTGTGAAAAGAGAATAAAAGTTATGTTAACTATATTAGTAAAGTAAATTGATACTTTGATGTTAGCCGAACAAGTTTTTAACAAGCATAGTCTTGTTTCTTGGAACATCGTCTCTAAACATTAACATGAATCTGAATCTGATTGGTACTTATGACAACTGAAAGGATGAGCTTTGATGGCTGACACGCGCGCATATATTGTTAGTACACTAAGCACAGCATGGCCAGCTAGGCCTATATGGCAACTGTTAAAATGATAAGGCCTAAAAGCAATAACCTCAACTATTCTTCGATCAATATTGTTCAATCAATTCAGAAAACATCACTATATTTTGCCTTATCCAGAGAAAATCGAAAATGTTATTAACCCTTGCCTAAATTATTTTCAGCAATATATATTTTTAAATGTATTTATTATCCATCCACATATGTGGCTGCTAGTTTATGTAATTGTAAATAATGTTTGATAGTCGAAAAAAGATAAAACTAAAATGTTTGTTATAAATTGAAACTAGTAGATCAGGTAAGTTTATTGTTAAATTGAAATTATTTGGACGTACACTGTTCTTAAAATATTTTTTTTATTGGTAATATTTCGACACAAAGTCTAGTGTCTTTATCAAACTGGGTTAAACAAAGCAAGGTTTTAACAATACAAATAATAATCCTTTGTAAATCAGTTTTATAACTGAATAGGATAGACGTTAAATAAATAATAAATAAATAAATATATAACAAAAACGACCATGAAACATTTATGCCAACAAGACACTAGACTTTGTGTCGAAATACTACAAAGAATTAAGAACAGTGTACGTCCAAATAATTTCAATTTAAACAAAATGTTAGTATTACACTCAAGAGCAGTGAAAAGATGATTTCAGCTATTTATAAAAGTTTTATTTTAATGTTTTTAAAAATTAATTTGTTATGGTTTTATAGCTTTTTAAGCCACACTGTCAATTTCTTTTTTAAATTTGTTTATTCTTCATTACCATCTATTTTGTATCTCTATGTATCATTCGCCATGCCATTTATTAATATTTAGTAAGGGTCTTTGCAAAATATTACTAACGTACTAAATAAAATTTGTAATAATAAGTTAATAAATAAAAATAATTTTCTAGTCACCGGCCGTATTAACATCAAATTTTGACTCACATTCTATTAATTTTCGTTGAACTAACAAATTAAAGGGTTTCTAGAAAGTAGTTTGCGTTAACGTATCTCTTAACATACTAAGCCTAGGTCTCTCCCTAATTAATTCGAAACAAATAACATTTAGATCTGTTCACACTCTACTTATTTTAACTTTTACTTTATTTGTCATCGGATTTTCTGGCTCAGTTTTGGTTAAACCCCTTCCTATTCGTAGCTAAGCTATTAATTCTGTTCTTTTTATGGGTGTCATTTTGAAAGCAGGGAACAGTTGAACTTTAAAGCTAAAATTAAGGTAATAAAGTAGGTGGTATTGCCATTTCCCTTCATCAACTCCAAAGCACTAATAAATGTCCTGTAGTATCATAAGTAAGCACCTCATCAGAGGCTCCACCTTGTGAAAGGTCGGATTATTCCTACATCCCACGTTAAAAGGCAATGCAAAAATCTAAAAGAATTTTTGGTACGTTCATATAAAGCGTATTACATTTTTTTTAGATGAAGATAGTTATCCTATTTAGAGTATCTTTAAGATCCTGGGTGGGTGAGCCGAGCTATCTCTGCCCTTCTGCCCTAAGAGGCAACGTAACGTCCTGAGAGTATTGCGTAACCCCGGGGGTAGAATCATGCCAGAGTTGTGTTTGATTTATTAATCTACATTAACAACGTCAAAACTAAAGCTTTAATTATTAAAGCGGCCTTAAAGAAACACAACATAACGTATAACGATGTCATTTTCAAAACCATTACCATGTTTTATTATATGATATAATATAATAAAAATAATAATAGGAAATGTTGCAAGTGCAGTGTATTTTTTTATGTATCTCGATGAAAAATTTAATTTCTTGCATTTGTGGGCACAAATTATACTCACATTTCTTCAACGGGAAGTATTTTTAGCAAGTTTTCCCACCTCACATTTCCAGTAATTTCTTATTTGTATATTTATCATCTCGATCTTGATCCAGGATCATATTATTATCTCACCTCGTCAACATTCCTCTTCGCTTACCTTTTATTCGACGTCATCAAATTTCCGTCTACGGAAATGAAACCACGTCTGAGGTGGCGACGCATTCCTTCACATCCCACAAGCCATTGCGGTCCCAGTAATGACTTCAGCCCATACGTGGTGCGGGGGCCCCCTCTAGCCTGAGTCTTCCGGCATTTTACTCCGGGAAGAAATTTAATTTCAACTAGAAAGGCGTTTCTCAATGGTTATTAGCTGAATACCTAACGTGGTGAGATCTTCCCTGCGCCCACCTTCCTCCGAGACGCTGGTTGAACGTAAGCTGACGAGGGATTATCAACCACGATATTGTCTTATAAATTATCTAAGATAGGGATTACAAAACAATACTTACTCATGTAGAAACTACTAGGATGTTATTAAAGTTTGTAGTGAAATACACAGTGGTGTAAAGCTGATGTGTGTTGTTCATTTAGCCACACACGTTGAAGCGCAGGTCCAAAGCTTCTTAATAGAACCAAGAAACGTTGGTTTAAAATATTTATGGAAATGTGTTTAAACATTATTGTTAAAGTTTTCGGAAGATAATTCCATTCACTATTTTGTCAGCGGAGATTTTTATTATTGAACACATAATTCCAATAACTTTGACAAATTTCCTTAAATACAAAACTAATAATTTTCTGAAATTATAAAGAAATTGAAGTCGATGTATGATTTAATGTTTTACTCCGTTTATCTGCTATACACATTAATATTATTTATTCCGAAACAGAACAGTTTAACTGAAGATATCAAAACAATCATCATAACAATGCTATATGAAGATTCTGAAGAAAAATCGAGGATGGAAATTATTAGGTATTGACGTCTCACTTTAAAAAGATTATGATGAAGAAGAAAAAATATGCCCCCAGATTAATAACGAAATGTACTTTAATATTATTTATCACTTTTCTTACGGGTTCTCTCAATAATCGAGTTGATACCGTCCCTGACACTTATTCTGAAGTGTTTGACACATTGTATGTGGTGAAGAAGGGTGCAGATACAATTATTTTTAATAACGTCATTTGTATTCAGCAACAATAAATATTGTATTGTTGCAATTAGAATAATATTTAATAATAAAAAATAAAAAATCTATCCTTTCATAATTGACCTTTTCTATCATGAGTGTGCGAATATACATTTAATACACAAGTTTAATATTTTTATAGTTCGTTATGATGTGCATCTTCACACCATTAAACAACTTATTTTTCCGAAAATACAAAATTAGTAAAACATACACCCCTAGGTTTGCATAATGTATCCTACTTTGTGGATTGTGTATAACAAGGAATCTATCTCGTGTTCACTTATTATGAAATTACATAGAATCTAACTCTGCACAAAATTGATTCATAAAAGTTGACTCTTATAATCCACAAATGAAATAAACCGATCGTGTAAAAAACCTAATTTCCTGTTGGATTTGTTTTTTTGTGCCTCGTCAGTGGTGTATAGTGTAGGAGTCACGAGCGCTGGCACCACGTCAATTACTACTTTGTCATTCCGCGTCGCTGGCGTATCGATCCGGCGACCCTACCTAGTACCTAGCGCTGATAACGCACTACACGTAGCGAATGAACGCATTTGACAGTTGTTTTGTGCTCATAAGAGAAAGCGGATATCAACCATTCATGTCCATTAATTTCACGCATTATCTCTTGATTTGAAGCCTGTTGAAGGGGCGTGGCTCATGGCTGTGTCTCATTTACTGTGGAATAAAGGACAGGACTGGCATTCAAGTCGGTGAATTAACCAATACCAGCGATAAGAAGACAACAGTTACGCAATGTGTAATGCAGAACGCGGTAATATGAAATTAAAACCTATGCCAAGATATTTTTAACTGACAGTGGTTACTTTTGACATGTCTATAAAATATAAGTTATTCGTATCCATGTCCCTTGTACTTTTTGACTTTAAATCCTGTAATGAAACTCAACCGTTTTCATCAGATTTGACTGCCGTTAAGAAATCGGACACTTTCCGCATTAAATTTAAATAATAATAAATGTTAGTAGAAAAAGCATATTACTCAATACAAGAATTTGTTTCTCGATTTGGATGGTCGGGAAACACTCCCGTAGGTGGAATAATTAATATTTAATACAATCCAGAAAATAAAAAATCCATCCCGATCGGGGTTCGAACCCGAGTCTCCCACTTTCGGGGTGGACGCCTTAGCCAACTAGACCACCGAGACGGTAACTATATTAACTTCTGTATTGTCGTGACATTATAGAACTTGAATGGATGGAACAATAAAGCATCGAAAAACTGTTGCTGTTCAATTGACCAAACAAACATATTTATAATGTCATTACCTTACGCAGATATGAGCGAGGGTATATTTCTCGATTTGGATAGTCGGGAAACACTCCCGTAGGTGGAATAATTTGTTTCATGCAAATTTCATTAATTGAAATGAATAAATGGAACCTAGTCCACCTTGCACACAGTGGCTCATTATTTTGTTTTATAAAAATGTGGTAATACAGTTATTATTGTTTAAAAATTTTTATGCTAATTTCGTATTACAAATGCAGTGCTATATGGAGATTCAATTGAAGTGAACTATTTGCTTCCACACCTTCCTAATAACACTATGACACCTCCACTATAGGTCGACCATCACTACTTAATACTTATACCTCCGGTATTACAGGCGAGCCACAGAGACTGCGAATGTGCTGCAACGCGCCCCACTATGCTGCCGACCAGAAGTGTCATTAGTTCTACGGCAACCCCTAAAACATTGAATCACCTCGATCTACACGCGCGCAGGTGTTTTTACGCAAGGACATTCGATCTAAGTAAGACTGTTACAACTAGTGTCGTAAGCCTACTAACTAGGAAAACGCTTAAGTCCCGCCGCGTTGTTGGATGAGCGTAATTGGTGCATTGAGCTGCCATGTGTTATGCGGATGTTCTATGTTGTTCTGTGAAAAAAATCATTACTTCGTTGAAGATTTTTTTAAATTAAATTAAATAAAAAAAAATTAACCTTTATTTTAATTTTTTTAATTAATCGTAATAATTTTTAAAAAAAGAAAAAAACGTAATATTGCGATTTTCATGAAAAATTATTTTTCAATTGCGCTCAAATTTCACATGAATATATAAATTCATAAAATTAAGGTTATGTAAAAAAATCATTACAATCGGAAAAAGCATGTTGGTGTTATAAATCGAAGAATGTTTAAAAAATCGAAAAAATCGTAAAACTGTGATTTTCATGAGAAACAACTTTTTGATTGCGCTCAAATTTCACAAGAATATATTAATTCATAAAATAAAGGTACTGTGAAAAAATCATTTCAATCGGATAAAGCATGTAGGTGTTATAAGTCGAAGTAATTTTTTTTAAATCGAAAAAAATCGTAAAATTGCGATTTTCATCAGACATAATTTTTCGATTGCGCTCAAAAACGTGGCAGTTCTTAGTTCAGAGATTTCGAAGGTCCCCAGAAAATTTATCGCAATTGGAGTATCGGTTTAGCCGGAATCGTGTTAACAGACACACAAAAATACAAACAGAAAAAAAGAGAGAGAGAAAAAAAGAAAAACATTCCGGATATATTTCTCCAGTGTAGTGAAATGGAATCTTCGCTTCGCTCGCTACGCTCATCCAATAAATAATAGGGTTTTTAGGTTTAGTTGGTATAAGAGCGCGCCAACTGTAAGGCCATATAATGCGCCACTCTAGCCTATGATAGGCTAGGGAGGCATTAGGTAGGGGGAAGAAAAG
The DNA here is from genome assembly GCA_024449915.1 of Sweltsa coloradensis. Lineage (NCBI taxonomy): Eukaryota > Metazoa > Arthropoda > Insecta > Plecoptera > Chloroperlidae > Sweltsa > Sweltsa coloradensis. The sequence continues at coordinate 545,910 of JAMZAV010000270.1, forward strand.
GAATGTTACCGGGTACTAAACACATGGCTCACTCACTCGTCTAACAACGACTTTGGCGTTTTCCTAGTTGCATTTAATATCCTTTTTGAATTTGTTACCAAAATTGTTGTTTTAATGCATTGTTGTTGTAATATTACTATTTCAAATATTTACTTAACTGTAGTTCATTGTTGTGTCTGCATCTATGTATTAAGATTAATTTAGTTGTCCTCCTTTGTAAATTAGTTTTTTTAACTTAATAGGATAGACTTTAAATAAATAAATAAATAAATAAATAAAAATAACTGGTAAAAGGTCACATTATTCCAAGTTATTTTTGGGGAATTAAATGCACATCACAGTCCATAATTATATTATAATGAAGTCAAATTCACCATATTATGTAACAAACTAATTTTTCGAAAACCAATGTTATATAAGATTGGTGAAGGTGCCGGGTAGACCTAAAACATTTTTAACTCCATAAGAATAGCATTGTTGGTGGAGGTGCCGGGTCCTTGATTTTATTATTTATATTAATATACTAGGAAAACGCTTAAGTCCCGCCGCGTTGTTGGATGAGCGTAATTGGTGCATTGAGCGGCCATGTGTTATGCGGATTTTCTATGTTGTTCTGTGAAAAAAATCATTACTAAGTTGAAGATTTTTTTATAATTAAATTAAATAAAAAAAAATTAGCCTTAATTTTTAATTTCTTTAATTAATCATACTCATTTTAAAAAAGGAAAAAAAACGTAAAATTGCGATTTTCATGCAAAATTATTTTTCAATTGCGCTCAAATTTCACACGAATATATTAATTCATAAAATTAAGGTTATGTAAAAAAATCATTACAATCGGAAAAAGCATGTAGGTGTTATAAATCGAAGAATGTTTAAAAAATCGAAAAAATCGTAAAACTGTGATTTTCATGAGAAATAACTTTTTGATTGCGCTCAAATTTCACACGAATATATTAATTCATAAAATAAAGGTACTGTAAAAAAATAATTACAATCGAATAAAGCATGTTGGTGTTATAAGTCGAAGTAATTTTTTTTAAATCGAAAAAAATCGTAAAATTGCGATTTTCATCAGAAATAATTTTTCGATTGCGCTCAAAAACGTGGCAGTTCTTAGTTCAAGATTTCGAAGGTCCCCAGAAAATTTTATCGCAATTGGAGTATCAGTTTTGCCGGAATCGTGTTAACAGACACACAAAAATACAAACAGAAAAAAGAGAGAGAGAAAAAAAGAAAAACATTCCGGATTTTTTCCTCCAGTGAAGTGAAATGGAATCTTCGCTTCGCTCGCGTCGCTCATCTAATAAATGATAGGGTTTTTAGGTTTAGTTGGTATAAGAGCGCGTCAACTGTAAGGCCATAATGCGCCACTCTAGCCTATGATAGGCTAGGGAGGCATTAGGTAGGGGGAAGAAAAGGAATGTTACCGGGTACTAAACACATGGCTCACTCACTCGTCTAACAACGACTTTGACGTTTTCCTAGTTGCATTTAATATCCTTTTTGAATTTGTTACCAAAATTGTTGTTTTAATGCATTGTTGTTGTAATATTACTATTTCAAATATTTACTTAACTGTAGTTCATTGTTGTGTCTGCATCTATGTATTAAGATTAATTTAGTTGTCCTCCTTTGTAAATTAGTTTTTAAGCGAGCGAAGCGAGCGTTTCCATTTGACTATGCCGGAAAAAATAATCACTAGTTTTGTTTTTGTTTGTTTGTTTGTTTGTTTGTTCGTTTGTTTGTTTGTTTTTTGTTTGTTTGTATGTCTCGCCATAACGTTCGAACGGAGGCTCGGATCGAGTTAAAATTTTGACCATCCGCAAGCTTCGTTCTCGATTGAATGCCATTAGTTTTGTGGCAAAATCGTTCAAAAAGTTAAAAAGTTACATTAAAGTCAATCGAAAGTTTTTTTCTAAAACTTAACGGGGACAAAATCTGAGATAGCCAAATCATTTAGAATGTCCGTCCGGTCACGAATATGTTAATTTTATTTTGATCCGATAAGTAGTTTAGATGGAAATTACATTATAACAAAAGTAACGTTGCCATGGCAACGAAAAGACGCGCGAAGTTTCTAATGCACTGCCACCTAGAAGTAATCAAAATACTTTCGAGGAAGCAGTCTATTATTTGTCAACAAAGAGTTTAAATAGTTTTCCCAAGGAGTCAAGGTCCTCTAGATGGCGGTGGATTTTATTCACAAAGTAAAGGTTTACACACGGGTTTACCCAAATACCTTGGCAATAATAAATAATATTGGAAACATGGCCCTGTGGACAGCGAACGTCGCAAATTTTAAAATTTAAAAAAATGTGCAATGTGGGTCTAGCTATAGCACGTGCTCGCTTATCAACGCGTCCAACTGAGCGTTTCCTAGTTTAACTGAATAGGATAGACGTTAAATAAAGAAATAAAATAAATAAATAAATAAATAATAAATATAAATAAATAAATAAATAAATAAATAAATAAATAAATAAATAAATAAATAATAAATAAAATAAATAAATAAAAAATAAATAAATAAATAAATAAATAAATAAATAAATAAAATTAAATAAAAATAAATAAATAAATAAATATAACTGGTAAAAGGTCACATTATTCCAAGTTATTTTTGGGGAATTAAATGCACATCACAGTCCATAATTAAGCGAGCGAAGCGAGCGTTTCCATTTGACTCTGCCGGAAAAATTAGTCACTGTTTTTTTTTTTTTTGTTTGTTTGTATGTCTCGCCATAACGTTCGAACGGAGGCTCGGATCGAGTTGAAATTTTGACCATCCGCAAGCTTCGTTCTCGATTGAATGCCATTAGTTTTTTGGCAAAATCGTTCAAAAAGTTAAAAAGTTACATTAAAGTTAATCGAAAGTTTTTTTTTTATAACTAAACGGCGACAAAATCTGAGATTGGCCAAATCATTTAGAATGTCAGTCCGGTCACGAATATGCTCATTTTATTTTGATCCGATAAGTAGTGTAGATGGAAATTACATTATAACAAAAGTAACGTTGCCATGGCAACGAAAAGACGTGCAAAATTTCTAATGCATTGCCACCTAGAAGTAATCAAAATACTTTCGAGAAAGCAGTCTATTATTGTCACCAAAGAGTTTAAATAGTTTTTGCAAGGAGTCAAGGTCCTCTAGATGGCGGTGGATTTTATCCACAAAGTAAAGGACCGTTTACACACGGGTTTACCCAAATACCTTGGCAATAATAAATAATATTGGAAACGCGAACGTCGTAAATTTTAAAATTTTAAAAAATGTGCAATGTGGTTCTAGCTATAGCACGTGCTCGCTTATCAACGCGTCCAACTGAGCGTTTCCTAGTTATATTATAATGAAGTCAAATTCACCATATTATGTAACAAACTGATTTTTCGAAAACCAATGTTATATAAGATTGGTGAAGGTGCCGGGTAGACCTAAAACATTTTTAACTCCATAAGAATAGCATTGTTGGTGGAGGTGCCGGGTCCTTGATTTTATTATTTATATTAATATACTAGGAAAACGCTTAAGTCCCGCCGCGTTGTTGGATGAGCGTAATTGGTGCATTGAGCGGCCATGTGGTATGCGGATTTTCTATGTTGTTCTGTGAAAAAAATCATTACTAAGTTGAAGATTTTTTAAAAATTGAATTAAATAAAAAAAAATTAGCCTTAATTTTTAATTTCTTTAATTAATCATACTAATTTTAAAGAAGGAAAAAAACGTAAAATTGCGATTTTCATGCAAAATTATTTTTCAATTGCGCTCAAATTTCACACGAATATATAAATGCATAAAAATAAGGTTATGTAAAAAAATCATTACAATCGTAAAAAGCATGTTGGTGTTATAAATCGAAGTAATTTTTTTTAAATCGAAACAAATCGTAAAATTGCGATTTTCATCAGAAATAATTTTTCGATTGCGCTCAAAAACGTGGCAGTTCTTAGTTCAAGATTTCGAAGGTCCCCAGAAAATTTCATCGCAATTGGAGTATCAGTTTAGCCGGAATCGTGTTAACAGACACACAAAAATACAAACAGAAAAAAAGAGAGAGAAAAAAAGAAAAACATTCCGGATTTTTTTCTCCAGTGTAGTGAAATGGAATCTTCGCTTCGCTCATCTAATAAATAATAGGGTTTTTAGGTTTAGTTGGTATAAGAGCGCGTCAACTGTAAGGCCATATAATGCGCCACTCTAGCCTATGATAGGCTAGGGAGGCATTAGGTAGGGGGAAGAAAACGAATGTTACCGGGTACTCAACACATGGCTCACTCACTCGTCTAACAACGACTTTGGCGTTTTTCTAGTTGCATTTAATATCCTTTTTGAATTTGTTACCAAAATTGTTGTTTTAATGCATTGTTGTTGTAATATTACTATTTCAAATATTTACTTAACTGTAGTTCATTGTTGTGTCTGCATCTATGTAATTAGATTAATTTAGTTGTCCTCCTTTGTAAATCAGTTTTTTAACTGAATAGGATAGACTTTAAATAAATAATAAATAAATAAATAAATATAACTGGTAAAAGGTCACATTATTCCAAGTTATTTTTGGGGAATTAAATGCACATCACAGTCCATAATTATATTATAATGAAGTCAAATTCACCATATTATGTAACAAACTAATTTTTCGAAAACCAATGTTATATAAGATTGGTGAAGGTGCCGGCTAGACCTATAACATTTTTAACTCCATAAGAATAGCATTGTTGGTGGAGGTGCCGGGTAGAGCGGAATTTTTAACTCCATAAGAATAGCATTGTTGGTGGAGGTGCCGGGTCCTTGATTTTATTATTTATATTAATATACTAGGAAAACGCTTAAGTCCCGCCGCGTTGTTGGATGAGCGTAATTGGTGCATTGAGCGGCCATGTGGTATGCGGATTTTCTATGTTGTTCTGTGAAAAAAATCATTAGTCAGTTGAAGATTTTTTTTAAAATTATTTTAAATTCAAAAAAATACACTTTGATTTTTTTTATAAATTAATTGTAATTTTAAAAAACGAAAAAAAACGTAAAATTGCGATTTTCATGCAAAATTATTTTTCAATTGCGCTCAAATTTCACACGAATATATAAATTTTAAAAATTAAGCTTATGTTAAAAAAATCATTACAATCGGAAACAGCATGTTGGTGTTATAAATCGAAGAATGTTTAAAAAACCTAAAAAATCGTAAAACTGTGATTTTCATGAGAAATAACTTTTTGATTGCGCTCAAATTTCACACGAATATATTAATTCATAAAATAAAGTTACTGGTAAAAAATAATTACAATCGTATAAAGCATGTAGGTGTTATAAGTCGAAGTAATTTTTTTTAAATCGAAACAAATCGTAAATTTGCGATTTTCATGAGAAATAATTTTTCGATTGCGCTCAAAAACGTGGCAGTTCTAAGTTCAGAGATTTCAAAGGTCGCCATAAAATTTTATCGCAATTGGAGTATCGGTTTAGCCGGAGTCGTGCTAACAGACACACAAAAATACAAACAGAAAAAGAAGAAAAGAAAATCATCCCAGATTTTTTTCTCCAGTGTAGTTAAATGGAATCTTCGCTTCGCTCGCTACGCTCATCCAATGACTCTTTCTACTACTGAATTCAGTAAAGTGTATATAATATGACCCTTCATCTAGTCAAGTGTGCATTCATTTTAATTAATGCGACGAGAAAAAAAAACTTGCATAAAAAAAATAAATCGAAATTAAATTTCCTAACCAAAGTCGGTCCATAATTGATTTCTTTAATATTAAAAAGAAACAAAAACATGTACAATAATCAAACTATCAAGAGAACGGTTCTGTGTTTCGACGCACCACACAGTTTACAGCCTATGCGCTGGTCTGATATCAGCTTCACTAATATACTTACCTACTGATATAACCTCATGACTTTGTTTATCTTTGTACAGTTAGTCAAAAATCGGCTTACAATATAGCAAGGTGTAATTTCGCAAAGAAGCCAGCTGCAAGTGCATTTGCATTATTTTGTTTGTTAAGTGTTCTTTCATCGCAAAGTCGTTGCATTATTTATGAAGTAGGACACTTTAAGAGTCTTTTGTTCTCAATTTGTTTGTCAAACAAAGACTCAGCTTTCATGGACATCTCATTAAAATAATATTCATGGTCGAGTGGAGGAGCCTGATTGCTCCTTTTGCAAATATTTGCCTGAGATGCCGGTGAAGGGGGTGGGGGGTGGGGGAGACATACTGTTATTCCTACTGCAGCTGACAATACGGACGGCTGCTATTAAAGCTGGCTGTAAATTTATTTAATTTTCATCTCTAATAAGATGAAATGAAATCTCATTTGGTATAAGTCAAATTATCTACAGTTATCATAGAATGAATTTGCTTAAACATTAATTGAGCTAGGAATATTTGAATTCAAATAATTAATCCTAGCTACTGTTAAATTACATTTTGCAACGAACGAATGATTAAGAAAATTTGCCCCTTGATGATAGAAACATCTTGCACAATTGAACGCATTTATGTTCGTATTTCCATATCTGTACAACTTAAAATCGCTTGTCACTGATTAAATTTACCTAAATGTGGCGGTAACTAGGTTTAAAAATATGAAAAGCTAATTAAAAGTTATAACGTGTGCTATACACTTGATTCAAATGCCATTTTTACAATAAACTCTATAACGCATATTATAAAGAAGCATTTTAAACGTGTTAAATTTATAATTTAACTAACACAATTTTGAATAATAAGATGGCTTCATTTGCCTTTTATTATCCTTTATTTAATTTTATATTAAAATTTTATTGTGAGTTACTTCGAGTGCGTTCACCTCCATTATAATTAAAAACACATAAATAAAAACGTGAATACTATTACCAGTTTTTCTACAAGTCTCAACATCAACTAGTTATGATTCTTTATTATATTGAGATACTTTACACAAAATTATTGTGATCCTTTAAGCAAATGTTATACGTGGGGTTTATTTTTATAATGCGACTAGTATAAAACAGAAGCCGCCCGAGCCTTATTGGATGAGCGTAGCGAGCGTAGCGAGCGAAGCGAAGATTCCATTTTACTACACTGGAGAAAAAAATCCGGAATGTTTTTCTTTTTTTTTTTCTGTTTGTATTATTGTGTGTTTGTTAACACGATTCCGGCTAAACCGATACTCCAATTGTGATGAAATTTTATGGAGGCCTTCGAAATCTCTGAACTTAGAACTGCCACGTTTTTGAGCGCAATCGAAAATTTTTTTCTCATAAAATCGCAATTTTACGATTTTTTTCGATTTTTTAAAAATTTTTTCGACTTATAACACCTACATGCTTAATCCGATTTTAATGATTTTTTCACAGAACCTTAATTTCATGAATTAAGATATTCTTGTGAAATTTGAGCGCAATCGAAAAACTATTTCTTATGAAAATCGCAATTTTACGATTTTTTTCTTTTTTTAAAATTACGATTAATAAAAAAATTAAGTAAATTTTTAATTTTATTTAATTTAATTTAAAAAAAATCTTCGACTTAGTAATAATTTTTTCACAGAACAACAGAAAATCCGCATAACACAATGGCAGCTCAATGCACCAATATTACGCTCATCCAACAACGCGGCGGGACTTAAGCGTTTTCCTAGTAGTCTGAATATACAGCTCTGTGGTAGAAAGCAGCTGCACATTGTCTGCTTTTTCTTACAATCTTTCAAACGCCTTTTTGGTTTCAAACTAAGCACCATCTGGTCTGGTTAGGTTAGGTTAGAATCTTTGACAATCTCTCCCTGAGAGTTCAGAGGGCAATGTCAGCTGACGTTGATAAAGACAGGTTGTGACTCTACGGTCAAACTGTCCTCCCACTGTAAAAATAATCCCCTACCCATTCCACTGAATCTAGATAAAGAAAGAACCAAGCCCTCAGTCACAATGAAATCGGGGGCCACAGCTTTGGACTCTCACGCGGCTTTTAATTTACACAAAGTTGAACAAACGTGCAGCCGTTTATCAGTCTTTACATAGCACCTAGGAATTTGCATGATGTTTAAACTTTTTTGATATTTAATTTTTAAGCAATTGATGTAATCGTTCAGGTTGGACTTTATTTATAGCAATACATCTTGTGTTATAGATTTTGGTTTTGTCTTTGTTATAATGCGAATATATATTTTGTTTATTCTTTCGCGAGCGTGGACTGAATGTCTCCGTTTACCTAATATACAAAAAAGATTCAACGGCAACATTTTTTTATCCTTATTGAATTAAGAGTTTATAAATTAGATCATTTATTTATCAGTGTTAGTAGGTAGGTAGTAGGTTCCCTCAATTACATATGGTTGAATATAGCACATATTTTTATATAAATGTAACAATTGGCTTAGACTAGAACACAAAATATTTACATTAATTTTTTAAATCCTAGGATGTCGTTAATTCTACATTAAATAACACAAAAACAAAACAAATACACAAGCATCTAAATTATCACAGCCAGTACCTTAGATTATCATAGGCATGATGTAACTTTTAAAAAGTTTAAGGTTTATTTTATACAATTTAGTTTATCCACCTATAAACACAATATTAAAACACAGTTGTAGATATATTCTGTCTAAACTGTATGTGCAACAATCCAGTTTTTACTCTTTTTATATAAAACTTTTTTCCGAGAATTATTTTTTTAGGGTTCGGGTGGTACATTGAGTGTTCAATATACCCAAAAAGTTTAAAAAACCGTTAAATACATTATTTTTGAGTAATTTGAGTAATTTATTGTTTTGTTTTAAACTGAAAAATGGTACGTTGTAAAACATTAAAAATTCACGAAATAACCCGAAAATATAATAACGTCACATTATATCTGTTAAAAAACCACGAAATAACATGTAGGCCTATAGATAAAAAGTATAATTTGCTATAGCTTGTGTGTCAGAACACCGTTAACGATCAATCGCAGTTTAATTATTGCAAGCAATGCGTGTGGTTGTGCGTATGCGTGTGGATGCTAAGACCCACTTTGTTCATCATATTGTGACGTCCTTCTTGAGTCATGCACGTTGGGGTTAACTAGCGCCCTATCTAGATCATAACATGCCGCTGCAATACGCTGCAGTCCGAACTCTCTGTACTTTCCTCCATAACGCAGTAGAAAAGTGCTGACTTCATCGTGTTACAGTTTTAATTCCTTATAGCGTGAGGTAAAACGATATAATTATTATTATTTGATATGAATAACTTAACACAAATGTAAGAATATAATTTACTCTTTTGCAAAGTAATGTGTTTCTTCCAACGTTCAAACCACGGAAACACACGCTGTTTCATATAACTATAATTCTAGATAAATTGAGAGCTTTCCCCCGCTTTGAATTCATTTAAACCGTGTTTACGAGTGTCAATAAATCACGTTTTGGGCACTCCTGTTCCCAGCGAACACATTGCATGTCGACATTTAAAAAAACATTCGAATTTAGCCCAAGTTTAGCACGTCACGTTCCGTGCTGCAATGTAACAAAATAAAAACAAGTGTACAATGTTCATATTTATTTTATTGTGCTTCGTGATGCTCGTGGTGTATTTGCGCATTGTTAAATATTCTGACTGAGCCAACGATCAACGGTGTGTAGCGAAATCATCAGGGGTGAAATGCAAATAATAAAGATGAGTTCTGTGATATCTTATCATCAATTATGAAGCATGCAAAGCATGCAATAAAGGGAGCGAAGCTAATTAATCATCAGATTAGTCAAAGAAAATATCTAATAACGCATTTAAATATTTGGTGGAGGTGCCGATAAGGAAAAATTACCCTTAAAATGTTAGCCCCGCCCTTGATCTCAAGAGTCACCAAAACATTATGCATGGCGTTTTTTGAAAGTCTATCGCAACAAAAAACGCATATCAATCGGAGGTAGTGTTCGGTGTTTTCGTCAAACGTGACACACGCACAGAAAGACGGACGGACAGAAAACTATTGCTAATAATAGAGGAGCTTATCTCCCTATTACCTATTTGACCAAAATACATATGGTGCTTTAGACAATTGTGATGTACAATCTAGTCCATGTCGGGTGGAATAACATGGGCAAACAAGGCAGTTCAATATTAGTCTTGTAGTCATACTCATTAGCCATTAAATACAAATACATTTCTCATTATGATGCATCCACTTAAAGAGAGCAAATTTACACGGAAATACATAATCAGTGGTGTTCAGTCGTTGTAGGCAGTATGTACCTTTTCTGACCTGTACTGCACACAGATACATAATTATGTAGTGTGTTGTAACTACCAGGAGACAGTAATGTAGCTGATGTGTACCGAGTTTTAGGAATGTCACCTTTATACGATCGGTATTACGCAACTTTATACGCACTAAACTATAATGTAAACTAATCCTTAACACTACACCTAATTAACAACGGATAGAATAGTTGAGAACCTTGAAATATATTAGTGCCTCTACAATTTAAAGGTAATTGTTTTTCTTGTATCTAAAGAGACCTAGGCGGAAACCGGTTTTCGGCTGATTTAAAAAAACGGGTTTGTTGTATTAAAACCAGTTGCTCGATAGCAAATCATTATGTAAAGTAATTGGTTTGTTATCAACGCTGAAAGAAAGAATATTTGGAGGTACTATGTTCATCCACTGTGTAACTCAAGCATGGCCCTCGAATTGATTTTTTTCCGACGCCGAAAGTAAATGATCACTTATGCAGCTACGCAGCAGCGCACGATTCTGCAATAAGTAGGCCTTTCTGTCCACAGCTGTCACCATGCAGTCTCCTGCCGCGTGAGATGGAGATTGTAAGCTTGAGCTGGCGATGAGTGAGAAAACATAAGACGACAGTGCAGGGACACTTGGGGGTCACTGCTGGCGAAGAGGTGTTAATTTGCGGACACAACCGGGCTAAACCGATTTAAAAAAGTCACTCCGCTTAATACCTACAAAGACCTACACTCAGCAAATTAAAATACTCCTATACCTCTTTGTAATTTTAAAGGGAACTTTCTGCCAGTACAATTTGTTCTCTCCAGGCTTCATGCAATATTTTCTGGATTTCCCAAACATTGTTATTCCAATGCAAACGCTCTGCCAAACGCAATGGTCTACATAATGAAATGGTCACACATATGAGTTAATTAAACCTTAATCATGACAATGGTACCTTAACAATTAAAAAAAACATAAACCTGGCTCCTAGTTTGAAATCCGAATCAGTTCCGATTCTAATTAAGTGCTTAAACGAAAAAGTAGATTAGAAATTATGGGTGTATGTAATTGAATGGGAAGAGCCCCGCTTTGCTGTTTGGTTCTAACATTCTCGTTGAAATCCGATGTGCTTTCCATGAGTATAGAAATTCATGTTTTGTTTCAAATGGTTCTAAGATAAAACATTATAGTTATCGAAATTTAAAAAAATATTGTTAAAAGTAATATTTAGTATCAATGACCAGACAAAATAATTTTAAAGTTTAGATACGAAATATGCTTATAACCATATTGCTGTATCGTTGAATGTAAAATGTGATGACATTTTCTCGGTTACATAATATTTTATCCAAACTTCGTTCACTTATATTTTCGAGAAAATTTCATCATTTTCCGTTCAGCCTTTTTCTTCCTGCCGCATGTTGCGGTGAGTCGTCATCCCCCAGATGAAATCCACCCCTCCTTTCCATTTGTTACCATTTATTTGGTCGAATGTTCGTCGCAATGGGCACGACAAGTGGTGGGACGAGCCAATGCGGTGCTAGAAGTAAATGAAATGCACTCATCCCTATTTGGGATGTTTGTGTGAAGCCCGTGGGGCCGACGCTAGATCAATAGTCGTCGCAGCTTTGTCGCCGCGCGTACCGGCCAGGGATTACTTCACTACAACCGCAAATGGTGGAAATTACAATCTAATGGCCGCAGATTCAAATGTTAACTCGTAAACAGTTTTCAGCTTATCCTACGGTTAATTACCACGGTTGTTGCCATACGCTTGTATATTATTTCCAGCCAGGTACAAAGTTTTCAGTAAATATCTGAATATTTGCAAACAACCCTCTTGGCTAAATTGACTTCATATTTTAAACCTGTAATTATTTATTCCGAGAAGAATCTCTTCGTATTGCTAACACATAACGCCTTCCCTGCCTCATATATCGAGTACCGAGTACGGACTGACACCGAGCTATAGATGCTTTCAATCCGGGACAGAGACAAGGCAGGCGACAAAGCGACCGAGCGAACCAATGACGACGATGCTCGAAGCAACTTGTGCTCCTAATTGGCTCAGTTCGTGTGTTCGCCACTCCGTGATTCGTTAAAGCAGCATTAGTGGGACTGCTACCTTGTCCATTATTTGTAGCTTCAAATAGACACTCATGTCCTCGATGTGCATTCAAGCTACAATGATACACATTCGGTTGCGAAAATGCAATTTTCTCTTTTTCATTTTATTAATTTGGATTTAGTTTCGTGTTGATTGCGTTATGTCTCTTTTAATGCATTTATGCTATATTCGAAGCTATGATTGGTCATGACTCATGCATGTGTTAGTGGTATAGATGAAAAGCTATAAAACCGGATGTCTAATGCGAGATTCAAACCCACGTCCCTTGGACTGGTTTCGAATGCTTTTCACTTTCGCTCTAACGGTATCATCCACCACTAACAAGTCAAATTGCGAATTACCGCATGGAATTTACCTAATCGGTAATTCAGTGATTAATTTCGGCGTATACGCAAACTAGGCTTCAGGCACATGACGTCACAAATTGAACGGGCCAATGTTACCATGGTAACCAACTGTTTATCTTCGATAGTATTGTTGTTTGTTGACAACCTGTGGCCATGGTCCACTAGTTCGATTTATTGTTCTGCACAGAATTGATTAAAGCCTATCAGGACACGGATGACTAGACGCTTGAGCCTAGCACAAAACACACTATGCATTGGACATACACATTCAAAATACACACCTATCTGTGAATCGTGACTGAGTAAAATTATTAGCTTATAAAAGTAATAAATTAGTTTCGAAACATTGTAAATAAAATGTAATTTTATTAACATGTTATCATACATTTTCATTTCTAATGTAACTTCTGCAGACAAGGCAACAATGAAATGCAAGGCTGTATTATTTTAAAACATTTTCCTCATACCTGCAGACTAAGAAAAATACAATAGTCTTTTATTAATTTATCGCCAAGCAATTAACGCCATCGACGATGGATAAAATGTAATCAAATAGCAAAGGATACCTATGCTACACTCGCTGGTTAAGTTATACAGTTTGAAGAGTACGTTAAGGGCACCCGGATGTGGCTATACCAACCATGTTAAATTAATCAAGTTTGATGTACCTTTTCTCAAGAATGGCTATAGCTAGTGAAATAATATTTTTTGGAGGTAACTGACACAACTTTTCTATGCAAATTGAGCGTAAAACATTCTGAGTTTTTAAAAAAGATGGACCCTAAAAAAATCATGGAATGACAACATAAATATATCCACATTTTTTCATGCTTCAGAATTAATATTAATCATTGAAATAAAGATATTTAGAATGTGGTCCGCTCAAATGCAGTTCTATACCTGTGCCAACATGCCCTGAAATTTTAAAAACTTTCTATCAAGTCAATCTTGAGAAAAGGTACATTGAATAGAGAAAACATAAGTTCTGAGATAATCGCAGTTGAAGTTTTGGGTTGTAACTATAGCCAATATGGGCCAAGGCCTTGAGATGGGAATTTTCATGAAAATGTTTTTTTATTAAAATTTTCTGGGAAAATTTTCAAATCATTGAAATTTTTTCTCAAAAATTTATAAAATTGTTTATTCTTTATTTTGTTAAATGCTTAAAAGGCTTGGCTAATATGGCAAAAAATGAATTTTACATGCCTAACCCTACACCTAACATAAAGTTAGTTTCTTTCTACAAATTAGATAGTACCTAAATTCGCAAATAAATACTTAAATAAATAAGATCTGGTTCGATTTTAAAACAAATTACACCCACATAATCTTGAAACCTCAAGGAACTCATTCAACCATTCGAATGAAAAAGTGAGATTTAGCCATATTATCACATCCGGGTACCCTTAAGTGGATGCTGAGTATGCAACTATAAACTTCTTTAAAAAGAAGCATGCGATGGTAACTAACTATATTTATAATATCAAAAGTGACCCTCTCCCTTTTTGGGCGTTGTTTATATTGAAGTAAAACATGTGGTTATTGGTATTGGTAGTAGACGGTAGGCCCATCGCTACAAATTTGTCCAGTGAAGCAAACAAAAATGTTCCCCCTAAACTGCTAAACTGTGTTATAGTAATTCATTATTTTTTAGTGCTAGGTTTACGGGTAGGAGAAAATGACTCATTTTATTTACTCGTTATAGAAAACAATAATATTGTTTCCCTTCAATTTACAAATTGCAAAATAAATATGGATGGCTAGTAAATATACCTATCGGCTTTATCTTGCTGTCACTAAACTTCCATTGGTCAATCAAACTAATTGCCATAACTCACTTGACAAGTGGTTTATAAAATACACCCATCCCATAAAGAAAAATGTTGAATAGTGTAAGTAGAATAGTATTAACCTGGATGCTTCGAGAACGTAATGACACGAACTGTGGAAATGTACACGCGTGTGGGCGTGCCCTATATACAACACAAGGTATTGAAAAGGGCAGTTTTATGGAAAAAGGAATTGTTAAAGTTACGACACCACACAAATATATATTGCACGTTTTATGAGAAACAACGGATTTTGTGGCTATTTTACGTTCTAGCATCGATGATGTCCACAAAAGTAATTTGAATAGAACAAAATGCTGTCAGTCACAACATATGAATGAATTGTCCGGTACACAAACATTTACTAAAGTTTTGAAACCACTGGTGGTTTAGAGATGTGAACGTTATCCTACCCAATAATGTTGATATATTTATTTATTTAGATTTAGATTTAATAACTATTCATTATTTATTACGATACTGTAATTTATTTTATTTATAATAGTCTTAAAATATATGAGGGGCCTTAAGTCATGGTAACTGGCTCAGGCTGTGTTTCTCGTTATACTGTATGTTTTGTTTTTCTACCTTGTGCCTTGTCTTTTATTTATTTGTCAATATTTTATTTGTCAATATATCGTTAACAGGGCAGAGCCCCACCAGTAACGTATAATAAAAACATAGACACATGTACAAACATACATGCAAAACATAACTAAAAAAAAAACAAAAAAAAAACACAAAAAACTCTTGGTTTATTTTTGGTAAGTTTTTAGTTTAATTACTTGTATTATGAGGATTGTCCGCACAGTGAGGGTTGAAACGTCAAAACAATAACAAATATTCGACGCGGCGAGATATACCATTCAACTATAATTTAAATGATAATATTCCGAGCCACGAAAGACTAAAATTTGAAATCTTTAAATCATTTTATGTTCGTTTTATGATAGTTTAAATCTGTTTCAATCGACTTAACTATGATGGTGGCGAGTAAATACCAACTGCGTGCGGTGGTGGTCTGACAACGACGAGGCAACCACTAGGACAATCCAATGCAACTCGCGCAACCGCCGGCGATCACTCGAATTACAATTTATCCAATTCAAATTATTCAAATTCATTACAGGGAGACATAAAGAACTGAGCTCTGGTCATGGGGCTGGTTTCCAATTTACCGAGGGCAGTAGCTGTCAGTTCTATAGAGTTAAACGCATCGTTCTACATTGTTTAGTGGTTTAAATGTTACACAAACACGCGCATTTGTTTCAAAATTGGTCGAATTGAGTGAGTTATTATTTGCCCCCTTCATCACTGTCTTCTAGCACAGTTTCATTTGTTTGTTAAGTTTACGTGACAACACTTATGACACACTATGACCAAAATCCATGATGAAGGCCTTTTGCTTCTTAAAACATATTTTTTTAAGAAGTTTTTAAATGCGTATGTTAGTGTTTCAAATTATACCTTTAAACGTCTTCTTTATATATAATAATACTGATTTATATTTTGTTATTTTTATTTTTTACATAGTTTTTTAGACGCAATAGATAATTTTTGGTACGAAATTAATGCGTATGGGCAATAGATTTAGGGCGCTTCAACAGCGAAGAATATTCTGACATCTTATGGAAATCAAACTCATACTTAAGTCTTGTTTAGAGCTACTTTTGCCACGTAGGAAAATAATAATAAAAAAAATACTGTCATGGCTCAACGCAATTATAACTTATTTGCGCGAATTACTTTGAGTAATGTTTACGGCTGGTCAAATTTAATCATTGGCATTACGGCCCAGTTAATATACTGCATACACAAGATAACGAATCTAAAATTGAATAAGTTGGCATGACAAACCAAATATTATATACATATATTTTTTAAATGAGAATTTTAGAATTTCCGCATTATCCAAAACTATAATAGAATATTTTCAAAAAACATTTCTATTTATTTTATAAATAAGGTCTCCGCCCTGCGTAAGTATTCGAACTTAAAAGGCCGGCTCTTAACGCCTCTCCCCCCCTAAATGCATGTGTTGCTATGTACTGTTGGATTTCACATTATCATGAATTCATTATATTTGACCCAGTTTATTATATCTTAGGAAATAAACCAAACCGTGTAATTAAGTTGAGCTAAGAATACAACGTTGTGATGGAAATCATTGCTACCCCAGTTAGACTACCATGGTTATGTAGAT
Source organism: Sweltsa coloradensis (assembly GCA_024449915.1). NCBI lineage: Eukaryota > Metazoa > Arthropoda > Insecta > Plecoptera > Chloroperlidae > Sweltsa > Sweltsa coloradensis. The sequence continues at coordinate 562,609 of JAMZAV010000270.1, forward strand.
CTGGAACGGATAGTAATCAGTTTCAAGACAATCTTTTTTTTTAAATATAACACTAATTACTCCATGAATTTCATTATATTCATTCATCCCATTCATATAACAACGTGATTCTCAAGTAAGGTTATTATATTTTTCACGTTTATATTATATTATTTTTACTTGGTTTATTTAACTTTTCAAGAATACTTGTGTCTACAACATTTACTGTTCGAACCCGTTTGGTATTTTCGCTCTTATGCGATTAAACTTCCATTAAAGGTAAGACTTGTACAATTGATATGTGAAAAATGTCTTATTATTGTTAGGGGTGACTGGGATCGCCAAATGTGCGCAGTTTACAAACTCACCTGATATAATGTCAGTCTGTCAGCTTATCCGCTTGATGAGAATAATGTAATCCTCAAGTTATGTAGTTTAATATATTTTATTTATTTTTATTTTCCCTAACCATCATGTATTGAGAAATATATGCATGTATAAGCATGCTTGTTTGCGTAGTTATTTACAAATAATCCTGTCAAATAAGAATTTTTGGAGGAAATAATTGCGATGTCGCTGAATTTTTGCAAAGACCTTCATTATATAATACTAATCAACATACTAAAACTCCCCTACAATCGTACTTGAGCTTCGGCCGCCATATTGGAAAATGGCGGCCAAAAAGTGTTTGTAATCGAATATCTCCAAATTGGTTGGAGATAGACAATATCTTGCAATGGCAAAAATATTCTTCATTTAATTCCCTACAAAAAAGGTGTCTTTCATAGTTTTGGTAGGCGCAAAGGTTACGTCACAAAATCGTGGTTTATACGTTGCTTATTGGAGTACCAGCAAATTTCCTAATTTTCACGCCCAGCATCAAACAATGCCCGGTAAATCCGTAAGAAATCGATTTAAATACAAAAGAACTTTTGTACGCGGTTCATGAAAGCTTCCATTAGTATTTTTAAAAATCAGGTCTGCGAAATCGGATTATGCATTTACCCGAAATGTAAGTTTTTCCATTGTTGGCATTTCCTCAAAAATGCCATAAGTGACTGTCCATTATTAAGCACTAAATAGCATCGGAGGAAAAATTCTTTCTATGCACATTAAAATGACTTAAATAACGATGAGAAAACAACCAAAGTTTAAATCTAATATGGCTGCTAATTCCTAGTATTCACAATATGAATACTGTTTTCATGCCGTTTTAACACTTTTTTTGTAACAGTTTTCATTTTGATGTTTGGAAATTAGGAATTAGCAGCCATATCGGATTTAACCTTTGGTTGTAATTGGATAATTATTTAAGTCATTTCAATGTGCGTAGAAAGATTTTTTTCTCCAATGATATTTAGTGCTTAATAATGGACAGTCAAATTTGCCATTTTTGAGGAAATGCCAACAATGGAAAAACCTAAATTCCGAGAAATACAAAATCCGATTTCGCAGACCTGATTTTTTAAAATACTAATGGAAGCTTTCATGAACCCCGTACAAAAGTTATTTTGTATTTAAATCGATTTCTTACGGATTTACCGGGCATTGTTTGATGCTGGGCGTGAAAATTAGGAAATTAGCTGGTACTCCAATAAGCAACGTATAAACCAAGATTTTGTGACGTAACCATTGCCCCTTCCAAAACTATAGAAGACAACTTTTTGTAGGAAATTAAACGAGGAATATTTTTGCCATTGCGACATTTTGTCTATCTCCAACCAATTTGGAGATATTCGATAACAAACACTTTTTGGCCGCCATTTTCCAATATGGCGGCCGAAGCTCAAGTCCGATTGTAGGGGAGTTTTAGTATGTTGATAAGTATTATATAAGGAAGGTCTCTGCAAAAATTCAGCGACATCGCAATTATTTCCTCCAAACGTCAATATAAGATCTTATTTGACAGGATTAAAAGTGTTGATCTTTTGTATTAGGGCCTATTTTCTTTCATAACCATCAATAACTACATTATTTTGCATTATCAGATTAACCCGAAACAATGTATTTATATTTGAATCGATAATGATGAACGATATATCCATTCGTATAGCCAACTACGTTTGTTTTAATTAAGCTTGCTTTATTATTAAAAGCATTCAAATATCCTATTTGTGTTTACATAATTTCTTACGTCAATGCACATGTTTTGAGCCCATGAGAATATCTCTAATAGAACATTATTAAAACTAATTCTACCTTAACTATGTTCGTGTCAATGGCGTAATTAACGACATAGATATGCGTTGAAGCTCGCCTATTGTTATTTATATATTCATCCATGCAATAGCTCATGACCACAATGCACCATATAATTATGCACCAGTAGCAAACCACAAGCTAGCGGTTGTATGAATAAGATGTTCACACTTCCTTGAACAGTAAAGTCTCACGTGAGGAAATCAGGTCAATCGTCACCTCATCCCCTTTAATCGGTGTCAGGAGGCGGCACTGTCCATTATCTAGATCACAGCCTCGGAGGATGGTTAAGTGAGTTTCATAAACACGATTATCACTTCATCTCGGCTCTCAGGTCACTTGTGTGATTGCAGCTCGCCCGTGCAAGCGGATGCATTAAGCAGGCGTCTGCAGTGTGGACTCAGTGGGCATGATGCTCACAGAGATAATTCTAGCGTGTGATGAGTCCACTAGATCAACACGGCTGGAGTCCACCCTTGCTGGACATGTTTCCTTGGTGCCTTGGACACAGATCGAAATAATGCGCAATATTGTAAACAGACCCTTCACGGGTTGTGCTCGGGATATGTTTGTTTACGCACTCATTAACCTAGGATCTTACTAGTCACTCACTACCGCATTAAACTTAATCATGTCAAACTCACGTCCTAGACAATATAGAACACTTTTTATAGACCATTATATAAAAATATGTATAATGTTTACTGAGTTTGAGTTATAAGTTGTTTGATGTGTAAATTGCAAAATGTAATGTTTTGGTCATTAAACTTTACGTTATAAATTGTAGTGTCAAGTTATTTGATCTCGGAATGTATGATTAAGTAGTATCTAAACTTTAATTGGTTATTGGGAGTCTACATTATTATAGCCAACAATGTTTCATCTAAATATTTCGCGTGTTAACAATTGGTTATCTTACATCCTCATATAGTCTTGTGCTTTGTTATATCTTGTATTCATTTTAAAACTCGAATGGGCCATTTGCTTTTAATTGATCTGGTCCATAAAGAAGACAGCTTAGAATGGTGGCCTCTTCAAGTGACAGATGAAAGGATCTGCACATTTGACACTCTTGGCGTTTGTGTTGGTTCATACCCCCCCCCCCCACCCGCCAACCCTCGTGGCTGAAGTTGCTTCTGCCCGCCAAGCACATAAATCACATTGATGAATGTTTGGCGAATGGCCTCTCGTTGGTCCAAAATCCAACAATTTCTAATTTCACCCCTAATAAAAACGCTTTCACAAAATCCATTACCATTGTGAGTGGGGAAATAGGCGCTTCTCCAGTTTAAAGCAATCAAAGTTGCCGAGAATCCAGTCACTTATTAAACTGTTGAAACATACATCCGTGCTTTCAGGGTGACAGAAGCGCAGACGAGTTCATTATCTGTAAATCTTGAATATTTTATTGTGAAGGATGACACTTGGAAACTAAGCGTCCTCCAAGAGCGCCTCGAAGAATTAAGCGGGTTCTTCGTAATCCGTACGATTAACTTTTGTTTGATACCTGTACAACTACCTTCAATTACTTGATGGAATCTTGAAACTTCATGTGTAAATCAGCTTTAAAATTGAATTTATGAAGTAAGTTAGATAAATAAAGATACTCCTGTTATAGATATTTATATATTTGTTTGTAACAGTTCAGCATACATATCATAAATGGGTTATTCAATTACAATAAAATTTAAATACAAATATGTTTGGCCGATTTATCCATGGGGATTATGTTAAAACAAGTTAATATATACAACATATCTTCGGTGTAGAGTGTGTGCTACGTATTTGCTACGTTTTTGAGCGAATTGCCTGCGTAGTAATCATTGATAGAATTCAATTAAAATTAAACTTTGCATGATCGTCAAACAAGGATATTAGCACTTAAAAAAAATTATTGGTGAAAAGTCAGAAATAAATTCTATTCTGACATTGTTACAAAATCCGATATCATGAAAAACTTTTACCATTTCCTTTACTTTCTTAAAAAATACTCCAGAAATAAATTATTATTTATTATAATGTATCGAGTGAAGCGACGACTATTTAATCTACATGAGCTAATTTTTTGTATACTTTTATTTGTTCACTCTCTATACTGGATAAACAGCCACTCCGCGATCTTGATGAAATTTTCTTGATATCTTCGAAATCTCAGAACTTCGATATTCCACGTACAGGTGTCACTTAAAAACTTTTTTTCATGAAAATCGAACGACTACGATTTTTCGGATGTAGGAACGAAGAGAACTTGGCAATATGAGCTCACCCACTAAAACGACTACAAAGGCGTTTGCAAAGCGGCGTATAGTTACACCTTCATGATGTGTTAACCATATTAATCTGTCGCTTATTGACCTAAGGACGTGTTTCTGGAAAAAATCACTGGTGCAGTTGTCTCTAACGGTTGATTAGATAAGAAATAATGTAAACTTGTTAATTTAAATTGAGTTTGGTGGAGGTGCCGGGTTCAAGTCAGTGAGCCCTGACAATATTGTTGGTTCCGTTTTGCACCGCTTCGGGCATGAGGCTCGGTATATTTATGAGTTTGGTGGAGATGCCGGGTCCAAGTCAGTGAGTCCCTGACAAATATTGTAGGTTCCTCAGTTGTTGACACCGTCTTCCTGGGCATGAGGCTCGGTATATTTATGAGTTTGGTGGAGGTGCCGGGTCCAAGTCAGTGAGTCCCTGACAAATATTGTAGGTTCCTCAGTTGTTGACATTTCCTTTCTGTGGATGTGGCTCGGTTGAGGTCCATGTTTTGAGGTGATAGTATCACAGAGTACATCCAGTGATACACTGTTCCTAGTGATGTTTTGTTGTGGGCATGATGTTTGAATCAAGTATATATTTTAGTTCTTCACTGCAAGAGTCCGTAGTTGCACCTGTATAAACAAAGCGTGCCACTATAAAGTATGCTAATACGTTTACGATAAGTTCCGCTTCGGCATTTGACATACGTTATTATAATAATATTCTACCCTACTGCCAACAATGATGTCGAGTGGAGGTGGGACGGTCCCTTTATACATTTTGCAGCAATGCTGTAGATGTCTTTGTAATAAAATATCATTAAATTGATCAACAATGATTGTATTTACATTTTAAAATAATGATTTATGATTGTAAAGTGTGGCATTGGCAAACAACATATTTGTAAATTAATTTAAAATAAACTCAAACATGCCAGGTTTAGTTTAAACAGGGAAAACTACAAGAATGTAAAAAATCATACAATTAATGTTAAGTGTTTAACACTGTGTTTAAGAAGTGTTAGTGCTCTGATTGCATTGATCGTTTTGGCATTGTCTGTTGAATTGATCGTATCAGAATCCAGAGGGAGATATGCACCGGTTAATTTGGTAGACGAAATATTTATGGTATTATTTGAAATTAATGTGATGACAGATAATTAATGTTGTTTGCCGGTTTCTAAGCCTCTTTGGAAAACAATTAAACGATTTTTAACTAATTTTATAACTAAGAAAGATGAAATAACATCTGATAGAAACATCACATAATTTCCAAATAGTGTATTCTAGATTATTGAACAAATTTCATTCGTCCCAACGTCAAACCCATCTCAAACATAGGCAATAACATAATACACCAATTAAAAGTATTTGACAACTAATTATGTTGACGTGAGGCTTCTGGCAGAGTTTTATATACCAATTTGTCTCGGTCATGCCATGACGTAATTGATGCGATATCATTGAAATACATTTTGAATAAAAATATTATAATTCACATCCTTTTTGTTAGTGCAGCCCTTTTCTTTGCTTATTATAATGAATAATACCGAACTAATTTCATGTTATTTGGAAATACTTGTTCACACTGCTTGGAATATAATAATTGTGTATGTAAATTAACTCATCTTCAAAGATCAAATACATCTACGATATCACTGACGCACCGCTAAGATTTCTTTCTACAGCCGCAAAAGAAAACTCGGGAACAGTATTTTGTAAGCTTTAAGAAAAGTATCACAGCTGCAAAGACGTCCCCCTTCAATGATATTGTTTTCGTCGTGGTGCTTACGAGTGACAATGGCAAGGAAGAAAACAAGGTGACACTTTTCCGCAAACTTTTTCACATTGTTTATTGATATTTCTGAGAAGCGACGTTCATACTTTTTACGTCCGAAGTACAGTAACCACATTTGAAACAAAGCGACATGTTCGTTGAGCGGGAAGCTTTCACGCTTCGTCTATAATTAAGAGTTCAATGAGAGTACGGAGTATTGTGCCACACGTTGTTTGATGAAACTAATATAGCAAAACCTAATAGAAACAAATGAAATTTATTGTTCAAAATATTTAATATGCTATAAAAATAAACAAATAAATTCGTATTGTAGTCTACCCACTGTCACACAGCTGATTTTCAGTGGGGGACATTAAATTTAAAGCAGACTAAGCCAACCTTGTAGGCGCCGACACCATCAACGAGCGAACATTGACCAACTAGAGACCTGCATATTTAAGTATGAAACACCGATCAATCAAGCTGGACACGGTTCCACCCGCAGATACTTTGTTTTGTGTTGTATCATACACAACTTACTCTGTACCTCTACGGTTACTAATAGCGTATTAAAGAACACGTTTGTAAAGGAAATATTCAACTTTTGCAACTTCTTTCGATTTATCTTGGGTATATAATTGAATGGTTGAATGGTTATTGAATTACGTTCTACAACGAATATAACGTCATATAAGAAAACGGGTTAGAAATTCCTCCGAAGCAACGCAGTCACGACCGTGTAGTAAATGTCACACCATTATAAATAGCAATACAATAACCATTTCAAGCTTTTAGAGTATTAAGAAGAACGTCGTATCGGCAAAACAAACAATAAGTGTGAGTTCTGATGTGATACGAAGTTTAATCTCGTGAACGTGTACTCCTTCATGCATTAAACAAGCAGGACCATGAAGATTCGTCTATTTGGTAACATTTCACTTCATGGATGAACGTCTCGCAAATTAACTTGGTGCACACTACTTATAAGACACTTAACTTTAAGCACTCATATTTTCTTTGGGATTATTTTCCGTTCTCTTCAGCAAACTTTTTCTTCTCCCTAACTTTTGAGTAAAAAATCATTAGAATAATGCATTGTTTATATTTTAATCAGTTTATCTCTTCCGGTAGAAGCTTACTTAGCTTTAAGACAAGCCCTCGCTATCTTGTCGAGCGCTCGTTGCTTCACCAGCAGCCGTCTGCCTTATCTTAGGCCAGGCCGTTAGACGACGCATGTCAAGATGACGCGATTCCTGATCTAATTACCCCTCGTCTTGGATTGCGAGCGCCGGAGCCGAGTCGGCTCGCGATATAGATGGCAAATAAAAAGCTTTCTTGCTCCTCCCTCGAGGAGTCGCATTGCATGTGACGTCACGACACGGCCTCTTTGTTGCTTCCGTCAGAGCTATTCATTACTTGACAACTGAAGCTTCACCGCACAACCCCAAAGAAACTCGGCACACAACGCAGTGTTGTCATTATCTCTAATTATTGCCAGCACGCTGTATTTTAATGTGGCGCTCAGATAGAGAGAGGCATCATTATCAATAATTTACGGAAGTCATTGTCTACAATGTAGCGGAGACGAGGAGATCTTAATTATGAATGTCAGTCAGATATTTCTCTTGTGTAAAAGTGTATCGAACAGAATAGCTTCATAAGGGCGATAATCTTAAGATAAAGCTGTCCATTAGTATTCGGGAACTTCAAAACATCGTTGTTGCCATTAAATCCAATTGCATGGAAGTCTATCTGAGAGAAAATCTTGCTCTACCTACGATTCATTATACTACCCTAAATCTAATCGTGTTTTGTAATGTGCCAAGCGTTCATTAAAATTAATTATTGAATGAAACTAGAACATTGAGAAGCAAATGACGACGAAAATGATTTGTTACAACACGACAATGATTATCCGTCTATTACCACCTTAACGAGCACGTGATCAAGACCAAAACAAGTGTGTTTTAATTAATTATATTCAGTCAAGAGAATCATGTACTTATTGGCAATTTATGATACAATCATATTATTTATTCCGTTAATTCATAATTTATAGTTGCCAATATAATATTATAACCAAACAAAACAACACCATCAATATTAATAAAAATAAGCACAAAATGATAAAATTGGCGACTGTCACGCCATGCTTGATTCAAACCACTACAAGTTGGAGCTTAGCACAAGTAATTATGTCAGCGCGTATCTGGTAATTTCAGTAATGTACATGAACAGTCAATTTATTTAATACTTATCAATTACCTTATTCTGTCACCAAAGATTTCCAAACATATATATTTATATATTTTATTTAATTAGACTAGTACAGTGTACAAGTATCTCTTTGCAGAGAAAGCGAATTAGTCTATAGTAAATAATAATAAAAGTGATGATAATAATAATGTTAAAGTAGAGTAGATGAAAAACAATAGTATGCCCAACGAGATTAAGAACTCATATAGAAGAAAAGTTGGATATAAAGCAATAATTGATATTGATAATGATATACACAGCGTTTATGTTAAAGTAGAATAGATGCAAAATAATAGTACGCCCTCCTAGTTTAAGAACTCATATAGAAGAAAGAAAAAGTTAAACAATATTATATAATTCATGTATGATTAAAATCTGTGTCCCAACCTTATCGTATCCACTGCAATACAATATCAATTTTTAACAACCTTTACTCATTATTTATTAATTTTCTTCTATTCTTCTCAGTTATAAAAACTGATTAGCAAAATGACATCAATAAATAAAATATGTAAGTACTTATTACAACAATAATAAACAATAAAACCAACTATTTGCTTTCCCAAGTACCAACATGTCATCCAACGGGAATAGAAGTGAAAAGGTGGGGTTGGCATCACAAATTATTTCATCTTGGAAGTTTTTTCTTCATCTAGCTCAACGTTATGCGACTAGCAACATGCAACGCAGAACGATACCTTGTTGCGCTCCAGCGCGCATGAGCGTCCGAAGCATCAGACAGGCTGCAGCTGCTGACTCTCTGGTTAGTAGAATGTTTCTTCATCTAGCTCAACGCTATGCGACTAGCAACAACGTTGAACGATACCTTATTACGCACCAGCGCGCATGAGCGTCCGAAGCATCAGACAGGCTGCAGCTGCTGACTCTCTGGTCAGAAGAATAATTGTGGTGGTTAAGCTTATGGTTCAAAGAAAATTAAGGATGTCCAAGGACAGTGAGTTGGCCTATACCAGGACCCTTATTCTAGAAATTTGTGAAATGCCCACTCATGTGAGTGAACTCAACACACATTGCGATGTGTGAGTCACAAAACGCACCAAATGCTATTCTCGAGATAAAATTGAGAACGAATTCTCCCACTCACAAGGCTCTCACTGGGACCCTGCAACGAGGCTAGCCAATTTCACCCCGCGAACCACTAACCAATAGGATTCAAATAGGTTTAAAACAGCTCTTTAACCCGGCCAATAGCAACCCTCCCTTGGCTCGTCTAACGGGACACGCAGAGCGGTGGGGGTAGCAGTGATGTGAAGCACTTGCTTGCTAGGAGTTGAGTTGAGTTGAGTTGCTCCTTCGTAGGCTACCCAAACGCATTATGTCTTGAAGCTGGCGAAATAACATGAATAAAGTGAAGTAAATACTAAGTTGTGTACACCCTGCATGCAAAAATATTTAATTAAAATACTGTGTTGTCTACAGCTGTTATGGGGTATGTTTTAATATCAAGTACATAACAAAATATTACGTGATGCATTTTATGGTTAGTGGCTTGTTTACATGCCGACTGTAGGAGCCTAGAGGGTAGGCTTGCGTAAGGACAACGACGTGTAAAGTAATGCAACATATTAAATTAAAATACTGTTTTGACTCTACGGTTATGGGGTATGTTTTAATATCAAGTACATAACAAAATATTACGTGATGCATTTTGTGGTTAGTGGTTTGTTTACATCCCGACTGTAGGAAGCCTAGATGGTAGGCTTGCGTTGCGCGTAGGAAAATAGTTCAAAGTAGTTCGTCATTTTATTATGTCTATGCCGTGATTGATGGTACATTTCACTTAAAATTACATTCTAAACAATATTAAAGAAGTGTACGCATGCTATTTTATGATAAATATTACGGCCCAATTACTTTGTGAGAGATGTCACAAGGGTTTTGAAACGTGACAGTGTCTTCGAGTGAGTGAGTGATTTCACTCACAAAACCTGCGAAATCGAGAGTCGAGAATAGCAACCCGCCGTCAGTGTGTGAACTCACATCACACGCCCATTTCACGCCGTGAAAAGCCAGTGAGAAAACTCGAGAATAGGGGTCCAGAAGAATCGTTGTGAATGTAATGCGAGTATTCTTAAAGGGGCTAAAAACCCCAAAATTATTTTTTACCACGTGATCTATAGCACAATACTACACTAAAATGACCGTTTAAAAATTTATATCTTGTAACTGTGATTTAACACGAATTTTTTAATTTTTTTGATCCAGAAATTAGCAAAAATTGGTGTTTTGGGAAATTTCTTAAATCGGCTTTAACCTGCTTCTTTTTTGGGTCCACATAGATACTATAGAGCATAGTACCAATCTAAAATGCCCCTTTATAACATCGTGTCTTGAAACTGTGCCCAAATATACCCTCAAACACCCAAAAATATGCATTCCAAAATCACACCCCAACTTGGAAATCAGCATATTTTGGCCAAACTACTTGCCCAAATTACAAAACAAAATGTAGAGAATTTACAGAAAAGGCTGTAGAGTACGTCAATAATGGCCAATATTTTTTTGGGTCAAAATCCTCCAAGGTCACGGGGCATAAAGATCGTCCCCATGTTATTTCTTATGGGAGATTTTTGCCGATGGGACCTAGCTCGAAAAATGTCATGTTTGACAATTTTTTGGGAGGTCATGGTGGCCCCAATAATTTTTCTGTTAATTGCTAAATTCATTACTAGTTAGCCTGAATGAAATATATTTTTTGAGTTTAGTGGTTAAATACCCCTTTAAAGAAATGCCTGACCACGTGTGTACATTATGATGTGGACGATGAGAGGTTCAGGAGTGTCTGAAGAGTGAGATACCTTGGGAATACAGCATAAAGCTTCAAAGTTGTTTTCGAATGTTTGAGTATTAATACTTGGAATGTAATTAGGGAATTCGAACGAATTCTGCGTGAAAGCGGAATGTTTTAACGAACTTAACAGCTCAGTACAAATCAGCAACTAGGTAATTCAATTACAACTGAGAGAGAATTTTATTTCGTGATAAAAGTAGATAACATATTTACACAAAACCTTCATGCGCGATAACGTTTGGTTTTAGCGGCGGTTTGGAGATAGTACGTGATTGAGTCCTGGCCAGAGCATTGATGTTTGTGTCAAATAAACACGCGCGCTGTTGTTCCACCGCAGTAATATTTAAACAGGCTCGTTCATATCTGTGCTGCAGGGAGGAAACAATGCTGCCATTATCTGCGTCGTGCTTGATGTGTTTGTTACTCGGGCCCCCGGCTCGGGGGACGCGGGGCCGGGTCGGGGTCCCACTCAGCTCAAGCGCAGATAAATAAACCCGAACACTCGGGGGATTCAAACTTAGATCAAGAAATATTTTGTTTTCCACTTCTTTTTGGCCGTTACGTATATCCTCGAGTTGTGTTACCAGCTTGAAGTAGAGAATACAGACGGTGTTCTGAGTCAGGGCAATAGCGCGAGTACAAGTGAACTTGTGATGTTCACAAACTTACTAAAGCGAGTCGAGTTTTAAGAGAAAACGTCTTATGACATCCCTATTAAATTTTATTTAATTGTAACTATGAATACAAAACATGTACCTTTCATTTTAACTGGGTACTCCATATTAAAGTAGAGAATTATAAAATTTCATTCTCCTCGAGTACTCATACCGTGAACGCTGGCGTGGCATGAAGCTTGGCTAAAGTTAACCTACATAACGCTGCCTTGTGTTGTCTCTATACTCAGTGCTGAGTGTTCCACTAGAAAGCAGTCAAACAGGAGTTGAAGTGAAAATTTCCTTAGATATATTGCAGCACTTCCGCAATAGAAACAAACAGAGTGAAACAAAAGGAAGCCCGTTGTGGAAGAGGGCGAGGAAATACAATTAGAATAGAATGAAGCAAGGAGTAAGTCTAGGACACGAACAGGAACCTGTCATAATATCTTACGCCTCTCTCTCTCTTCTTGTCGTATTAATTCTGGCTAGTCTCCAGCAGATGTCAGTAGAAGACGGAAGAGCCAGACACGATGAAGTGGAACCAGCTCAAACTGGAAGTAATTAGGAGTCTTCGCATATAATGGCTGACTCTGACAAACTCAAATAAGAGACGCCATTTTGTAAGGATTTTACGTACAAAGAAAAAACAATGGAAACGTTATGTTGACTTGTGGCAAAGAGGCGGTCGTCGACCTTTGTGTCGGTTTTAATTAAATTATAATCTGTCTTTTGTACTCGTCTTAAAAAGTTAAAACATATCCCAGTTAAAAGCTAAGTAGAACAGGCTAGTTAAAACAATATATCTCGTAGCATTCTTCTTTTTAATGACGTATGATTGTAACCTGCTAGATTTGGATGATCTTTAGTATCGAAAAATAGCGAGTTGCCAATAAATAATCACGCAAAGTGGAATATAGAAGAACATTATCACGGCGCATATTCACGAATACAAATTAAAACTGCTGACTTGTAACTTTGTTGTAAAACTTTATTTTTTAAAACAAAGTTCTGCCTTTACATTAAGGTTGTAACAAAAATTAATTAATTTACATAAATACAAATTACATTTTTTAACAATAAGTAAAATTGGTTACATAATATGAAAAAATGAATGAAGTGAAAAATGAAGTGTGAAGTATGATTTGTGAAGTATAAAAATAACAAATATTGATTTATACTTGTTACTGCTTGCTTTGGCCATATAGATGATTTCTAAAAACACCAAGTCATAAAACTCGCATTTAGTCTAAAACGTTTGCAAAATTTAACAAAAAAATCCGGTATCGTTCCTCTTGCTCCGAGCCCGATCACCTCAATTTCCTTAATATCATATTTGTATACAATTTGCATATAATATTATACGGCTATGGTACAAAACAGAATAATGTATTACAAATTTCCTGTTATATTTAATGTATGATAATAAATTATTATTAATACTGGTACTCTTTAACAGTTTGTTAGCTGTGGATGACTAGGGAACTACACACACTTGACACCTCGAACTTCCCATCCATTCGATTATCCTCGTTGCCTCGTTGATACAATAAATTATATAATGAATTATCCACTCGGCTACAGAACCGATTTTCTGGGGGGGGGGGGGGTTAGTTTAAGCAGTCGAACCAAACCGGTTGGCGCCGGAATTATGACTAGCAAATATGTCCAACCAGCGACCGGTAATTTAAATCGCAGCTCACTGGTTGGACATGACTCATTTGCAGGCGACGCAAACATGGACAGAGCTAGTTCGGAGTGACTGTTTATCATTTATTATTTACTTCGTTACTAAAATGGCTATTTTATGTTATGATATGTTCATCTCTATTCTTCAAAGACAATGTATAGTAGATAAGTTATTTTTACATGGGCAATGAACGAATATTTACCATTGCTATGTTTAAGATAAACCCCGCCTGTAATTCACCTCAAAGCACCTTCCAGATAAACTAACAAATGTGACAGATGTTAGGTACCGGTATAAATAGGTTTTTTGTGGATATCAGCTCGAAGTGCTCGAGGGGTGTCCACGTGTTAAAGTTATTGCCCGCGTGTCCCGTGCAATGAGTAAGCGTCCCCGTGGGAGACTAGGCTCGCACCCCTGGGCAAGTTGCCTGCCAATACGACCACCAGACAAAGGGGCCGTGTACACCCTCGAACAAAACTCGGTGCCGGGCGATCTTCGGCGAGGGTTTCAAACTTAGCTTGCTTGGAAATGCATACAGTATATAAAATCCCACGCATACAAACAACTAAAAAATACACCCAAGCGTTACACACTGAAAAGCTTTGAGATAAAAAAGAAGGGCTAAGCCTCGTTCCCTTCTACATTTGGGCGCTCTTAAAACATTATTTCACTTCGCCTCGAGACTGCATCCTTGCAAATCTTGACAAAATTGTATATGCAACTATTGATCAGAATGTAATTGTTCGTGCCAACTTCATATTAAACAAGCTTCGCAAAGAAGCAGTCACGGGCCACAGTGAACTTATGTTAAGAAGTGCGCAAATGTGCATGGAATTGTTCATTAGTTTGGCACTTCTTTTAGATCCCAATGCTTTACTGTGTAACGCTTTGCTGTCTTTTTACAAAAAGAATTGAACGTGGGATCTCTTACTTTTTAAACTCCATTGCAAAACGTATGGTAAAAATAGATATATTTTGTTTAAGCTGTATTAGTTTTCTTGTGTTACCAATTACTTTGGTGCGACTGCGGCTTGGCTGCGGCGCCCTTATGGGAACTTAGATAAAGTTCTAGATGTTTTTTAAAGATTCTGATTAGAAAATGACATCACTACAAAATATTATCGTTGTTAACTTGTTTTGATAATTATTCTAGTTGTTGATTTACTTCATTGACACCAACTAATAAAATCGTGTTTGTGTTAATCATTGAAATTATTATTTCATTCATTTAGTGTCTAGTGTCGACTTAAACGCCACTTTTAAATTAATATCATAAATATAATTTTGTATTTCAATGGTAAACTGCATCTAATTGCAGAAATAAAATGTGTTGCTCATCTGGGACTTAACACTTCTTTTTATATAAAATAAATAATGAAATAGTAAATACTATAATACTATAATATAAATATCGATAATGTATTTGATGTGATCAGTGCACCATGGAGTGATAATAAATTAAATGTTTATTTTTAAGTACATCACAGAACCCATCACTAAAGTTATTAAATCACACTCTGAATAATATTCCCACGGTGTGTTTTTTTAAAGTCTCTAGTGCGTGCAGCCATGACTGATAATATGTGAACTTGGGTTTATATCTTACCGAAAGTGATGTCGTGTGTTGAAATATCGCTCTTTATTTTCCTGCAAACCAATTCTGTATAATATTACCCCTAAAACGAGGCCAGCTAAGTGCATACACAGAGCAGATTGGCATCCTTCTATCAAGGTTATACTACCATAAGATATTCCTGGATTGGAGAAGCTAATATCAGAGTGGAACATTTCCCGTGGAACGTGCAAATCATATTGAATGAAGGCAGGCAAACTTTATGGACCTTTGTTTCAACGTTAACCAAGCTATCTGACTTGTTATGCTTGGCGCACATCAAGCCAGAATGAGGAGGTTACCATATTTCTCGTGGTAGTTCGTTCCATACGCCTCGAACCTAAGCAAATGTTTATATTGAGCAGTGCTTATGTGGAAGATCCACTGCGGTGGTAGTCACTATATTATAATCAACAGTATTCTTCGCAAGACGAGGAAGAATACAGTTTTAAAACACTCTATAACAACTTACATTACTTTCATGAAATGATTAGTAATAAATAAGTGATAAGTAAATAGCCTGAAACATGTTAATTGTAAGTGTTTTGTAAAAACTTATTGAGGTAAATGTGGAAAACTCAATTTTCAAAATATTTCGTGGCAAACACATTGTTTGATGTTACATACATAACATAGATAATACATCCTAACTACCATGTGATTTAGCCCCAGTCGATCTAACTAGAGCGAATAAGTAAAAAATATGTGTGGGTCGAATTTCAAATGAAGGCATGGAATTCTGATATTGACTTCAACCTCATCTTTCACTATTTTCCCTGAATAAATTTTTTTCAATCTACTTCTACAATAATTTCTATATTTATGTTTATTCACTATGTTATAAATCAACTGGAATTAATTGGTACAGAAATAAACCTGTAAATATACCGGATACACAACACAAAGTATTTTATGTGAAGTGTTGCAAAGCTAAGTTTGGGACGAGGGAATTTTTAGAATTTTGTTATTGTTTTCCCAAGTTCTTATTCCATTAACTGATTTCCACTAAAACTATAACCATAACTGCATTAGAGTGATATATAATGTTATAACTTAGTTCCCAAATGCGTGTAATAAATTCAATTCAGTAGTATAAACCACTTTAATTTGTAGTAAAGGTTTTTTGTACTAATATTTTGGTTTTCTCATGTAGAAGAGAAAATATATTTGGTACTCAAAATATTATTTTATATTTATAAAATAAGAGTTTCCAATAAACTCTACTAAGACAAATACAATACAAAACAATAATAAATGCACATCTGGCATTGTATATATTGATTGCGCAACACTATGAAGAAAGTCATTGGCTACCGTTGTATACCTGACCTTGTGAATTCGGAGCATGAATGAACTGTATAATGGGACAGGAATAACTTATAAATTTGGAAGATTAAGTGACCAGTTATTATTTTTAAATATAAATCTTTTTCAATCTTTCACATGATTAATAATCTCGAATGAAAGAATTGGTGGTAAAATTTAAGAGTATTGTCACTTTTATGTCGACAACATATTATTATAATTTTCTCAAGAACATGACATGAGCATCTCTCTTTGCTCGTTTGAATTAGCCTAGTTTAGCTATGGGAATGTAGCTGATAAATGTGGTACCATTGTAGACCGTTAATCCTATTACTAAAAGTAGTGGATTAAGGTTGTATTTTTTGCATTATTTATAGAGTTATTTTGGAGATAAAACGTTTAGAAAATAGGTCAACATCATCAAACTTGAATTTAAATCATTGTTAAAAGTGTTTAAAAGTGTTGGTGTTTTGTTTACATTCCACTCTGCAGCTCCACGAACTAAATCCTTCCATTCCGTAATAACTTTTAATTGCTCTAGTATAGGGGCTAGAATAATACTTATTCCAGAGTACGGAATATAAGGAAAGCTAGGATGCACTTTTGTAGAGGCACAGGCTTACACTTAATTCGCACAACCTGCTAATTTGTTCCGGAGAGGATACTTCATGGCAATGCACAAGTCTATTTGATATGACTTCATTGTGCTTTGTTTAACATATTCTCAAATACGTAGAAAGAAATCTTTTCCGTTTCGGCTGTTGAAACTTTTATGTATATTAAATCGCACAACATCTCAGTAAGCACATTCTTCCAAGATGGCACCTCAATTTTTACATGACTGTTAATATTTAAGTAAAAGCACGCGTTTCTAAGAAGGTTTCCGTATATTCACAAAAGATTCCTTTGAAATGTGTGCAGCCGTGTTTTGCCTTTTTGTGACGAAAGTTCGAATAAAAATTCAAATTAAAAGGCAGAGGGAGTTCTATTTGACTTTCATGGAAAACTCGCTTTCTCATATAATAACAAAGCATGCAAACTGTGCAATGCATTTTACATCAACCTTTAAATATAATTGTTTTTACATTTACAACTTGTTTCGGATTTGACAATAGACTGAACAATATATAAACAATATATTCTATGGTCAAGTTTGCATGTCTCATCTTCCACTTATCCTTTAAAAAAAAACAATTCAAATAGGTGAAAAGTGTATATACGTCCCTGTAAAAATAATATACAGAACATTTCCATTAGCTGTGTTCATATTGGAGTTTGATTTGAAGTACGTGCTGGGTTTCAAGTGTTATGCTTTGAATCTATACACGAGCTTAGGTATTCGCTTCCATCCCAGCCCATCTAGCATGTGTACTCTGCACACACTCCGGCGCGGACAATTCAAGGAATACGCCAATCGGAAATGTTGGCACGCTCGACTGCGATAAATCGATACAGACATCTCGATGAATTCCATCCACTCTCATGTGCAGACGAAACGAAACCGATTATGATTTGTGTTTGATCAAATATTAATTTGAAAGTAATCAAATAAATTCGTCACATATTTGTGAATGCGCAGCGTCTGTTTGCACATTGTGTATGGCGGTCATATACGTGGGCGATTTATTAGTGCATGCATATTTGTGGGAATCAGCCCGTGGGTTTAGTTTTTATTAATATTTACTTATAAGTTGTGTAATTTTGTAGTCCAAAACAATTTTTACCTTTTAATATCTTCACCATGTGTTTGCATTCCTTTTTATTTGTGTTAAAGTCAGTCATAACTATTCATTAAATAAGTATTTGCACTAAACGGATAAAGTGAAGGCAAATTATTTAATATAGAGATGCCAGAGGGTGACTCATCCGCAATGTCACTATACTGAATCAAACGTAAAAAAGGTTATGAATAATAGCTTATTTTTCAATTGCAATTTAATAACTTCATTCCATTTCACATTTCACATTATTACAAAATAAGTGACAGCATCGTTCCAGCAAAATTAATAAACGGAATGTTGCAATATTAATATGAAATTGACTTTTGTTCTCATATGTCACCGAAATGCATACAATCCGAAGTATTTTTAAATCAAGATCCAAGATAACAAAATAACACAGAATGCACCCAGCGTTAAATTTATTTAACGGATAAAATGGTATTGTAAAGCATGTATTCATTTGTTTTTACATATTAGTATTACATTAAAGTATCTTTGTTAAATTTTACTACTTCGTGTCCTTGTTACCACTGTCAACAATTTTCCAAATGTGCATGCAGGTTTCTTATTGTTCTACTATGTATATATTATTATGTATTGTTGGTAAGAGCATAGCCCTGACAGCTAAGGTCCCGGGTTCGATCCCCGGTGTAGTCACTTTTTTAATTTCTGTCTAAAGTACTAATACTTATAGATATACATGATATTTCATGTTTTACAAAATAAAATTTCTTCATTTTATTTTAAGAAGTAGTGCGTTAATTAACTTTTAAATTTATATTTTACAATGACTCTAAATCATATTAAAGCTAATTCTATAACGTTGTTCTAATTTTGAAAGACCCGACTAGTCATCGATTGACAACTTTATGTTCTTTCACCTTGAAAAATAAACACGGTTTTTCTCAAGCTGTACGACTAAACTGCTAAGTGTTTCGATCATTTAAACTCTTGGATTTCTAAATTACATTTTTCCTCGTGTGGAAGACGCAGACGATAATGCATTATCCTTTTCGACCCTTTTAATTCAATTTTGTTTCTGCGATATTTCGATTCCAATCCATTACGTGCAGTGATTACCAATATTAAACGCGAACGTAACTGAACCCAAGGAAGCGAAACTAATACTGATGTCAGAGGGTATAATCCCATTCGCATTTCAATTCTGCATTTGTTCACAATATTCACAAGACTTCACACTATATCGTGGTAGTAAATACTATAATTAGAGTGCGCGAGCCTGCTCTGTATGCAACACATCGCACAGATACGCTTCCAACTCACACGTGCATATAATAGGCGGGGGGAAGACTGGAATATTAGTAACCAGGGGTGCCATTCGGTTCCTCCCATTTCAACCCGCGACTGCACTTTAATGAATATATAGACGTGGAATTACCCTCTTTTTTGTACTGATCTGCATTTTTGTGTTCGTATGGAATAACGTGCACTAGCAGCAGCGCGGGATTTGAATATAACATGCATAGACGAATATTAAAACAAATATTATCATCTTCTTGAAAAAAATTACGTAAGTTACTAGCGGTAAAAGAATTTTGACAAAACTGAGAGCTATTGTGGATGCTTAATGTTGCTTAATACAAACAATGAAGTTAAACACATATTTTTACCATGATGCCGTTAATGTCTTGTCCAGAAGACATTTTATTTTTGCTTAGTTAGTTTAATTCCACACAATAATTTCAGCACAAACTTGCACCAAGCATGTATGTCTAACTTCCATGCCGTATACTCTGTCTTCTAATTCACGATATGTGTATTTAGTAAACCATATTGCAAGCATATGTTATTAATGTGAATTTTGTTTACAACGTGGGTAAGATTCTCAAGTATATGAAGTCTAGATAACGTCATTGTGAATGTATATGAACCAAAAGAGGCTAATAAATATATGGTTTACTTAAGTTTCGTGGAGTATTACATATTTGTACATACATATTTCAAGTATTATTTATGAAATAATTTCGAATGTGTAATTTGTTTTAAATTTTCAGAAATGGCAATCTAGGATATGAGTATGTTTAGCCGCTAATTTGAAGACCTTTTCCTACTTATTTGATTTGATGACAGCACAACACAATCAAATGAAATTGAATTGAATTTAACCCTTTTAGTTCCGAATTAAATTGGTGGAATTTAAGTAATTTTAAGGAATTAAATCTGATTCCAGATATTTTTATAAGATTTTTCATGTTTTCAAAATATTTTTTAACACGTTTTTTAACGAATTTTGGGAAATTTTGGATTCTGAATGAAAGTTTCAATTTAATTTTAAATATTTATTTGAAGACTTTTCCTAAAACTAGATTTTTTACTGAATTTATTTTTGCATATTTTACATTTTTTGTATCTCAAATAATAACAATACTAGGAATATATTATTTTTCTGGGACAAACCCCATTTTTTCCATATTTACCCCTTTTTGCAGATGTGTATTTTCAAACTTCTCTAAAATGGGCACTTTTTGTCCCATTGACATGGGGTAAAAAATTCATTAATTTTTTTTTACCAAAAAAAAATTAAAAAATTGGGATCAAATTCGAAAACTTGTCATTTGCCCGGATTAAAATTTAAATTTGATGTACATTTAAATGTACACAGGGACTGAAAGGGTTAATATCGTGTTTATCTAATCATCACTATACGTGATTTATTAATTATTTTGATAGGTTTATTTCATGTATGTTGTTCAGTCACTCTACCGGTGATGCTCATGGATTAAACCTCATTTTGAGACTAAAGATAACGAAAACACAATAACATAATATTTTAACGATAACGCTAACTAACGATCGAAGCGAGTGTTTTGTGTTGTATTTCAAACTTATTGCAACATGCTGCACAACTTTCAAAAAAGACAAGATTATTAGATTACGAGCTCATTATTACTTTTAGTTAGAATGGAAACACTGAATTTACTGCTTGAAGGGTTAACGGAGGAAGGAAGTTATATTTATAATAATCATTCTTGTAACACATGGTTATGTGACCGAATAGTTATAATAGCAATGATACAGATACGTTCATTTTAAGGATACGGCGTAATTATTAATAATTTACAATATATATCTTATTCAAGGTTCTTCTCGGTTAATTTATTGCTACACATAATTTATAAGTTGCTGTTAATGCTAGGAATACTGGAAAAGGAATAGTTAGGTAAAGCAGTTATATAGGTCACATGTCTGTTTGTAGAATTATTCCGCACAATATGACAAAGATTTAAATAAGATATTTTCCCGACCCCAATTACCCTTAGTGCGCTATCAACGACGACGCAAGCAGACCAACTCTCTGAGGCTAGCATGGAAATAATGCTTGGAAGCATCCACTCGTGTTTACTTTCTTTTGTGATAGTACGACTTCCTCATGAGAAAGCACCAAATATCATCTAAGTAACAAGAACTGGCTAAAAATAAGAGTTAATAAATATTTCAACGCACACAAATTTAGAAACTGTAAAACGTCAGTAAAATCATTTTAGAGATGAAGAAAAGAAAATTGAAATCGCAGTTGATTCCAGAAAAAATACTACCTATATAATATTCATGTGTTAATCTCGTCCAATTTTTACTTCTACGAGTTAAAAATACTGAACAGTGGTATTCTTATGCCTTTAAACGAATGCACAGTTTCCATTGTGAACATTTATCGAACGTCCCAGTGGACAAAAGAGCCCAAATTGAAACACACTTTTTTCATTTTGTCGACGTTAATTTAAAATTCTCTCACATTTAAAATGAAGTAATCGACTGTCAAAATTAGAAGTCTGTTGAATTATAAAATGAAAATATCATTCACAAGATAATTAATACATTTACGAAGGTAGTACGTAACAAGCAATCAATTTCAGCGCACTTCTTTCAACTGTGTGTTTCACTTCGATAGACAAACGAACACACTCATTTCCCCACCCAAAGGCCAGTTACAACCTAATAGATAGATGTAATAGAAATAGACAAACGTTTATGTTTGCTATTGATATATTATTAAATAAGATACATTATTATTATTATATAATGACTCTACATCACTCAAATGCTAACGCTGGTCTATATTTGTTAGTGTTATATTTATCAAATTTAGGCCTCCCAATGCGGACTGATACAATGCGAATGCTGATTCGATCTTAACTAACTATAGTTCAATATTTTAGATTTAGAAGATAAAAGTAGAATTCACAATCATTCCAGCCATTCTATTACCTTCGTTAGGTTCAACTTTATCCATTTAAGTGATTTTAATTAAATTGGTCGACTTAACCTGTAGATATACGATTACCGACACCGCATTCAATCATTGTATTTTTTTTCTGTAATCTAAATGATACATTTCCACATACAGTTCATACTGAAAGTGAGCAGGAAGCGGATGTGGGGTCCATACACATAGAATTGCTTGGTTGTTGGAAAGTCGAATGGAAATACGCCTGATACAACGTTGACTGTGTGTAGCTCACAGCACCGTAGGCGTTGGAAGATATTCTCTGCCTGCATGGTTCGTGTTCGTGTATGAACGGCAATGAGGGGATATAGAAGAATTGCCGGAAAGTTCTCCATTATTTTATCCGGACATAAATCAAAATAAGAAAAATACTATCTATACTCTCTATTAACATGTACGATTGCTTAAACATTATCTAGCAGTACTACCTTATTTTAAAGTTAGTCAAATAGTCAAACTTCTATTAAAGAGATTGCGTGGCATCTGGCTGGTTCAATCAAATGATTGGCCGGCAAAAGGAAGACAGACATAATGTATAGGTTGAGATTTGAGGCGAGAGTCCATGTTTGGTTTCTGATAGTAATTGACTTTTATTTTTATTTTATTTTTATTTTATTTGTGGCCACATACAACAGGACAAAATGTCCCACAAGTGTAATTTACCAAACTATGACAATACAAATATAACGCAACAATACAATTTAAAATTAGTTACATAAAAATGACTATAAAAATTATATAAACATGAATGTATGTGTGTGTGAGATGATGAATGAATGTATGTATGTATGCGTGTTGCGTTGTATGTATGATTGAGTGAATGATTGTGTCAGTGTGTTAAGTGGAAATATGAATTGTATGTGAAAGCACGAGCGACTATAGACATTAGTGAAGTTGATTATAATATTTCTTTTAGTTGTTTTCGAAAGTGATGGATGTTACTATTGTGCAAATCTAAATTAGACCCATTTAATGATAAAAGATTGTTGTACGTAGCCTGCAACCTTATTAAACACGAATACTTGTGCACATCAATGCGGCTGGAGGGAAGATGAAACAGTTTATGAATTCGAGTGTTCCTTGGTGGCACATGGTAGTTTAATGACTCAATTAGAGGCGTGTCAAGCAGGTTATTAGCAACTTTGAAGAGCAGAACAATGTCCATAAATTTCCTCCGGCTTTCAAGGGTACTTAGATTGTTGTCAGAACACATACCTAGATAATTTACTCTATGGTATTCCTTATTAGCCTTGAAGCACAAGTGTTTGAAATATCGTTGTTGCACTCTCTCTATAACAGCAATTTTTGTGACATGGTTTGGATTCCAAATTTGAGTTGCATATTCAACTTGAGGCCTCACTAGAGTTATGTAAAGGCGGCGTAATGTTCGTTCACTGAATGTGTCAACACAGTTCCGATTTATAAATCCTAACATTTTATGCGCTTTAGGAACTATTTTTGAAACATGCTGATTAAACGACAAATTTGACGCAAAAACTATTCCAAGATCTCTTATTTCAGTAACACGCTGAAGGACTGAACTATTTACACAGTAGTTAAAATGTAGCTGTTTCTTCTTGTTTGTAAAAGATATAGTGAAGCACTTTGACACATTAAGATTCAATAACCATGTCCGACACCATTCTGACAGCGAATCAAGATCAAGTTGAAGTCTGAAGTAGTCCATTTGATCCGTGACAGGAAGGTATAGTTTCAGATCATCTGCATATAACAGACATTTTGCACTCTTAATTTGCGATGGAAGGTCATTTACAAAGAGAGTAAATAGAAGAGGTCCAAGAATCGACCCCTGTGGTACTCCAGACGTGACTGTAATGAATGAAGATGAACTTGCATCAATACCAACCGATTGTGTTCTACCAGTAAGATAGTCTCGTAGAAGTTCTATTATCTTTCCACATATACCAAAGCTTTCTAGTTTATGCGCAAGAAGCCGATGGTCTACAGTGTCAAAAGCTTTACTAAAATCAGTGTAGACTGCATCAACTTGCACCTTTTTGTTCATGCAATCAGCGATATCTTGAGAAAATATTGCAAGATTTGTTACTGTAGAACGTTTGCGCACAAAGCCATGCTGCTCCGGAGCAATTGCCATTAACACATGGTTGTAAATGTTTCTGTGTAGAATTATTTCAAAGACTTTAGAAAAGATCGGTAGAAGGGATATCGGCCTGTAATTTGACACCTTAAAGCGACTTCCTTTTTTGAGAACCGGTGTTACAATAGCTTGCTTCCACCTTGAAGGAAAAATGCCAGTAGTCAGTGCAGAATTGAAGAGATGTGCAAGTGGATAGCTTAAAGGTATTCGGCAGTGTTTAATAACTTCAACGGGAATTTTATCAGCACCAGGTGACTTTCCGTTCTTCAGATTTTTTATAACGTCAGCAATTTCACGAGGGGATGTGGTTATAGCTGATAAAGTCCCTAATTGATCACATGCACTTACATTTGGTAAAGGACCTGCAGTGCTTGATGGAAGAAAGGTGGTTTTAAAATAACTAGCAAACATTTCACAGCATGTTTTTCTGTCATTAGCTACTTTTCCATCATACTCAACTTCAATTGGAATTCGGGCGCTTCTTGTCTTACTGCGAATAAAATTCCATATCTTGTTGGGATTATCTGCCACTTCAGAGTCTATTTTTAGTAAATACTCCTTGTATTTGATGCCAATACCAATAAATGTTGTTAATATTCCAGAGGAAATGAATAATGTAAGATGTAAAGTGAGTAAATGATATATTTTCCACACAAAACGAAAGGCACGTATTGAACAGATGCCATGGACCGAAGAATGTTGGACAAATAACTGAATAGGATAGACGTTAAATAAATAAATAAAAATAAATAAAAAATAGTTATAATGAGATCCCTAGACCTTAATATAATTTCAAAAGAATGCACTAAAGATGATCAAAAATTGTCGGACAGAGAGAGGGACAACAGATTATTGGAAACACAAATAATTGAAGCCGATAATCGCAGAATCAACAATTATATTCAAATTTCCAAACTCACGTCATCTAGTTCTTCAATGAACTTTGAGCAGCGTTGTTATGAACATATGCTATGTACATAGAATCATTTTGTGGATAAAGGTATGCAAAAACAAAATTATTAAAAACACCACCACCCAAGATTTAATTTTGAACTAGAGAACTTGGGCCGGAAAATTTGAATTATTAATTTAGAGGTTATGTCCCATTTAAAAAATAATTCTGCTATTTTACTTTGTCTCTTCACTCTGCCAAATTTTCACACATCTTTCGTAGATAATTTTGAAATCATATGTAGATCCAGGGATTCACCATATCCAGATCCTTGAGAGAGGTTTGCGCGTCTACGATACATCGTTTAGTGCAATGTTTATGTTCATGTTAACACATAAGTATGTCACTTGCCTGTTTATTTTTCCACGGCATTTGATAATGAAATAAAAAAGTCTAAGCTTAATTCGTTTTTTTACATCTTCCTATTTACAATGTTTGGACATCCTTGTTTTCTGGCTAATGTTCGTGGCTCCCCACCGCAGCCTTTACAGACACGTTCCATCAACGCAGAGAAATAAATGTGTTTTTTTCAATAGTAAATTACCAAAGAAACTCTATCCGCAAGAAAATCACCTGGCCATGCAGGCGCATAGCGTCGCACGTGCCGGCACTCGCAACATTTCTTCCAACAACTTCACGCCTCACGCACAAACTTTCCTTCTTCCAGATTAAAAGTAATTGATTTTACTGTAGTTATGCTGTGTGCGTCTTGGACAGTGAACGAGTAATATAAATCATTAGGCTATTCGACCGCGTTTTTCTTTTTTCCCCAAATATGCTACCAAGTCAAAATATAATGAATGGCTTTGAAACCGGTCTCTTTTAGAAAATCAAAACAATTTTAATTTTAATTTTCTGATCGGGCACACGACAAATATCGCCAGTTCAAAATTTTTTTAAAACTTCAATTCTTCCAAGCACACCATTCAACGTAGGTAGTTGTGTTTTTGTGTCATTAATTTTCAACTGGTTTTCTAGAGGCTGACTGAGAGAAAAAAGGTTTTTTAACAATTAATTTCCTGCGATTTTTTGTTTATTTTTGCGGTACAAATTGGTACAAAATACCGCCAAACGAAAAAATTCGCAGGAAAGACAATTATAAAAATAAATCTTTTTTCTCTCAGTCAGCCTCTAGAAAACCAGTTGAAAATTAATGTCACAAAAACACAACTACCTGGTTGAATGGTGTGCTTGGGCGAATTGAAGTTTGAAATTATTTAGAAGAGGCGATAATTGCCGTGTGCCCAATCAGAAAAATTTGAAAAAATAGTTTTGATTTTCTAAAAGTGCCAGGCTTCAAAGCCATTCATTATATGTTGACTTGGTATCATATTTGGGAAAATAGAAAATGTGATCGAATATCCGTAAAACAATTCGCAATCTATAGTGCTATATTTATGAATTGTATAACCGTTCATCATTTCATTGTCATTATTAAATCAGTTGATTTGTATTTGTAAATCGTTGTGTGGGTTAATCGTTCCATATTATATGAAAATTTACTTATTTATTTAACGTCCATCGTATTCAGTTGTAATTACTGACTTTAAAAGAGGACAAAAAATAAAATTAAGCGGATGAAATAATATATTGTTCACTCTGTTTTATGCCACGGCGAGGATATTTGCAATTCGCAATATTTCTAACTAGCCAAGGTCTCAAATGAGGGCAATGTAGTTCATTTATATTGAAACATCAAGGGGACTGATGTCGTCGATTAGCGGTCGTGTAAAACAAGCACGCCCCAGTTTCAAATACAGATCGCTGTATGGTTATAGTGCAGTGATACCTCAATGACATAATAGGCCTATGACGTTAGTCTCGAACCACTTTAGCATGTGCTCAATTTTAACCTAGCAATTTCCTTGTAATGCAATATGTAAGCTTATGACTATTATTTATTTACAGTTGAATAAAAGCACTCACATCATCTAGTTGGCAGACATGTCTTTGACCATTCTCTTTGAATCTTACTATCTAGTTCTAGTCTCACGTATTACGACATCCCTAAATGTATTCCTTGGATGCTACTTTTGGTTCATTTTATGCAGTATGTGCTGATTTACATATGACACACATACACATGTATGTGTGTGTTTTTACTAGCAAAATACTTATTTCTAAAACGCGCTACTCAAAACTATAGTTACTATTAAAATTTATAAGGTACTCATATATGTCAGTATTTTCCGGCGTTTTTTTTCTCATTGCTAATCTACCTTTACTTGACGATACTTATGGAAATAATTACTTTGCGCAATGCCGCGCATCGTTAACTTCATAACAATTCTGAGTGATATCAGCCATATAAAACAAAATTACTGTATTCAAAATTAAAATATAAAAACAACACACGAACAATCACCACGGACATTCAATAAAAATAAAAACAGTTACCAAACGAGTGCGTACATTTTCGAGAGCAAACAGTTCAGTTCTCGAGTCTGAGGAAGAGAGCGGAGTGCTCTTGAAAATGTACTCACTCTTTCTTTCTGAAAGTATTTATTCTATGACTGTGGTTATTGTTCGTGTGTTGTTTTTATTTTATTTTAAAAGATACTTGGATAGAATAGGTAAATATTATTTAATAATTTCATGAACTTTATCACTGCTTTTTGGTATGTAGGCCTAGTGTGAATTGCACTGCTTCTTCTTCTAGCTTAACATATAATATTTAATGTAAATATAATCCCCACAAATACAAAAAATTGAAAAAACGGCAGCCAAGCTCTCCTTCAAAAGTCTACGGCTGTGAATGATGTGAGATGTAGAAGTTGAGCCAAGCTTTTCATTCTTTCTCCCTAGTTTCGCTTTGAAAAGAAGTAAGATCATTTCGCCTGTTGACGAGCGCTAAGCTAACGATTGTTGTGGTAAAAAAGTAAAAAAATTTAAACTCGAAATCATAAAAAAATGGCTTGGCCATTGAATTTGGTTCATGGCTTAGCAATTTTTTATGATTTCGAGTTTAAAATTTTTACTTTTTTACCACAAAAATCGTTGGCTTGGCGCTCGTCCACAGGCGAAATGATCTTATTTCTTTCCAAACCGAAACTAGGGAGAAAGAATGAAAGCTTGGCTCAACTTCTATATCTCAAAGCATAAAGGAGAGCTTGGCTGCTGTTTTTTTTTTTTTTTTTTTTTTGTTTTAAATTTTTGTATTTGTGGGGATATTACATATTTTTGTTGTTTGTTTCCTATCAATACGTGAATGATGGAAATGATTGCGTATGAGGGACATCTAAGTGTGCCCCATGTTTCAAAGTTTTAAGATGAATCGTTTTCTCTGTATAGCGTCTTATTCAAAAGAGTACGGATACCTAGCTTTTGATAATTTTGATTTTCTCCGGTACCCGTTACACAATTTTGCTTTTCATATTCAAAAATGATTACGAATGAGAGATATCAAAGTGTATTCCACGTTTGAATCTTCTCAGTTGTAGCGTTTTCTTTGAATGATTCATTTTTTTAAGTTCAGATATGTTTTTTGTCATTTTTGGGCCCATGGTCCTTCCCAAATGTATCCCCTTGTGTTTTAGACGCTAGATATTTATAATGGTTAAGAGCATGTTTAATTTTAAGTTTGTAAAAATTACCACGCCTTAGTAATTACGTGTTTTGATTATCATCCAAATTTTAATTTTATCAGATCCATGTTACCCGATTTTGGTTTTGAAAGCAAAAGTCACTGCGTCTGAGGTACATTTAAGTGTGGTCCAAGTTTCATAGTTCTAAGATTTACCGTTTTCTCAGTAGGGCTCAATATAGCTCCGCGGAGAATAAGCTAGCTAGCTAACTAGCAAGCCAGCCAGCCGGAAGGTTTTCGACGATTTTGAGACACTTTTTTTAACACAGAACGGGTTATCGGATAAGGTTGATTTTTTTTTGTAGGTCATAGACCACATATCAGATCATATACATAGTTCGAAGATTGTAAATATTTCGGGGCGGCGTGTGCAGATAGCTGAAAAACCTCCCAACTCGGGTAGGAGTATACAGAGCTGCGAGTTCGTCGTCGCCACAGCAGTCGCATACGCATGGCTGTGGGCGACGACCGTCGCCCTAGATTATTAATATATCTCCCGGTCTAAGGCTTGTTTAATTTTTTACAAAGTAACTGTATTGACGCCAAGTATTCTCCGCTATTTTCCATAATAATAGTATAATGATACATCATAAAGTCAATGTTTTAATTGAAGTGTATGTTTTGTGTGCAGGTGTCTTGGATGAGGAAGCGAGACCTGCACATCCTGACGTCCAACATCTTCACGTACACGGGCGACGGTCGGTTCGGCGTGATCCACCCGGACAACGCGGACGAGTGGAACCTGCGCATCGAGTACGTCCAGAAGAGGGACGCGGGAATCTACGAGTGCCAGGTCAACACGGAGCCCAAGATCAACATGGCTATCCTGCTCAACGTTGAAGGTAACTAGCTTGGTCTCACACATGATGCACTAGACACAAACACATCAGACACGCACAGTGCTTGGTCTCACACATGATGCACTAGACACAAACACACCAGACACGCACAGTGCTTGGTCTCACACATGATGCACTAGACACAAACACACCAGACACACACAGTGCTTGGTCTCACACATGATGCACTAGATACTAACACACCAGACACACACAGTGCTTGGTCTCACACATGATGCACTAGACACAAACACACCAGACACGCACAGTGCTTGGTCCACACATGATGCACTAGACACAAACACACCAGACACGCACAGTGCTTGGTCCGTCACATGATGCACTAGACACAAACACACCAGACACACACAGTGCTTGGTCTCACACATGATGCACTAGACACAAACACACCAGACACGCACAGTGCTTGGTCTCACACATGATGCACTAGACACAAACACACCAGACACGCACAGTGCTTGGTCTCACACATGATGCACTAGACACAAACACACCAGACACGCACAGTGCTTGGTCCCACACCGGTTGTTAAGAGGATGATGCACTTGATACTAGGAAAACGCTTAAGTCTCGCCGCGTTGTTGGATGAGCGTAATTGGTTCATTGAGCTGCCATGTGATATGCGGATTTTCTGTTGTTCTGTGAAAAAAAAATATAACAAAGTTCAGATTTTCTAAATTAAATTAAATTAAATAAAAAATAAACTTTTTTTTAATTAATCGTAATTAAAAAAAAGAAAAAAAAGAAAAATTGTGATTTTTATCAGAAATAATTATTCGATTGCGCTCAAATTTCACACGAATATATAAATTCATAAAATAAGGTTGTGTAAAAAAATCATTACAATAGGATAAAGCATGTAGGTTATATAAGTCAAAAAATTGTTTAAAAAAAAAAAAACGCAAAATTTATATTTTCATGAAAAATAATTTTTCGATTGCGCTCAAATTTCACACGAATAACTAAATTCATAAAATTAAGATTCTGTGAAAAAATCATAATAATCGTATAAAGCATGTAGGTGTTATAAGTGAAGAAATTTTTTTAAAAATCGAAAAAAATCGTAAAATTGCGATTTTTACGAGAAATAATTTTCCGATTGCGCTCAAAAAACGTGGCAGTTCTTAGTTTAGAGATTTCGAAGGCCTCCATAAAATTTCATCGCAATTGGAGTATTGGTTTAGCTGGAATCGTGTTAAAAAACACACAAAAATACAAAAAAATACAAAAAAAGAAAGAAAAAAAATCCGGATTTTTTTCTCCAGTGTAGTGAAATGCAATCTTCGCTTCGCCCATTCAACAAACACACCAGACACACACAGTGCTTGCTTGGTAATGTTTATTTGTAATGCACTGTTGTGAAAAATAATTTGGGAAACATAATTACTTGACGAGAAATTTCAATTTGTTTGGACTTGTTCTGCCCGTGACATATAACAGATGGCTATCGTCTATACCCAAATATTATTAATTTATCAACATTCGGACATGAATAAAATAAACAATCATTGCATTGCTTTGCCTGTGGTGACAATAAGATATATACTATACAAACGAAGCATTTTATTACTATAATTTGTACTTTCATAGCAAAAGCAAATGTTTTCAACGTAACGTTTCTTATACAGTGCAGGGAACCCTATTATCATAACTTAAGAAATAAGTTTATCCTTAGGATCATTAGAATTAAGTTTCCTCAATGCAAAGTGAATCAGAATAGTGGTCATAACGGGTTGATTTCTAAAGTACGTATATTAGTGCAGCGTCAAATGGTCGTATATCGTATTCCCGTGCAACTTTTTGGTAAGAAATACAGCACCATATGTCGTTATGCTCAGGAGGCCTCAACAGAATATAATCGCTTTGGTGCCAGAGCGCCGCCCGCGACTGGGGCGGAAACGCCACCCCCAAGTTTGACCACGCTCGGGAATATAAAACGATCAATAACACCAAACGGTTGGGATCGGAGAACACAAAATTAAGAGGAATTATGCTTAAAATGAAATGAATGGGTTATAAAGTACAAATTCATTTTCGCCGCCCGCAACTGGGGGGTGCAGGGGACGCCGCCCCCAAGTTACCACGCTCGGGAATATAAAACGCCCAATAACAGACAACCGGTTGATCGGTCAACAAAACAATCAAGAGGCAAATAATTATGGTTAAAATGAATGAATCATGTCATTCGATAATAATTTTTTTTTTCGCCGCCACCAAGTTTACCATGCTTGGGAATATATAACGCTCAAAACAGCCAAACGGTTGATCGGACAACCAAAAAAATCTAGAGGGAAATTAGGCTTGAAATAAATGAATCAGGTCATAAGATAATGATTTATTTCCGCCTCCCGCAACTGAGGGGTGAGGACGCCGCCCCCAAGCATGGCCACGCTTTGGAACATATAGCCCCTAACGCTTTAACAGCCAAACGGTTGATTGGACAAAAATTATGTAAGATACCGACTAGGCCTATGTGTCAATTTAATGGAGCATCATTTATTGCTGTCAGTGAGGAAATTAGGAAGCACGTAGTACTCCAGTTATGGCATAAAATTCATTCTGCAATACTTATTTCCACACACAAACAGTGGAGTAGTATTGATGCAAGTTGGATTGAAGTTGGGTTGGACGGTCCTTGTACAGTCACAAATACTCGATGGGAAACATGTTAAACGTAGTATGATGCCCATTTAATTACATTACACGCATTATATCGTCTGTTCATGGAAGCTTTCTTTAAAAAATATCCTGAACTTGAAGACCCTTGCAAACGTCAAGCGCAGAGTTTGAAGAAAGCGTGATAAACAGGATACAAAAATGACATCCGAAGTGTACATGCAGAATTTAATGACACCATGTCAAGTCTGAAGTTGTCGAAACTCATTCACGAATTCTTAAAATAATGTTCTTCTCGTCCCGTGTTCAAATCGCTAATTCAATACATGCAAATGTTAATAGAACTCTGTCTTTTCACAATATCAGTACGCCCTGGTGATTGGGAATTACACCTCAAAGTAATGGATGCAATGACAAAATATTACTTTGCTCGTGATAAACTTAATTACGCAAGAGTTGTTCCATTGTATTAAGCAGAGATGGCCGAGCTTCCTACAAAATCACCAGAAATATACGACGAGTTTATTGCTGGAAACTGGGTTGTAAATAAAAAGTTTTGTTCTATTGGAAGCATGCACAATGCAAAACAGGATTGTAGGGCTTTCATTGAATCCGAATGCACTGACTCGCTTCTTTCTAATTGTACCCGAGTTAGATGACATGATTAGTACTAGAATCAAAGAAGATCGCAGGCGTAGTTGATCTATCAACTAATAGACACCACAATGGCAATTGCTCATGTTTGAATAGACACAACAATAACATGGTAACTTTCACTTAAACACTGAGAGCTTTGCCATGTAATCCATTTCTTGATGGTTTTACTCAACTCATCAATATAATCACAAAAAGGGTCATGACTATTAAAGTTCAAAACTATGTTTGCAGCAGAAACGTCATAGGCCAAGAAAAATACGTAGTTTTTGCTGATAACAACAGGATAACATCAAGCAACGACAATCTATGGTCATGAAGAGGTTAAATCTTCAAATGTGGAAAATGCAGGAAAGAAATTGCTGTTAAAACCAAAAATCAAATAGTCTAGTTAAAAGAAGATAGAGCATTGTTACTGACGTTACTTGTTGTTACCCGCTCTTTACCTGATGTAGACCTTCACTTGACTGTTGGCTCGTATGAGTTATCAGTGGTTCCAAGAGCATTGTCTTCCGCAGATGGAACTATCGTCATTGCTCAAAAAGTGTTCTAATGGGGATTCTTGAGAAAATTCCAAACGATTCCCAACAGAAAGACTATAATGATAATGATGAAAATGGTTTAATGCGGCGTAGCTATTTTTTGATGGTATGGCTGAGGTACAAGCGTTCAAGCAGACAGCGGGACATAACTAGATGCAGTGAACTTGCCGATAAATTTGTGAAGGCAGCTTGATCATAGGTACATGAATGATGTAATGGGACGTCGTGTTTCATCGTAAAGACGTACCAATGTCCCTAAAGTCTGCTACTCGTGACAACAGACAATGTGGAGCTAACCCTGTGGCTTACAGGGTGGAAGATAACATTTACGTTGGCCACATTCAGATGAAAAAAATCCTGTCACACAATTCCACAAAAAATTTATTGACTGCTTGCTCATCTGAAAACATTCTTGATCACGCAGTCCTTACCCATAAGAAAGTTGAAGTGGCATGGTCAAATCAAGCAAAATCAAACATAATAGAATTGGAGAACTTTAAAAGCTCGCAAAAGAGGCGGATACAAAGATTCACGCTGTTGATGCAACAGTACGAGGAGCATCCCAAGTACATATTTTTCTACGGACACCGATGTATTTGTTCGTGCCGTCAGAAGATATCCCGATCTATGCAAGAACTCAGCGTTTATCACTGGAAGAGGAATTAAAAGAAAGAGTTATTCCACTGGTTCCTATTTACAATGCACTAGGTGTAAAGAAGGCACCGGCTCTTACAGGATTCAATGCCTTTTCTGGAGCAGAAAACACTGGAAGCTTCGTAGGCAAGGGTCTTCATGTCCTACTCCTAAGTCCTCCTACTCCTATGTCATTTCCTACGAGTTGCTAATGTCTTTTGTATTGTTCAATGAGTCATTTATACAAACGATGAATTAGCCCACATTAATAAAGGCTTAACATTGCTTTTTAACATATGAATTAACATCAAATCCCATACAATTGTTTTTACTTGTATTTTTCTACAATTTAACTCATTATCGATGCTGTTATAATTATTCTTTTTTATCAATAAAACAATAATTTTGCGACTTGTAAAATGGACTATTTTCTTATAATCTTAATTCATTTAGTTTAAGCATAATTTTCCTCTTGAACTTTTTAAGTCCGACCAACCGTTTGGCTGTTTTGAGCGTTATATATTCCCAAGCGTGGTAAACTTGGGAGCGGCGTTCCTTCACCCCCCCATTTGCGGGCGGCGAAAATGTATAAGTATCTTATAACCTGAATCCATTCATTTTAAGCATAATTTGCCTCTTGATTTTTTGTTGTGTGACCAACCATTTGGCTATTATTGGGCGTTTTATATTCCCGAGCGTGGTCAAACTTGGGGGGCGGCGTTCCCGCCCCCAGTCGCGGGCGGCGCTCTGGCACCAAAGCGATTCATATTCTGTGAGGCCTCCTGAGCATAACGACATATGGTGCTATATTCTTACCAAAAAGTTGCACAAAAAACCATTTGACGCCGTAATAGTCATTACTCCCGCAAAGATAATAAACTGAATAGTGAACATTTCCGCAACATTCTCTCATTCGCTAGGTGTTCATTTAAATTAAATTTTGAGATGTGAATGTTTGAGTGTGTCCTACAAACAAATAAAGTAACCTATTTTTACTTGATTTTACAAATTCGTTAAGTTTTAGGGATAAGTTACTGTACAAAACATATCAAGTATCAATTTAAAACCCGATATTTTTAAACTCCGCTTATCCGAACTCGTAATCAGAGAAGCCGATTCATTTCAATTACCGCGGGAGTAATCAATTGGCCACTAAACATCAAATACATTCTGAGTTATTCAATGCATGTATTACACATGTATAACACCCGGGTGCCACCACAGGCACAGAACATCCAATTTACATACAGGCCTATGTTGATATTGATCACGCGTGCACCACTCAAACTGGAGTTTAATTAAAAGTTGAGGTGAATCTCAACCAGAAAAACGTGAAACGCGAATAAGCCTGCTCGCAGAAACGCATTTACTTTGTATTGTCATACGTGAGTAAGGTTGGTGTTATTTACCAGTGAATAATACGGAAATTACCATCTTTAACTTGGCATAGTAACGGAACAATTACATCATAATTTCTGTAATTATATTCTATTGAAACCAAAAATTTATTATTTAAAACTTACAGAACATTTATTATTGTATTTAATACGGTTTAAGTACAGGAAGATGTTTAACTTTAATGTTGTCATTCGACATAAAATTTACTATAAACAAGTAAGTGTCAATATTCTTCAAGCAAAGCCAATTAGCAGTTAACCTGAAATATCAAATATCAAACGCAATTCAATATTCATCATCCACTTAACAACAAAACATTATGATAGCTAGTATATCGCGATGCAAAGTGTGTTTTTAGTTGTTTTTACATGGAGTTTGTTTTTTTGTCATGCACACTATTTTGGCGTATTTAATCAATGATTATTCCTGTAGCTATAATTTTAAATTACGTTTATATATTTTTACAGCAATCGCTATTTATGTTTTTATTTAACTTGTGACGTATTGTTCGTTTCTTTGCACCTTGCACAAAATAATTATAACCTTGTGGTAGATTTACTAGTGTAGTATTTTGTTGTATTTAATACTTGATAACTAGTATTTTACCCCATTGTAGTTTATTCAGCAAATCTTTCGAAATTAAGTATTCTGCAAGAAGCGTTGGGCTGTGTATAGTTATATAAAAATAAGTGTTCTTTATTGAAACCACTTGTTTTTTATTGTGTCCTGTAAAGTAACAAAGCGTAGTTTAAGCTTGTACCAAACTTTTTGCTCTTGTATACACCTAGCGTATTCGCCATCAATCTCAGCAGGAACCCTACGTTGCTGTACGTGATGTTTTGACACTGGACGTAAATATCTTTGAGGATTTTGTGGCCGGGTTTAGATCTCGTCAAGGAAGGTTGTTTGTTCGAAAAATGAGTCACTTTTGAGCGGAGGATGAGGGCAGGGTTGCCATGGTAACTGGATTAGCCAGTCCAAATAGGCTAGTCTAGGTTGAATTATGTGGATAGTATGATACGCAAACGTTCTATACTTTAAAACGCTAAAAACAGGTAGGGCTTACTCCGAGAATCATGCACAAATCACTATGTAAAAGCTTTAATTTCTTTGAAAGACAATCTTAATTTATTTTTAAAATGGTTTTGATAAAGATGAAACACATGGAATTGAAAAATAAATTATTATTAGATTTGATTTGTTTGATAGTTTATTTTTACAATGCAACATTGAAAAATGTTACTGAATTATTTATGTCAGCGAAAGCCTACATACAACATTTGACAACAAGATATGAATTTCACACTTAAAATATAATGATAGTATCCACACGTTATCAGTGTTATGTACAATCAACATTATTTTTGTAAGAAATAAGTCTGTATGATTTTAACTCAACTAATTTAATTTCTACATGTCGGTTTATTTAAACATAATATGCAAAGACTGACGTGTTAAACAACAAATAAATTAGCAAACGATCGACGTTGGCATTCCTGTGCACGAAGAACTTCAAGCTACGTAAACTGTTCATAC